>JAJKFI010000104.1:855244-895852 GCA_029204185.1 Lerista edwardsae | reverse complement strand
CCCCCCCCCCCCCCCCCCCCTCCCCTCCACGACGCTCTTCCGATCTTCACCCCCCCCCCCCCCCCCCCCCCCCGCGGGGGGAATAAAGGAGGGGCTTGTCAATAGAAAGGGAGGAGGGCTGGGGGGAGGTGAGACATTTCTCTGCATTGGAATGGTGAGGCGTCCATGTGGTGATGAAGCATCCAAGCAGAAGTGTCAGACTGACAATGAGAGATGTGAGACTGGATGGGGGGAGAGAATTCCGGGGGGGGGACACGGATGGACGAGGCAGCACTGAGTGCCGTCATTGTACAGGTGGCACTGAAAGCGGTGGCGTCTGCGGGGGTCACCTGGGGACACTGTGCAGAGAGGTCATAACAGGGGGTCCTGAATGGATCCCTGAGGGGCCTTGGGAGAGAGAGGAGAAGCTCAGGGAGAGCTGGGATCTTGCCTCCAGTCAGAGAGCTGGCATGGGCCTCTCTCTCTCTCTCTCTCTCTCTCTCTCTCTCTGTGAGTGTGTGTGTGTCTTCCTCACCTCTCATTACACCTCTCCTGACCAGCTGTGCTTGTGCTCTGCAGACACCGTTTCTGGAGAAGGTGCTGAAAGTGGTCGCACAGCTGACCCTGACAAGAGTCAACCGTAAGTCCCGAGGAGCTGCCCCATGGCGAGGGGGGGGGCTCCCTTCCTGTGCCTCCTCCGGCCCCCTCACGGCCATCCTTTGTGTTTGCTCTTTAGGGCGGCTGAAGAAAGGAATTGCTCTTCCCAACGTCTACAACGCCAGTCTGGTGCACCCCAAGGTCACCATGTTCCAGGTGCCGCCTCTTGCTGCCCCCCCCCAGGGGCTTGGTGAAAGTGGGGTGGTGGTGCTGGTGGGTGGAAGTCTGGGGTGGGTGGGGCAGAGTGGGGAGGGGAGGAGGGTGGCGTGGGTCTGGGAATGGGGCGGGGTTGGTGGTATTGTATCCCCCTTCTCAGCCATGATCTGCCTTCATGGTGGGGCAGCAAGGGCTTACCTGGGACAAGGGAGTGCCCATCCCCTCACCTTGAGGAGGCCTTTGTGCCTCAAGACTCCCCTGTGGGATGCTGGCTGCTGTGCTGGCGGGGCGTTAGGGAGGAGTGGGCTGCGCGATGCTTTCTGGCCCAAATAATGCAAACATGAAATGAGACAAGAAGCTTCTTATTTAAATTGTAGGGAAAAAACTCTTCAGAAACAAAATATAAAGAAGTGCAATTGCAGAGAGAGAGAGAGAGAGAGAGAGAGAGAGAGAGAGAGAGAGAGAGAGATAGAGATGCCAACTGTCGCCTTTTTCCTTTCTCTTCACAGGGATTCATGCTAATAGCAACAGATCTGAGCTGTCGCCCACAAGGGGCCACCTAACTGCTGCAGACAGCAAAAGGCCAAGGGTGTGGGGATGCCGGAGACTTCAAGGCTGTTCTCTGCAGCATCTCACTCAGGAACAGAAATCTAATTGCTGTTGGTGTCACCTTGGACAGGCATCACGTGACTTATGATTATGGGGCACCCTGTTGGCCTTTCCTGGAAGCGTCAGGTTCATCACCTAATGGCAGCAGGCACACCCTTGGTGAGAGCTTCTGGTGCCGGGAAAGAGCATTTTCACCAACTTTCAAAAGCAAAAACGTTACTTCTGGGAAAACGTTATTTCTCCACTAGCACAGTCACTGTATGAAAAAGTGGTGCCTGTCTGCCAGTCACGTTGGTTCCATGGCTATATTTTGTACAGTGCCTATAACATCACCACCAGCAGAGGCAAAGACTTTGCATTCGTGGATGCCATTCTGTGAGTGCCACAACACTCTGTGCTTACTTATTTTTTGCAAGTCGTGCACAAGCACTTTGAATGCAGACCCTGCTCTAAACACACGCGATCTCCTGGGCCTGCCCCACCTAGCATCATTCCTCTGTGGATCAACGTGCGCTGCTGTCTGGCTGGGTGAGAGGGACTGCAGAGGGACTGCAGATACAGTCCTGCAGAGGGACTGGCATTTCATTAGAGGAATCCCTTCAGCTTGTTGGTGTAGCAGCTGGGATGCAGCGGACTGGCAGACCTAACCGGCAGCCCACATATTAAGGCCTGTGCTGGGCAGTGAAGAACTGTGACTTCATGCCCCCCCCCGGAGGAGCATCTGGAACCCCTGGTAGCCGGCTGTGACCAGTTTGCTTTACATCTTGCTGACAATGTTGCTCGCCCCCATTCTGACCTGGGCGCCTTTGCTAGACAAGAGTCCAAACCAAACATGTCTGATGCTGTGGTTGGACCAGTTGTGATGGGTTCATTCCAGATGGTTCTGCCTGAGGGTGTGGGCAGGCTGCATGGAAGCACGAGACAGCATATAATTAAACTGTGGAACTCTCTGCTACAGGAGGATGCCACGTTGTGTCCGACTCTTCACAACCCCATGGACCGTAGCTCGCCAGGCCTCAGTCTAGCTTCCGGAGTTCGCCCAATTTCATGTTCATTGCTTCGGTGACACTATCTAACCATCTCATCCTCTGCCGGCCCCTTCTCCTTTGGCCTTCCATCTTTCCCAGCATGAGGGTCTTTTCTAAAGAGTCCTCTCTTCTCATGAGGTGGCCAAAGTATTGGAGCTTCAGGCAATCAGGCTTGACTTGCTGTAGGACTGACCAACTGGATCTCCTTGCAGTCTTAAGAGTCCCCTGGTGTCTTCTCCAACACCATAATTCAAAAGCATCTGTTCTTCAGCGCTCTGCCTTTCTTATAGTCCAGTTCTCACAGCCATAGATGACTCCTGGGAAAACCAGTACCTGCCCTAGATCACTTTAAAAAGGGATTGGACGTATTTATGGAGGAAAAGTCCATCACAAGTTACAAGTCATGATGTCGGCATGCAACCTCTGGGTTTTAGACAGCCAATCTCTGAATGCCAGATGCAAAGACCTGCGTGTTCCCAGGGGTGGGCCACTAGGAGGTATAGTGGCTAGAAGTGCATTCAAGGCTGGGCTACTGTAATGCACTTTATATTATGTAGAGCTTCCCTTGAGAACAGTTTGGAAGCTAGTACAAAATGCAGCAGCCCGGGTGGTTACAGGGGCTAGACGGTTTGACTCGGTAGGACCACTCCTTCAGCAGCTGCAGTGACTGCCCATTCACTCCCGACCCCAACTTAAGATGATGGTACTGACCATTAAGGTCCTTCATGACTTAGGCCCAACCTACCT
The DNA here is from genome assembly GCA_029204185.1 of Lerista edwardsae. Taxonomy (NCBI): domain Eukaryota; kingdom Metazoa; phylum Chordata; class Lepidosauria; order Squamata; family Scincidae; genus Lerista; species Lerista edwardsae. The sequence goes on along the minus strand of JAJKFI010000104.1, from coordinate 892,676 downwards.
AAAGGACCGCCTTCTCCCATACATACCTGTTCGCCCCCTGAGATCATCTCACGGGGCTCTCCTTCAAGTTCCCCCCTCTGTCGCAAGATAAAGGGATGGCAGCTCGGCGACAAGCCTTCTCTGTAGCGGCTCCACAAATATGAAATTCCTTACCAGAAGAACTAAGAACTAAACACTCCCTCATGGCCTTTCGGAGAGGGCTCAAATCACACCTATTTCATCTGGCCTTTGGATGACTGTGTGGCTGCCTGCCCTCTGTCCCTCTGGTATAGTGTCACAGTCTGTTTCACTCTCCTGGTCAATTGTTTTTCCCACCCTCCAGTACGTCCCGATATGGAGAATTGGGTCTAGCTTTCATTCCTGTTCACTCTCGGTGTTCCCGTTCATGTTTAATTTGTTGTTGTTTTAATGTGTTTTACTTATTATGTTTTACTTATTATGGTTACTTTGTATTTTGTTTTGTTCTCCATAAGCCGCTTTGCACATTTGCTTCGGCATAGGAAAAGCGGGGTATAAATTCTTCAAATAAATAAATCAATAAAAATAAACAGAGGAAGCTGGACTAGATGGGCCTTGGCCTTACCCAGCAGGGCTCTTCTTTTGTTCTTTGGGGTCTAGTGTGTCTTGGGGGCAGGGGGTGGTTCTTCATGAAGGGTGAGGCTGCTTCCAGAAAACCCTTCCCTGGCCCAAGTCACTGTACTGCAGGCCAGTTCCCAACTTGCCTTGTTTGGGCAAAGTGTTGGTGTATGGAGTGGTGTCTGAGCTCCAGGTGGTCCTTCCAGTGGCAATCCTACCTATTTGTTGGGGGGGGTCACATGCCCCCAGGTGGCACAGAGGTGCATGGCACTGCCACGGTGAGCAGCATTTGGCCCTCCTGCCCCCCTGGCAGCTATATTGCTCCAAAGGGAGCAATTCTGGATGCTGGGGGCATGGCAGGGGGGCACAAGGGGCTAGGAGCCCAAGCAGGGGGTTGCAGTTATTGAATCTGCCCTGGGGCAGAGACTTGGGTGGGTCAATCACTGTCCTTCCTTTTTTACACATGACCTTGTCTTGCCAAAGCCCCTGCTCCAAACTTCCCTCCCAAATGCTATGCCAACTTAGGCTACTTAGTCACCCAGATACAGACAGTCCTGGCAATATCTACAAACTACCGGACCCCAGCACCAACAGAGAGCTCGCCCCACCCAGTGGCTTGCCTGTAGGCCACAGGTCTCCTCCTGGAGCTTCAGAGCAAGTGTCCTTCAATAATCGCCAGTTAAGTCATCAGTCCAATAGTCCTTAGTCATTTAGTCAAGCCAGTCGTTCAGTCCGATATGTCAGCAAAACCTCCACTCCTTCTACCACTCCCTCCACAACTACAACCCACACCTTCTCCTTCCTCCAGGTACTCCTTATATCCCTGCTACAAGCTCCTACGTGGCTGCAGCTGTGCAGCCCAGCCTCTGCTACCTCCCTGGTGTTAATCCTGCATTTCTTGAACCAAGGGCCACTGTCTCCTCGGGGTGATCTTCTGCGTTTTCCACTACAGACCTCTTGCTTTTGAATCTGGTCAAAAAAAGCCAAATCTCCCTGCCCCACACGAGCTGTCAGTTCTCAGCCTGTTCTTTTTCATGTGTGCCACTGTGGATGCTCTTCATCCGTCTCCTTAGTGATGATGTGGAAATTGGAACATGCACGAACAGACCAAGAATGGGATGGCACATTAAAAGAGGGGAGGGGTCCGGGCTCCTGCTCCCTCCACACTTTGTCCTGGAGTCAGTGGGATTGGGACCGAGAGTGTTAAGTGTCCAGCCGATATTTGTCAGAACAGGTCTTCCGCCAGAGCCCTGCACTGCAGAGATTCCGGGTCAAATAAGCCAGCAGCATTGCCAATTGATGTTGTCAGCTTGTGAAGACGTGCCAGACGCTGGGGGCTTCCAAATGGAAGAGCAGGATGCAATATAAATAAATAGCCTTCCACACTCACCGTTCTGCAAAGTTGTCTTTGCAGTTAGAATCATAGAGTTGGAAGTGACCTACAAGGCCATCTAGTCCAACCCCCTGCCTGTAGCAGGAAATCCTCCTAGAGCAACTAGAGCAGGTGCCTGTCGAGCCTCTGCTTGAAGGTCTCCAGTGAGGGAGAATCCACCACCTCCCTTGGCAGACTATTCCACTGTCACTGCAAGAAATTCTTCCTATGTCCAGCTGGAATCTCCTCTCTTGCAGTTTGTACCCATTGGACCTAGTTCTACTGTCAGAGGCAGATGAGAACAGATTTGTCCCTTCTTCCTTATGACAGCCCTTCAGATATGTGAAGAGTGCTATCATATCCCCTCCCAGTCTTCTCTAAGCTAAACATACCAGGTTCCCTCAACCTTTCCTCCTAGGACCTGTTGTCCAGCCCCCTGATCATCTGTTTTGCTCTTCTCTGAACCGGTTCCAGTTTGGCTGCCTCCTTCTTGAACTGAGGTGTCCAGAATTGAACACAGTAGTCCAGGTGAGGTCGCACCAATGTGGAGTAAAGCGGAACCACAACTTCTTGCGACTTGGACGCTATCGTTCTATTAATGCAGGCTAAAATGGCATTAGCCTTCTTTGCAGCTGTATCACACTGCAGACTCGTGTTCATCTTGTGATCCACTGCAACTCCAAGATCCCTCTCACATGCTGTGCTGCCAAGCCAGGTTTCCCCCATTCTAGACCTGCATCTTTGGTTATTTTTGCCCAAGCGTAGAACCTTGCATTTGTCCCTGTTGAACCATCTTATTCTTTTCAGCCCAGTATTCCATCTTGTCAAGGCCTTCCTGAAGGCTTTTACTGTCTTCTATAGTGTTTGCTGCTCCTCCCAGTTTTGTGACATTCGCAAATTTGATGAGACCCCCTTGTATCCCTTCATTCAAGTCATTGATGAAGATGTTAAAGAGAACCGGGCCCAAGACAGAGCCCTGGGGCACCCCACTTGATACTGTCCTCCAGGTCGAAGCAAAGCCATTGACAATCACTCTTTGTGTCTGATTATCCAACCAGTTGTGGATCCACCTAACAATGGTGGATCGTTTAGTCCATATTTTTCCATCTTGCTGATTAAGATGTCATGTGGAACCTTGTCAAATGCTTTATTGAATTCAAGACAAATCACAGCATTCCCACCATCCAATAAGCTAGTCACCCAATCAAAAAAGGAGATGAAATTTGTCTGGCAAGATTTGTTTTTGACAAATCCATGTTGAGTTCTGTTAATCATGAAGTTGTTGTCTAGGTGTGTGCAGATCGTATGTTTTATCATTTGCTCCAATATCTTCCCCGGTATCGAAGTTAGACTGACAGGCCTGTAATTTCCCGGGTCTTCCTTCTTCCCCTTTTTGAAGATTGGGACCACATTAGCCCGCTTCCAGTCTAGAGGCACCTCCCCTGTTCCCCAGGATTTCTCAAAGATGATGGACAGAGGCTCTGCAAGTACATCTGCAAGTTCCTTTAGGACTCTAGGATGCAACTCCTAGTCTGGTCCAAATGACTTGAATTCATTCAGGCCAGTTAGGTGGTTTCTGACAACTTCCCTGTCAATCTCAATCTGCATATCTGTGCTGTCCAGGTGTTCATTACCTCTGTGGGGATGTACATGTTCCCCCCTCCCCCATTGGCCAAGGATCCAGCATCCTCATTTGCCCAGACCTCCTTCTGAGAGAAGACAGACACAAAGTAGGAGTTGAGCAGCTCCACCTTCTCTTTTTCACCAGACACTAATTGGTCATCGCTATCGAGCAGCAATCCCACCCTCTCCTTTCTCTTTCTCTTCCTTGGGGCATAGCTAAAAAAGCCTTTTTTGTCATTTTTGACTAGTCTCAGCTCATACTGAGCTTTAGTATTTCTGACCCTTGCTCTACAGGTCCGGGCTATCGGTCTGCACTCCCCATTAGTGATCAGTCCCATTTCCATTTTCTGTACATATCTTTTTTAATCTTCAGCTCACCACTGAGATGCTTGTTCAGTCATCCTGGCTTTTTGAGGTGTCTTTCCCTTTTCTTTTTCATAGGAATTGTTTTCGACTGTGCCTGAAGCAGCTGCCTCTTTAGGAGCTCCCACCCCGCTTGGGCCCCCTTTCCCCTAAGTTCATCGACCCCTGGGACCCATTTGCACCTATCATTTCTCTGAGCTTATTAAAATAAGCCTTTCTGGAGTCTGAAGTACGGGTTTCGCTGCGTATTACCTGTGTTTCCAATAAGATTGAAAACTCCAGCAGTTCATAATCACTTTCCCCTCATGTTCCTACTACTTTGACCTCATCAACCAATTCCTCCTTATTAGTTAAGATCAGGTCAAGGGTGGCCCCTCCCCTTGTTCCTTCCTCTGTTTTCTGGAAGATGAAGTTATCCTCCAGGCACAACAGGAATTTGTTGGAGCTCCTGTACTTGGCCGAGTTAGTCTCCCAGCAGATATCAGGATAGTTAAAGCCCCCCATTATGACTACCTCATGTTTTCGTGTAATGTCTGTAAGTTGTTTCAGGAAAGCATCATCCACCTCCTCCCGTTGGCCTGGAGGTCTATAGTAGACACCCACCACAATGTTGCATTTGCTGCTGTTCTCCCTAATGTTTACCCAGATACTCTTCACAGAGCTATCATGACCATGTTGGATTTCTGAGCTGGTGTATATATGCTTGACATATAATGCAACCCCCCCCTCCTATTTTGCTACATCTGTTCCTCCTAAACAACTGGTAGCCTTCCATTTGCACATTCCAAGCACGAGAGTCATCCCATCAGGTTTCAGTTATTCCTATCTAGTCAAATTTACCATCACTTGCTAGAAGTTCAAGCTCATCCTGCTTGTTTCCCATGCTCCGTACATTTGTATATAGGCAACGTAAGCCCCTGAGTCCACGATCCAATGTCCCCCTTCCCTCCGCAGCTAGTCTGGGTCTCTCCAAGGACCTACCGTCCACAATGGTACTCCTAGGGTCAGTGGCGGATCTAGGGGAGGGCAGGGGGGGCAAGAGCCCTGGGCAGGTAGACATTGTGCGGGTAGACCTGGGCTCCGGAGCCCAGGTCTACCCATTGGGACCAGCCGCGAGTAGACCTGGGCTCCCTTGAAGGGAGCCCAGATCTACCTGCAGTCGTTTCTAATGGATAGACCTGGGTTCCCTCAAGGGGAGCCCAGGTCTACCCATGGCTGGTCCCAATGGGTAGACCTGGGCTCCCTTGGGGGCGCACTTCTATTGGGTGCCCCGGGTGCCATTTTGACTAGGCCCGCCCCTGCCTAGGGTTCCCAAATGAGGCACCCACCTGCAGATCAGGCCTCTGACCATCGTCTCCAACCCGCCCCCCCCCAGCCTTTAGTTTAAAGCCCTCCTGATCAGGCTCGCCATGCTTCCACCGAAGTTCTTGCCTAGCTATCTTCTGTAGAGAACTTCCACTCCCAAAAGGCTCATCCATTGGTGGTGTAACAAATCTAGTTCCTTACAGACTCAGGAGGGTCTGCTGAGCAGGCGGGGAAGGGAACAGCCACTTTGTGAGCAAGGGGGAGGGGCCACAGATCAGTCGTTCGGAACATGCCTTGCAAGCGGACAGTCTCAGACTCAATTCCTGGCCTCTCCGACCTGAGTCGCAATCCCAGGCACCCGATCAGCAGGCACATGCCAGTTGCGCCCACTGAAGGGTGTTGCAAATGTGCCTCACTGCTCGTCTGTGTCACTCGGAGAAGGGGATGATCCAGCGCAGGCAGTGGTGCCAAACGCAGCCTCTGTGCTGCCTAGATAAGGCCGGGCAGCACCGATTGACTTTGGCTGGCACAGGGTCCTGGGGAGGGCGGGGGAAGGTGGGAGGGAGGCGGAACAGGGCAGAGAGGGGGAGGCTCATGGGCCAGCTGGTCTTGGGAGGGGTGGAGTGCAGACCTGGCGTTTACGCCGGATCCTAACCCCCAAGGCTGGGCTAGTCGGCCTTGTACGGCCTCCTGGGTTTGTGCCAGCAATTTCAGTGCCAATCCAAGAAGGCTTATTGGGGCGGCTGGAGCTTACCTTGGGATAGGGGGAAAATACCCTCTGACCCCAAGGTGAACTCCAGCTGTCTCCTACCAGCTGGCCTGTTCCAGCACAGTATAGGATTGGCCTGCCCATTGTATTATTTACTGATTTCAACTGCCTTTGGGCAGAGGCAGATCTAAGGGAGGGCAGAGTTTTTCAAGGAGCCTGACCCTGTCATGTAACTCCCTCCTCTCCCTTGCTGCTGTAGCCAGTAAGCAACGCCAAGATGTTGCTGTTCCCTGTGAGGATTGGCTAAAACGGTGCAGGAGAGGAGTGATTTCCACTGCAAGGGGAGGCTTCTTGCAAAACTTAAGAGCTTTGCCCTCCTTTAGGTCTGCCTCTGCCTTTGGGACTTCTTTCCATTCCGCTACGCTAAGGACCACCAAAGTGGCCTCCAGTCATTTTGTAAAAGCATTTGGAAAAGCAATTCAAAACGATGCCAGAAGTATCAGACTGCAAGCAAACACCCCCACGCAGACCCACTGGCCACCCACAAAAGCAATGAACCCCAGAGAATTTGAGGAAGATCCATTTGAAATGGGGAAGTCTGAACTGGCCACTTGGAGGCAGGGAGTGCTGCAGGGCCAGCCGGTCCTCCTTGGAATTCGGAAGTCAGGGAGCCCCCACTGGAAAGGCTCTGCCTGGTTGTGTCCACAGCCGGCCGCACCTGGTTTGACGGCAGGGCACGAAACCGCAGGGCCCTCAGGAATGCGCGCAGAGCAGATGTGTAGCCAGCTCAGGATCCCAACAGGGTCAGAAAATGCTTTTGTCTGCCTGAGGCAGGGGCAGTCGGAGTGAAAAATATGGGGGTTTGGCTGCAATGCCGTCCACACTTTCCTGGGCTGGATGCGCACCTGTTGTTGCTCGGTGGGCTGTATAAATGGGGCCTGCAGAGCTTGTAGACCTTTATGGTAGATAGAAGCACTTCCTGATTTTTGCTACCTGCCTGGGGCTCACCATGGGTCCCTCGAGCCCAAAGTGATGGGCTCTGATTGGCAGCGTCTCAGGGGTCAGCCTTTTCCAGCTTGACCCCTGAAGACCCTTTAAACAGAGGCAGGTGCCTTCTGCATGCTCAGCATCTCCTCTGCGCCTGAGCTGTGATCAGTCTGGGATCTGGCCGGCCCCAGCAACACTTGAGAGTGCAAGTGGCGCAGGCCTGCTGGCACGGATCCATTTCCCCCAGGGTTCTAGGCAGTTCACCTGGAGCCTCCTCTCGCCGGGCATGGCCAAGCCACCAAACTGCCAGTTGTCATCCATGGGGCCAAAGAGTGCTTCTCCTCCTCCCCCCCCCCACGCTGCTTGGGGCAGACAAGGGGACACTTCTCAGACACTTCTCAGCTGCCTGCCTGCAGCCTGATCTCAGTCGGCACCATGCAGAGGCATTTGGAACGAGCACCCCCGTCGTCCATGCAAGAGGACATCTGAGCATGTGAGATGCGCGTTTCCCACAGGACAGAGAAATCACACCCAGCCCCTGGTACTCCCTGGCACCTCAGAGATGGTCACCTGGCACTGGCAATTGGGAAGTCACTCACTTCCCTTTCTGGGAAATGGGGAAGAAAAGGGTCGTTTTGTGATGGTAGGAGAGGCCCTAAAGACTGCCCAGCGCCCTTTAAAAGATGAAACGCGCTGCCAAAGGAAGTCATCAAAGGCACCAGGCGGGGGCTGCGCGCTCCAGGCAGAGGCTTCCCGCGGTCGGCCTCCTCCCCTCCTCCGGCTGCCTCGGGGACTCTTAGCTTGGCGTGCAGGAGGGCCTCTCTGTGCGCCTGTTGTGTGCTTGATTGTGAGCACGCAGAGGGAGGGGGAGGGTCTGGCTGGGAACTGGCCCCCCAGCCAGCCCGCCCGCCGGCCCGCCCGCCCTTGCTGCAGCCTCACCCGCAACCCTCCCGGTTGTGCCCTGCCAGGGCAGGAGGGGGCCGGCGGGGGTCCAGGGGCCTGCCCCTTCCTGCCCCTCTCCTGCCTGCTGAGGAGGGGCGGCTGGCAGGCAGGCTGGGGGGGGCCTGGCCCGTCCCTCGCTCCGGCTGCCTGCGCCGGGTCTGTTCTATAATAAGAGTCTCTGGCAGCTGCTGGAGCCTTGGCCGGCTGCCCGCTCCAGTCCGGTCGCGCTCGCAGGCAGCCTGTTGCCTCCATTTCCCTCCTCGGCTGCAGCAGCGCCTCTCTGCCCCACGGTAAGTGCGGCTCCTCTGCCCGCTCGGGCTCTGCGGGGGTCCCCGGGCCAGGCCGGCAGCGGGCACCGTGGCGCCACCTGTACAGGCTGGGGAGTGACGCTGCGCCGCTTGGGCCAGGGAAGAAGGGGGGGAGAGTGGCCCGTGGCGTGCCCTCGCGGACTTCCCGGGCTCCAGCTTCCCACGGTGGGTCTCGGCGGCTCTGCTTTGGGGGCCTGGGAGGACGCTTGCTGGTGTTCTGTCGCTGGCACCCGCCCCTGTCCCAAGGCAGGGGGTCCAGCCGGACAAATGGCAGCTCGCCTCCCTCAGCCCCCCCCCCCGTCCCCTCTGGATCACCCAAGAGGAGCCGTCCAATCTGTTCCAATTGTGGCATAGCAGGCAAATGCTCCCCTTCGGGTTCCCCCCAGAGCCCAGCAGAGAGGGGGGGAGCCATTGAGCGCCAAAGCAACCCTCAGCCCCCTTGTCCAGCCTGGGCGCTCTTTCCCCTGGCTGGAGGTCACACAGGACGGGGTGTCCGTCCACTCCGGCCCCTTCCGGCCAGCCACTGTGTGGAGCACTCAGCAGCTGCCAGCCAGCCAGCCAGCCAGCCAGCCCAGAGGCAGCCGGGACTGTGGCAGACGAAAGGGGCGGCACAAGACCCCTTTGCCCGGCAAAGCCTGGGCAGATAGAGCGGCAGAGAGGAAATCCCAGGCGGGGGTCTTGCAGAGACCCACCAAGGGGGCCTCCGAAGCCTCCAGGGCTTGGCACTGAGCAAGCAGACAGCAGGTGACCCCCCCACCCCCTCTCTCACACGCGGAGCCAGGCTGGTGTCACTCCAGGGCAACTGGCACCAGCCCTGGTCTGCAGGCCTTGAGAGAAGCAGCCCTCGTGGCACTGCGTGGCAAGGAGGTGGCGAACGTGATGTCACCATTCAGGCCCTGGTGTCTGGGAGCAGGATGCACGCGCCACCCGGGTGCTCCGATTGGTGCGTCACCCGTACCCAGGAGCTGAGATTCTCGGAACGTTTGCAGCGCCCATCAGACGAGGCCTCCCGGGCTCCCAGGCACTCTGTCTCGAGTCACGTGGGAGAGACCCTAAAGACATCAGACCCGCCCAGCCCAGCATTCTCACCCCAGCTGAAGCCACTCCGAGACTCCCCAGAAGGTGCCAAGCAGAACTCGGCAGACGTGGTCGTCCTTGTGGCTTATTCGCAGCACGTGGCAATCAGAGGTAGACGGCGCCTTCCCACGGAGGCTCCATTTGGCTGCCGTGGCTCAACAGAGAGCCTGATCCTCTCCAAAAGCCATTCTACACGGGGAGTGTGGAGCAGGCATTCCCACACCACTGGTCCACGTCTCCACCGCAAATCCAGACACCACCACGTGCCACAAGCAGCGGCTGTGGCTGCCAGTGGGCCGTTCTGACCTGGGGGAGGTTTCCTTTCCGTGGCCAACTCCAGCCCCTGAAGCAAACCCCACGCCCCCAAAAGGTATTGCACCGGTGCGCTGCCAAGCTCCAGGGCACAATCGTTCTGAGCAAATGAGGCGGATCCAGTGATGTCATGCAGGGGGAACACGGGGGAACTCAGTTCCACTAGTTAAAATTAGGGCTGACTCCGCCCACTTCACTCTCCCCCCTCCCAATTCCTCTGCAAAGAGCTTTTCTTCTTGGTTGGCCGGCACTCAGGGGGTTAAAGGGAGCGACTCCAGATTCCTAGGGGGGCGAAGGCAGTGATGTCATTCAGGGGGAACGGACCAGAACGGGTGTTCCGGATCCTAACGGGCTCCGTGGCTGGTTCCGGGTTCCCGACAAGTGCCAATCAAAAGTAAGTTCCTGTTCCTAAACCATTTGAATGACACCACTGGGCGGATCTCCCAAGAGCACACCAAAGTGCTAGCAGAAACTGGCTGGGGGCAGTACAGGGGGAGAAAGGTTTCATCAGACTGGGGAAGCAGCTCTCCCGCAGATGGAGGCCCACAGCTTGCGCCTGTGCCTTGGCCTTCTGCTGCGGCCTGGAGGGGTGATGCTCCCTGGCGCACACAGCTGGATCGTGGCTCTGTTTTGCTCCTGCAGATGCTGTCACTGTCGTCCTTGCGCTGGGGCCTCTTGGCCAGAAGAGGAGTCCTGGGTGCTGGGAGTGTCCGTGCAGCTCATGGACACGGGGGGGCACGGTAAGAGAGGGCCTGGCACCACCTCCTTCCATGGCCCTATTGGTGGGAAGGGTCCCTTCTCCTGGGGGAGGCAGAGCTCTTGCCTTCTGTGAAGCTCCATCCATGGGAGGGGGGCAGCTGCAGAGTCGGGCGGGAACACCTGCAACCGTGTCGGACTCCAGCTGCCTACACAACGACCACTTCTTGGGAGAGTAATGTGTCACTACAGAAGTGTAATGGCCAGTGGCAGATCTAGGGGGGGGCAGGGGGGCACAAGCCCTGGGTGCCATCTTGGGGCTGTCTGGGGGGGGCGCCAGTGGCCCAATTTGCATGGGAGATTAGCATGTGCCTGCCCCCCCCAGTTATATAGGCAAATTGGAAGCATTGCATGATGGTCTCTGCTCACATGTGGCTTTTTCAGACACTGACTCAGATTTTTTGAAAGTGGAGACACAGGGATTTCAAACTGAAGTCGGCAAACATTAAGAACGAACTACAAAAAAAAAACCTAAGGCTAAGCTCACTGTGACCTTAAATGTTATGATTAAAGATGCCTTAGCACTGGAAAAAAAATATTTTGAATGGGTGGGGGAAGGTCTGCACTATGGATGCCTTCCTGACCTGTGGAGCACTGGTCTACCCGTGGCTGGTCCTAATGGGTAGATCTGGGCTCTGCGGAGCGGAGCCCAGGTCCACCTGTGGCCGTTTCTGGTGGGTAGACCTGGGCTCCCTTGGGGGCACACTTCTATTGGGTGCCCCGGGCGCCATTTTGACTAGGTTCGCTCCTGGTAATGGCACAAGACTATGGTGGGAAAGAAGATTCTCCCATGGCCAAAATAGGTCATGACTTGGGAATGATGCCAGGTGGAGGATAGATGATGATGATGATGATGATGATGATGATGATGAGAGCACAATCCTGACGTGGAGTTAGGCTGGCACAGTCAAGCCCACAAAGTTTGGCCGGCACAAGGGACACTGTAGAGCGCATTTGAACCACCGACGTGTGCCATCCTGCCTGACTCTGAGAATGGTCGAAACGCACTTTATGGTGTCCCTTCTGCCGGCCAAACTTTGCTGGCCTAACTGTGTTAGCCTCCACATCAGGATTGCACCCTAATACTGGTACCAGTATTGTAGTATATAATGCAACTCTGCACCTAGATGCCTTTAAAACGGGATTGGACAGATTTCTGGAGGGAAAGTCCATCGTGGGCTATAGGACATGGTGGGTTGTGCGCTACCTTCTTACGTTAGGGTACTTCAGAATGCCAGGTGCAAGGGAGTGGCAACAGGATGCAGGCAGCCTATGTGCTCCCTGAGACATCTGATGGGCCACTGTGAGAGCCAGGAAGCTGGACTAGATGGGCCTTTGGCCTAATGCAGCAGGACCTCTCTGATGTTCTTATGCGATATAATGCTACAGTGGTTTACTTCCCGTTCTCAACTGTTTCTGGGTGCTCTTCCCACCATAATCAGGCATGGAACTGTGATGGGGTTTCTCCCTGCTGGGTCGTTGTAGAGGGTGACTGGAGAGCCTGAGCAAAGGTCTGTGAGCCTCGAGGCAGCCTCAGTCCGTCAGCAGATCTTCCAGACCTCAAGCCCTGTTGTGCGATGCTGTTGTGAGGGTCTGGCCCGAGGACCTTCTGAGTGCGCAGACGGTGGGCGCAATCCTCACCTGGAGTTAGGTTGGCCCAGTTAGGCCAGCAAAGTTTGCCCGGCACAAGGGCCATCGTACAGCGTCTTTGGACCACTCTCAGGGTCAGGGGGGATGGCGCACGTCTGTGTGCTGTGGCCAGTGATGTCATCCGGGCACGCCAGGAACCGGAACACCCGGATGATTGGCAGCCCTCCGCCTCTATGGCGGAGGCTAGTCACGCCTCCCTGTGCCTGAATCGCTCCATTTCAGAGCGATTCGGACTCACGGGAGGGCCCAGAAACAGCGCGCCCGTCCTCGGGAGAGGCGGTGCGGCCCGGGCCCGTCCACGGAACTAGCGGAACGGCGTACCGGCCCGTTCCGCCAGGATGACACCGCTGGCTGTGGCCTCTCTGACTCCGAGAGTGGTCCAAAGATACTTTACGGTGGCCCTTCTGCTGGCCTCACTCCAGGTGAGGATTGCGCCCTGTGTCGCTGAGGGCTGAGCCTTCAGTGTGAACAGATCTGGGGAGACAGCCCTGCTTTCCAGAAGTCACAAAGACCGAAGGCAACTGCCTGGTTTGCAAGAGAAAATGATGAGAAATGGTGTTTCGTGGACATAAGATTCACAGTACATCTGCCCATTCCCACCCCGCTAGAGCTGCTGATTTCTGTAGCTGCTCCATGGAGGTGCACATGGCATGCTATGCGGGTGGGCATACAGTGTTCCTACAGTGGGCGCAAAATGCTAATATGTGCAGGAGCCTGAGCTCCTGAGCCATGAATGGCTCTGCAGCTGAGAGGGAGGTTGCCCTGTTACCCAGGAGTTCAGGCTTCTGCATCACTTAGCATTTCCCCCTCCCCATAGGAATGTCCCTGCTGTGGGGGGCATGATTAGAAGGCCTGCAAGAGGTAAGTGGAAATATTTTTCCCCTACCTTGCATAGCCCCCCTTATATAGCTGGTGCAAGTCTGAGGATAGCCAGGGGGTGGGCCAGGCAGAAAAATTAAGGAGGGGTTTGGTTCTGGAGTGTGAACCAATTGATGCAGGATCCACCCCTTTTCTCCCCCAAACTGCCCAGTTACGCCCCCTTCCCTGCCCACTGCCCTTCCAGGCAACCAACGTACCTCTTCCTGTAGTGGTGGCGCATGAAAGTGTCGACCCAATGTGCGGCAGTGGTAATGAAGGCAAATTCCATGCTTGGGATAATTAAAAAAGGGGTTGAGAATAAAACGGCCAATATTATTATGCCACTGTACAAATCGATGGTAAAGTCACATCTAGAGTGTGCAGTTAAGCTAACTTAGAGTGCTGGATGCAGGGGAGTGGCAATGAGATGCACATATCTAGTTGTCTTGTGTGTTCCCTGAGGCATCTGGGGGGCTGCTGAGAGATGCAGGAAGCTGGACTAGGTGGGCCTTTGAGCTGATCCAGCAGGGCTCCTATGTTCTTATGTGGGTCACCAGCCATGCACACTGGCATTGATGGTGTGTCTCCAGCACCGACAACGAGGGCTTTAATGCTAGTTCTGGCAACAGAAGGCACCACAGAATTGGGGCCTTAATTAATTTTTTAAAATTCATAGATAAAGACAACATTTCTTTTGTTACAGTTATAGAGATAGATACATCAGCTCCTAAAATTTGCTCTGTGGGGTAAAAACGACCGATCTGTGCGTGATGTGATCACGAAGATTAGACTGTAATTGCTGTTAGCCCCTAAATGTCTTCCTTGTTTGTTCCACTGAAGTGGTGAGCATTGGGATTGCTCAGAATTTGCCTGGTGAAAATGGCTGTGCAGCATAAATTGTGAATGTGTCACAGTTTTAAATACCTCCAGTGCAAGATGCACTCCACTGCACAAGTGCCACAAAAGGATGAAAGTGCTGAGTCACTTGTGCAACTACTTCAAGGCCCCTTTTGCCGAGAGGTCCTTAAGGAACAGGGTCTTCTCCTCCTGGAAGGCCCCGGGTCAAGTGCTGTTCCTCCTACGCCCACAAGAGGTTGCCAGAGTCTGACCAGTTTCTCTTGTCCCATTGAGGCTATGCAGGCGCAGGCCAGATATATATGCAACATCCTTGGCCCCCTTAGATCCAAAATGGAACTAGAAGGATGAAGCACCGAGGGCAGAGCTGGAGGCGCGAGGACCCACCCGTCCCCCTCCCCAGTCCCCAAGTGCAGGAGGGAGCCAATAATGGGAATGACAAAAACAGAAAAGTTGTATTGTGGCACAATATAATTAGAAAAACAGACTATGAAGATAATTATATACAATGAGCAAGCACAAAAGACAACAGATACAACACTGAGAGTGCAATCCTAAACTGGAGTTAGGCCGGCATAAGCTAAGGCAGCAAAGTTTGGCCAGCACAAGGGCCACCATAAACCGTGTTTGGACCACTCTCGGAGTCAGGGACGATGGCTCACGTCTGTGTGCTGGCCTCTCTGATTCCGAGAGTGGTCCAAACATACTTTACGGTGTCCCTTGTGCTGGCCAAACTTTGCTGGCTTAGCTTATGTCAGCCTAACTCAGTTCAGGATTGCGCCCTGAGACTGCAAATACCAGCAACGCGCCCCACATTTTAGCGACAGAAATGGGGCCAGGCTTGTATTGCGCCTGTTTGCACAGCAAGGATCACTGTCTGATCCTTCTCCCCCTCCCCAGGGTTCCACCTGCCTTCTCTGTGCTGGAGTTATTTACTGTGCACTGGCCTGTCCTCCCACATGGATCTAAAAGCCAAGTGGGGCGTTTCTTTGATGGGCTAAAGATACACTAGAACACACAGTCGTCTCACCACATATGATCTTCTAATAAAAAAGCACAGCTTATTCTTGAAATCAGCTTCCATTCCAGAGGACCGGAAGGTAGCCAGTGTAACACCAATATTTAAAGAAGGATTTAGAGGGAATCCAGGAAATTACAGGCTGCTCAGCTTAACATCTGTTCCAGGTAAACTGGTGGCAAGTATAGTTAAAGATAAAATTACTAAGCATAGAAGAACAAGCCTTGCTGAAGGAGAATCAGCCTGGTTTCTGCCAATGCAAGTCCCGCTTCACTAACCTTCAAGTGTTCTTTGTCAATAGGCATGTGGATAGAAGCCATCTAGTTGACCCTGGGCTTTCAAAAAGCTTTGGCAAAGTCCTCCACAGAAGGCTTTTGAATAAGCTTAGCAGGCATGGAATAAAAGTCTTTTTATGGACTGGTGAAAGAACAGGAAGCAGACAGTAGGAATAAGTGGGCAATTGTCACAGTGGAGGGAGGTTTTTAAGCGGGGTCTTAAGGTATCTGTCCTGGCATTTGTGCTTTATACATTGTTCCTTAATTATCTGGAGTTAAATGTGGTGGCCAAGTTTGCAGATGTCACCAAACTGTTCAGGGTGGTTCAAAGCAAAGCAAATAGTAAAGAGGTCCTAAATTAGGTCTCTCCAGAATTGGCAACCAAACGGGAATGCAGTTCAAAGTGTTAAAAGATGCTATTGGAGCAAAAAAAAATCCGATTTCATATATAAACTGATGGGGTTGGTGATGAACCATAAGAACATAAGAGGAGCCCTGCTGGAACAGGCCAAAGGCCCACCTAGTCCAGCTTCCTGTACCTCACAATGGCCCACCAGATGCCCCAGGGAGAATACAGGACAACAAGATACCTGCATCCTGTTGCCACTCCCTTGCACCTGGCACACTGAAGTTGCCTACGCCCAGAACCAGGAGGTTGCATATACCCACCACAGCTTGTAAAACATGATGGAGTTCTGTCCAATCCCCTTTTAAAGGCATCAGGCCTTGAATGCCATCACCATATCTTTTGGCAAGGAGTTCCACTGACTAATTACACTTGGACCTTGTGAAAGAGAGGAAAGAGTCATTGTGGGTTTAGTGCACAGTTCAATGAAAATGATGTCCCAGCCTGTGGGAACTATGAAGAAGGCACATTCCAGTGGCCATCGCCTAGTGGCCATCATGTGGCAGCCAATTCCATCACTAACTAGCGCTGTTCTTGCTCTCTCTGCCAGTCACCGCTCAAGAGGATCTCACGGTGCCCTTGTATTACGACAAGCGCAGCTACCCTCTTCCGGATGCCCCCTACTGCAAGGACCTGGATGCCACGCAGAAGGCCTTGAAGGAGAAGGAGAAGGGCTCGTGGACCCAGCTGAGCAAGGAGGAGAAGGCAGCCTGTACGTACGCCCTGCAGCTGTCCGAATGAGTGGGTCACTCCACCCACCCAGACAAGCCCAGCTACACGAGGAGCCCCAGGTGTTGCTGGAGGAGCAGGACGTGTAGGGATGCCCCTGCACAAAGCTCCCGTAGAGGGCGCAATCCTAACCTGGAGTTAGGCCAGCACAAGCCGGCCTATGAGCATCACAAATGCGTTGTAAAGCGTATTTGCAACACCCTTGGAGTAGGGAGGCGGCACACGGATTTGCACCCTCCTCCCTGGCTCCGAGAGTGGTCCAAATGCTCTTTACAGTATGTTTGCAACACTCCTGGAAGTTAGGATTGCACCCTCAGTGTGTGTATGGAGGAAGGAGCCGGACCACAGGTAGATGGGGGGAAGGGTCTGTTTTAAGTGTGACGTTGCGAGCGCAATCCTAACCCACTTTCCAGCACTGGGATGAGGGCAATACAGTTCTGAGGTAAGAGAACACACATTCCCCCCCCCCCGTGACTGCTGCTCCCCCCAACTGCAGGATGCAGCACACCCATGTCAGGGCTGGAACGTGGGTTAGGATTGCACCCTGGGTGATATTTAAGTATGGCAGTGAAGCAGGCATGTTTTCCTTGCCCCCAACTGGCTCCAGCAGCGAGGGAAAGGGGCCGCTTACGTGGCTCGGAAGGGAGCAGAGGGTTTTGCCCCCCTCTGGCCATGCCACTGCCAGGGCTGATGTTCCTGGGAGAGGCTGCAGAAGGTTGCCTGGCAGCAACAGCAGCACCCACCACGGAGGCCACTGAGAGGTGCATGGGCACCCGTGCCTGCCCAGGGTTGGGGAGGGCTGGGAGAGGGGGTTGTCGTCTCCCTTGACGAGCGGTGTGACAGGGAGCTCCTCTGGCTCTGCAGTGTACCGGCTGAAGTTCCACCAGAGTTTTGCAGAGATGAACAAGCCGAGCAGCGAATGGAAGACGGTGCTGGGCGGCATCTTCATCTTCTTTGGCCTGACGGGACTGATCGTCTGGTGGCAAAGGGTCTATGGTAAGAGGAGGGGGCGGAGGGGGCAGGCACAACTGGGGTGGCAGTTCTGGCCGTGTTCTGACACACACACACCTTTTTTTTCCTGGTGGAGCCCTTGCGCCTTTAATTGCTGCGTAAGGACTTGAAGCCTGATCTGATCCTGTGTATTATGTAGCTCGGTGGGTAGAGCAGCTGCTTTGCACACAGAAAGCCGGGGCTTCTCAGGATGGTTCTCAAACTTTTTGCACCCACTTTGAAGAATGGCACTTGTGTCGGGACCCATCAGAAATTATGTATCAGAAATCGGTGGAGACCACTCACGGCGTCAGACAGGCCAGCACACAGACGTGCGCCTCCACCCCTGACTCAGAGAGTGGTCCAAACGTGCTTTACGGCGGCCCTTGGGCCGGCCAAACTTTGCTGGCCTAACTGTGCAGGCCTAACTCCAGGTTAGGACTGCGCTCTTAGCCTTAGGAACGCACACATTTAAAAAGCCCCAAACACTTCGGCTTTCCCTCTGGAGGAAGATGCTCCAGTACCTGGATCGTGTCCCTTGCCCTTTTCTGGCCTTTTGCCAGTTCCAAAATACCCTTTTTGAGTTGGGGTGACCAGAACTGTCCGTGATGTCTCTAAATGTGCCTATACCGTAAATACAGCCACCGTGTCAGAAATGTTGATCCCCCCTCCGTCTGAGAATGTGGAAGAACCGAGCACTGCAAAACCAGGAAGGCACAGTTGGAAACAGCAGCTTGAGTTGCACCCCCTGCCCCCCCCCCACACACACACTTGGAAACTGTTCGGAGAAATCGGTCCTGAGCCACAGGACTCCACAGGACAGGAGGAAGTCTTCCAGCAGAGGGCATGCTGAGCCCACCAGACACCCCCTGGTGTCCCCCCCCCCCGCAGCCCAGGCCTCGGCCCACCCCTGATGTTCTGGACCATCAGGGAGTAAACAGCCCACAGACCGTGGTGTCAGCTTGTGCCCGTGAAACCCAGGGTGCGGTGGAACAAAGGAGCCGCTGTCTCGCTCCCACTGGGCCAGTGCCCACGGAGCTGTTTTCCTGGCTTTGCCACCACAGCCCATCTGCCAAGCAAGGGGCGTGGACAGGAGGGGGGGAGGAGGACTGCCAGCTCCACTCCCTGGCCCTGCAGCAGCCTCTGCTCCCGGCTCGTTGCTTCAGTGGGCTCGCCTGGCGTTCGGGAAACCCACTGGGCCAATTCCTGTAGTCTGCCTCCCTGCAAACAGCAACCCCCCATGAAGAAAAGTCAGGCGCACTTTCTCAGGGTGCGTAATAGCTCCAGGTTGCAGAATCCAGCTTTTACCGATGCAGGATTGTACCCTAGCACCCGTAGAGGCGAGGCAGGACGGCCCCACCACTGCCAGAGACTCGTGTGGGGTGGCTGGCTTGGTCTGTTGCGATGTCCTTCTGTGGCTCCACCCCACCCCCAGATCTCCAGGGGTGAGGCGTACCTGCTGCCTGATTGCAGCCATTTCAGTCAATTTATCAGATGGGTCTTAGTTAGGGTAGAGTACATCTGCTTATGTGCCAGACCAACTGGTTTTAAGCCAGGCACAGCTATTTTTCAATTTCAGAGGACACCTGCGTGCGTCACAGGAGAGATCATTCCTCTTGCGGGAAAGGGGGTGGGAATGCCGCTTTAAATTTTTCAATCAGTCGTGCGCTGGAGAACGCATCTCTAGCAATGCTACTCTTACGCATCATTGGCAGAAATTGGTTTAACATGTTGCGTTTATAGGAGCTGGTATTGAATATATATATTCCTAAACTGTGTGTGCGTGTGAGTGCACGCACACACAAACACACCCCAATCATTCAACTTTTATTAAAGATGAAATTGATGAATCTGTTTGACAGGGCAATCCAACCCCCCCCCCCGCTTGGCTGACGCAAGCTACTTGCATCAGCGAGTGCTGTTGCACATGCGCCATAAAACATGTGCACGCCAGCTCAAGGCGCACTGTGTTGCTGCAGGCAGCTGCATTGACACAGCGGTGCTGGAGCGAGCTGCCGGTAAGTTGCCCCTGTGCTGGTTGAGTTTGGCGAGAGCAGGGGCTTTTCTGGGGGGGGGAGGCAGGCGGGGGGCAACCTGTGATGGGGGGTGGGCGGGGCTGCCCCGGGAGAGAGGTCCAATTCAGGCTGTGCGGCAGGCTCGGACTTGTGCCTGCCAAACAGCAGGCGCAGCCCCAAGCAGCCCCATCGGGGGCCCAGGGTAAGGGGACAAACACGCCCTTGCCCCATGGAGGCTCCAGCCTGCTCCTAACCTGCGCTGGATACAATGCAGGCCAGCCGGCTGGCCTGTTTCAGCGCAAGCTAGGGTTGCACCCTCAGTGACGGCATGTTCCGGCTCTTCCGGGAGCCACGGTGTGCTCTGAAACAGGTGGGTCGTGTGTCCAGGTCTGGATGTCTTCGAAGAGGATCCAGGACTGCCCCTCCCTCCCCAGCTCCCCTGTGAGGCTGCCTTGGGTTGACCCCCATAGGCAGCGGCGTCATTCACCCGGTACACTGGGCGGTGTACCGGGTGAATGACGCCGCTGCCCATAGGCCAGTCCTGCCCACTCCAAACCACTGGAGGTTGCCAGGTCTCGGGCAGAGGCAGCCTTCCCAGCCTGGCTCCCTGGTTCAGCAGGCGACGCTGGGCCTGAGCCGAGGCTCTGCTGCAGATGCAGCACGACCACCTGAGCCATGGCCCACCCCCAGCGGGCAGCTGCCTGGTCCAGGTCCTTGGCAGGCTGGCTGCAACCAGCGCAGCAGGACCCGAGACCCCTGCCCTGCCCTCCACGGCCACCAGTCCGGAAGAGCCTCCCTCTCCTGTTCCGAATCCCCCACCCCTGGTGCATTCACGTCTTCCGTGAGAACTCAGGCTGGCGGGATGGAGTGAGTCATCCACGCCTTTCAGCACAAGGCTGTCAGGGAACCAGGGAGGGCCCTGAGATCTTCCCCTCGTTCAGTCTGAGTGAAGCTGCTGGTGGTGGGAGGTGTTCTAATGCTGGCATGGGATGCACGGGCGCCCGGCCCTCCCTCCAGCGACCCCAGAGCAGCAGCAGCAGCAGCAGCCTCGCTCCACCACCACCCACGAGAATGTCCATGAGGCTGCCGGCCTGAATGAGGGGTGTGGGGTTCCCACGTCCAACCCCACCACTCCAACCCCAGCACCCCGCGTATTAATGATGGTGGGAATGGAGCCAGGGTTGGGATCACTCTAGCGTGCCATGTCTGAGTGCGGTGGCCCAATGGGGCCATACCGAACTGCAGGGGGTGCTTTATCCTTATGCCCCAAAAGGCTGACTCTGTGAATGCGAAATCAGAACGCATCCCTCTGAGAACCCCCCTCTCTGTGCTTCTACGTCACTGTTGGAGCGCAAGCCACGAGTCCACAGAAACGGTGATTCCAGCGCCACTGGCTGTCTCCTTGGCGGCTGGATCATTCTTCTGTGTGCCTGCATTGGGCGGGACTGAATGATCCACTCACTCCCACTGCCGAGATAGGACAGAATCCCCACTCACTCCCAGGGGAAGCTGAGCAAAAGCGGCAAGGGTAGAACAGGAACTCCTGCAGGGACACACCAGCAGCTTCTGTGTCTCTTCACTGGAGGATGACAATTGTACGGAATGGAGACGCGTAACAGAATCTGCTGCTTGGAGTGAGGCAGCAGTGGCCCTGACGGCGGTTTGCAGTGTGTGCCGCTTTCAAAGGTGCGCCAGGCTTCAGAGGCGTGGCCTTGTCATGCTCCCATCGTGCCCTGGCTCGGGCAGCTCCCGCCCTCACTCTGCTCTTCCCGTCCCTGCAGTGTTCCCCCCCGAAGCCGCACACGATGGAGGACGAGTGGAAGGCCAAGCAAGTCAAGCGGATGCTGGACATGCGCATCAACCCTGTGCAGGGCTTCGCGGCCAAGTGGGATTACGACAAGAACGAGTGGAAGAAGTAGGGAGGGCGGCAGGAGACAAGGCCACCCCTGCCCCCTCGTGACTGTGGGGCTGTTCCCACGCCGGGACTGGCCGCCGGGAGGGCAATCTCTGGAAGGAAGCCTCCCGCCCCCCCTCCTTCCCTCGCTGCCCCCCCTTCCCCAGGCCTGAGCCTTTCCCCCTTCTGGTGCCGTACCAGCTGTTGTAGAACCAGGCCAGCCCTGTGCCCCAGGCCCTCGCCCTCGGTGGGAGGAGGCCTGGAGACAGCCCCTCCTGTGGCCTTTGACCAGCACCTCTTACAGAGTCAGATCTTTATTCACGTGCCATTAAAAAACCCACTACACTGAACCGGGGCACTGTGTGGCACGTCTCTTGCGCAGCCGGCAGGGAACGGGGCCGAACGGACTGCCCAGCCCAGCAGTCTCTCTCCAGCATCATCCCCACTGGAGCCCTGGGAAGGGGAGAGGCTGTCAGGACTTGGACCCAGGACTCTCTGCCTGCGGAGCAGCTGCCCTACCCGAGCCCTGGGTGCCTGATGCGGGCTTGGGGCACGTTCTGAACCTCCGTGGCAGCCCCACGAGGCAGCTTTCCGACCGCATGAGCAGGAGACGTCCTCCAGGGCTCCCCGGGCTCAGGATGGGCAGGGTGCCGCTGCCGAGCTCCAAGCTGCTGTGCAACAGGGGCAAGGTTGATGCCCCAGTGGGGGGAAACGTTCCCCTCCTGCTCTTACCCCCCAGCCTCTGGTGGCCACGGCAGGCAACCACAGAGGGGGGCGGGGCGGCCTCTGAGCAGGCGCAGTCTGTTCTCCTCTTCGCCAGCACGGCTCCCCCGGGTGCAGACGTGGGCCTCCGCCTGAGCATCAGCCGGGCCCAGGGCAGAGGAAGGGGCGGCGCAGGAGTCACCCCGCAGGAATCAAGCCAGACCACACACCCCTAGAACACTACAGCTTTATTCGAGGAACTGAACTCTCACCTCCAAATCAAACCTTGGTTTTCCTAGTAAGGGGTGCCTGGGGGGGGGGGGGGGGGGGGCCCTCAATACAAACTGGCGGGGAGGGGAGTTGCGGGTCCAGCAGCCACACTGGGAAACGAAGAGGCAGCGCGGGCAAGGCAGGGCCCCAGCAGAGGGAGCCCTGACGCTCCTGGCCTGGCCCCCCCCCCGTCCCTCCCTCATCTGTTGGGCCGGTTCTTGAAAATAAGGTTAATGGGGAGGGGGCAGGGCAGGGAGCACAGCCAACACACATAAATACAGACATACAGTTAACAAAAATAGTATTATCGTATTCACAACGGAATAAAAACTACTCTTCGATATATACAGCTGAGCCTGTATAGGGGGGGGCGAGGAGGAGCAGGGCGCGGGCAGGCGGGCAAGGGCTCTCCGGCCTCTGGGAGGGCAGGGCGAGGTCATGCCGGCAAGCCAAGGGGGTCTGTGCCTGGGTTCAAGTGGGGCCACAAGAGCAAGAGCAGAAGCTGGGTGGGCCACTGAAGCTGCCTCAGGAGGGGGGGAAAGGTGAGCCTAAGCGGCCCTCTGACCATCTGCCACTTGGCGTAGCCCGCCCCGCCCCCCACAAGGCAGCCCCCATTCCCTTGGCTGCTGCAGAGACCAAGGGAGACGCCCACGGGGTGGCTGCCAGCCCCCAGGAAGCGTCTGGGTGGGCCCCCAGCCTCCACACCAGGGCCTGATCCGAGCCCCACAGCGGCACGGCTGGAGGACACTCCCTCCGAGCAGCTGCCTCTGAGCGATGCCATCCCTCCCCGCCCAGACCCCTTGGGCCAGGCTGCCATGGCAACCGCTAGAGGATGCTGGCAATGACGAGGCACCAACCAAGGTGCCACTGTCAGGCAAGGCCCGTCCATCCCTGCGCCTGTCTGGGGCTGCCCTACGCCCAGCGCCCCTCTTCTTCCCGCTGCCATGCTCCGCGAGCACCACCCTTTCCCCTCCCTCACACTTGTGTATCCATCATTTCTCTACTGATCTCTGTCTCTCTCACTCACACACACACAGGAAGGAAAGGAACTGCAGCACCCCACTCAGCCCAGCTGGGGCGGGAGGGGGGAAGGAAGCCATCTCTGCCACCCACCTTCCCCTCCAGAGGCTCCGGCAAGTGCCTGCAGGCCGCCGACCCCCGTCCCCCCAGCCCCCTGCGCCGCCTGGCCCCGCACACGCTATTTATTTCTGCTCTTACGGGAAGTTCCTTGGGCAGCCGCCACGGCGAGTCCCCCGAGAGCCGGGCTAGCAATTAGCAGTCCATCGTAAACACCTTCCAGAGGCTGCTCCGGATAACAGCCCCCCCCCCCGCCGCCGCCGCCTGCGAGCCAGTGAGCGCGCTCTGCGTGGCCCGCTCCCTCCCTCCCCGGCATCCTGCGCCTGCTCCTTCACCACCACGGAGGACAGGGACACGCACGCACACACACACAGGCCTGAGCGTAGGCCTAGGATGCCTCCGGCACAGGGGCTGCACTGTGGAAGAGGAAGGACTCAAGGCACCTGGTTTAAGGGGGGGGAGAAATGGGGGGGGGGCGACAGCGGCTCAGCCCTGCCACCGCCCTGGCCTCGGGGGGGGGGCTCTCCCCAAGCCCCCTGCCCCTGCTGAGGGATGCTGCAGGCCAACCGCAACCACCGGGATGCTGTGGCGCATGCCCAGGATGCCCAGGCGCATGCAGACGAAGGCCGGGAGTGCCCCCGCCAGCCACGAGCAGGGCGCCCGCAGGCCCCTGGCAGCTAAGGACAGAGGGCAGTTGGGGCTGGAACGCCTGGCCCTCTCAGCCAAAGCCGGGGGTGGCACACGCCAAGGCTGGAGGCAGGAGAAGGGACAGGGGAAAGGCTGAATAGCTTCAGGGGAGGGAGCCGGGAGGTGCCCTCGGCTCGCCAGTCTTCACCACCAAAAGCGACACACACACACTCACACACACACACACACACACACACACACACACACACACACACACGGCTCAGCCTGGACCAGGAGCTGCGTGTTCCAGGCAACCTGTGGGGCACTGGGGGTGGAGCCAAGCCAGAGGCTGCCCTGCAGCTAATTAAGAGCGGCCCAAGGGGGGGGCAGGACAGCCTCTGAACCCGTCCTGGGACACAACCAGGACCGGGGAGCTCTTTGCGTGGGAAACGCAGCAGCCCACAAGGGATCCTATTCGACCTTCCCGAGTCTAGCCTGCCTCTTCTTCCTCCACTCCACGCAGCCCAAATTCTGCCCCTTGGGAAGAAGGCTTTCTCAGAAGCAGTCGCTTTGTCCTCCCAGCACTGTGGCAATGGGCTGCAAGACCCCGCTCTGGGAAGGGGAGGAGGCCCTCCCTCAGTCCTCGGCCTTGCAGAGACTCAGGAGGACATTCGCAAAATAAGCCTCTGTTCCCGTCTAATTCACTGAAGACACTGGGCAGGACTGGGGGCGCAGTTTCTCAGGACAGCCCTGCTCAGCAGTCCCGTCCCGTCCCGTCCCCTCTACTGAAGTGCTGGGCCTGCCTTGGGGTTTTAAAATACAATCAAACTAACACCAGGACTGTGAGCAACAGTGATTAAGTCGAGCAAGAGAAATCAGCTCTTGGAGACAGGTGGGGCAGAGACTGGTGGCACAGCACTCAAAGGTGGGGGGGGGAGTCCCTATGGATACAAGAGTGCCCTGGGGGTGGAGGTGTCTGTGGGGTAGGAGGCACCAGAAAGAGGTCTGTGAGTTGTTGTGGGGGGGGGTGAGCCCTGGGGTCAGAGTGGGGGGTTGCAGTGCAGAAGCCCCCTCCCCCCCTGGAATGATCACAAGGCCGAGGAGCAGAATGCATCTTGTTTCTTGGGGGCCGTCGCTGGGGAGAGTCTGTGCCTGGCTATTTGCGGCTGAGCAGGGAGCCCAGGAGGACGACCCCCGCCACGGTGGCCCCCGTCAGCAGCCACTTGTTGAAGCGCTCCTGGCCTTTCCTGCTCTTGGCGGCCGCGTCGTTCCCGTACAGATCCACAAACCGCTCCTGAAAGCAGAAGGAGAGCACAGAGTGAGACGCTGGGGAAAGGCGGGCTGTTCCACTGACGCACAAGACCGTGGCCGCGTGTGCCTGGGGCGGGCTGGCTTAGCATGGCTGTTCAACAGGGAAGGGAGCAATCGGGGGGGGGAGGCTGAGCTGAACCGCCACGGAGCCCTGAGTGGAGAAGCCAAAGGACCCAGGAGAGCCTGGCATGGAGGTCAAGTCCAGGTAAGAGCCAGCAGCGTCATGCAGCCGGTACGCTGGGCGGGAGGAACGGGTGAGCGGCAGCCCTGGGGGGGGCGGGGAAGACGGCGAAACGGAGCGGTACACAACAGGCGGGCTGCCGCTCACCCGTTCCTCCCGCCCAGCGTACCGGCTGCATGACGCCGCTGGTAAGAGCCCAAGATGGGGCCGGCGACCTCCTCGCAGCCAAAGAGGCAACAGTCAAGAACCCCTTTTCGTGGACTGCCTTTTGCTTGAGTGCAGGATGAATGCAGGCGGTGGAACTGCACGAAGCTCCCAGCCAGCAAGCGCTTGAGAGCAGGTCAGACTAGAAGACAAGGGAGGAAGCTCAGGACAAGCGACAGGGGGTGGGAACCAGGGATTCCGCCTTTCTCCACTGGGGGTGGTGGTAGGGTGGACTCCAAGGTAAACGGCAGCGGGAGGGAAATCGGAATTAAATTGCGGTTTACGCGCATGGAACTCTTTTTTTTTGGCCACAGTCCTGACAAAAGCCACACTCAGGGCCCAATCCTGTTCAACTTCCCTGCACGTGCTGCAGAATGTGCTGCATCCTGCAGGGGACGCCTTGACCAGGTAAGGTTTGTTCCCTTCCCTTGGGGCTGACGTGCGGCTGCATCAGTGCCAGAAAGGGCCACCGTAAAGCGCGTCTGGACCACTCCCGGAGGCAGGGAGGACGGCGTGCGTCTGTCTGCATACCAACATACTTTATGGTGTCCCTTGTGCCAGCCAAACTTTGCTGGCTTAACTGTGCTGGCCTAACTCCAGGTTAGGATTGCGCCCTAAGCCTCTCATCCCAGCCCTAACCCTACCTTTGTTTTTTACGAAATAAAAAAGTACACCTAATATAAATATACGTACACTGAGACACAACTGTCCGGGACACACAATAAGGGTGAAAATGTCCAGGGACGCCAATGACTGGGACACAGCTGCCCAGGGTGCAGTGGCCGGCCGTGCCACTCCCAAGACCCCCGCAGAGATGCTCGCCATTAGCTGCCTTGGCTGAATAAGCAAGAGACGCTGTTGGCCTGGAGCACCTGGGCCCCTTCCGCGCACCCTATTAGCTGACATGATTCCAAATGGGCTCTCCACGTATAGAGGCTAATCCCTTAGGAAGCAGGAGGATTCTGAAGGACGCTGCCCCGGTGTCTGCCCAGCCATAGGACAGCAACAGAGTGAACATAACATAAGAACATAAGAAGAGCCCTGCTGGATCAGGCCAAAGGCCCATCTAGTCCAGCTTCCTGTATCTCACAGCGGCCCACCAGGTGCCCCAGGGAGGCATGAGACCACAAGATGCTTGCATCCTGTGCCACTCCCTTGCACCTGGTACCAGTAGCCCAACACCTTTGTAAGGAGGTTGCACAATCCATCATTGCCTATAGCCCACGATGGACCTTTCCTCCAGAAATCCGTCCAATCCCCTCTTAAAGGCATCCAGACCAGATGCCATCACCACCTCCTGTGGCAAGGAGTTCCACAGATTAACTACCCGGTGGGTAAAAAAGTACTTCCTTTTATCTGTTTTAACTCTCCCAACCCTCAGTTTTAGCGGATGCCCCCTGGTTCTCGTGTTTTGAGAGAGGGAAAAGAACCTCCCTCTATCGACTTTATCCCTTCCATGCACTTTCCTTTAGCAGTACTTGTTCCTCTACGTGTTTTAGGATTTTATCTTTGATGAGGCTTTCCACCATCTTACCTGGAACAGACGGAATCTTCCACAGCATTGTGGAATCTTCCACAGCCTTGCAATTATGAAATACAAACCCCAGATTCCCTAGCAGTAAATTTCACATGGTACATCTGTTTCTGTGTGTGACTTGACAGGAGCACCAAACAGAAGCCGAGCGCACAGACCCAGCCAGGGCTTCTGAATGTCAACTGCCAAGCAGAGCTACTGGCATACCACACACCAGTGCCCATTATCTCGGCTTTCACTGAAAACTCCTAGTCCTCATGCCATAAAAAAAATCAAAAAATCAATGTGGCACACACAACGTAGGCAGTGCCTGGTGAACTCTTGGAAGCCAGAGGGAGACAGCAGGATTGCAAGCCGATAGGGGTGGAGGGAGGACACAGAACGCACCCATGTCCCTTCCTAAAGCCAAGACAAATGGCAACAGAACAAGCCAACATGGGAACGTGTGCGCTGCAGAATCCAGCTAGACGGAGGAATTCCGGTTTTGCTGCCCCTCTCTTGTGGCTGCATGCCCAAGCCCTTCAGTCAAGACCCACCTGGATCCTGCTGGCAAGGGCTTTCCAAAGGTGCCAAGGGAGAAATGGCAGAGAAGTGGCATTGGGCAGCTCCGTAGCAACAGCTTGGCACGGGTGGCTTGAGTGCCAACCGTTTCCTTTGCCTCGTCATGGCGGGAGGAAAGGGCTGGGCCTCTCAGCTGGCATTCTGTGGGGCCAGCTAAGCAGACCTGGAGTTTGGAGGGAGTAAAAAGCACCGAGTCCAACCCACCACGCAGGGACCAGCTCAGTGCTGGATTCATTCTGCGTCTTCACACATGATGTGAGATCGCAGGAAGGATGCCACCACTGTTTTCCAGCCACTGAGGGATATTCCTGCCCATGGTTAGCAGAGGGAATGAAGAGTTTTCTGTGTGGGGGCAGGAGAGGGGAACAGCTTCCTGCAGCTTGGGGCAATGCACACATCAGGCACCATCAGTCCTAACCACCACTTGGCAGGGTTAGCCAGCACGATCTTCCCCACGGCAGGGGGCTGAGGCGGAATGGGCAGCCTGAGGCTCTCTGCAAGATCAGGGGTGAAGAGAGACTTGAACTAGTATAGGGGTCCCGCTCCACCACTGATGCGCTGAGCTGCTACACCGTGCCCTCGTGCTGCGGTCCAGGAAGAGCTGTTCTGCACCAACACCAGCAGCAACTTGCACAGCCTGCCACAAAGGCCCCGCCCTGTGGTTAGTGGCCATGTTTGATCTTTTACGGCTGTACAGGGAGTGACTGGTCCAGCCCTTGTGCTCAGACCACAGTGTATGGACATGGGATGAGAGGCGCTTCCCCCCCCCCCACAGTAACGAAGCAAACAACTTCACCTCCTCCCAAAAGTTACAAAGGAAACACGAAGCCACTCCATGCCTGGTCCTCCTGCCCTCGACTACCTCCTTGGAGTGACAGCACCCCTCATGGTCTCCAGGAGGGCCACTGCTCAGGGGAGGAGACAACCTCGCTTTGCTGGTCCCAGTTTCCATTCCTGGCAGCCTCTCCTGAAAGGCCTGGGGCAGACCCTGCCTGAGACCCCGAGGGGCTGCTGCCAGTCTCTGCACCCACTGCTGAGGCCCACAGACCCAGAGTCTGACTCCGGGGGGGGGGCAGCTTCCTACGCATTCAAGACCAGCCCCAGCCCTGGAGCCAAGAGCGCCTCG
Source organism: Lerista edwardsae (assembly GCA_029204185.1). NCBI lineage: Eukaryota > Metazoa > Chordata > Lepidosauria > Squamata > Scincidae > Lerista > Lerista edwardsae. The sequence goes on along the minus strand of JAJKFI010000104.1, from coordinate 864,063 downwards.
GCTGCCTCCCCCTGCAGTCGCCCTGTGAGTGGAGACCTCCTTTTGTCCTTTCCGCTACAGAGGCATAATCTGCCTGCATCGTGCATCAGAAGAGCCGTGCGTGGATGGACCTGGAAATCTGTACTTATCCATGGCAGACATAAGCATCTTAGGCAGATTTTGTTGTCTCTAATCCTACAGACGTTTTCCTAATTTTAAGAATCACTGAAAAGAGCAACAGCCCCTGAGCCCGGCCCAGGAATCACCTGCTAGAGGGCTCCTCAGTGGGAACGTCTCTCCGCCTCCGCCTTCTTGGCTGAAGGCACTCACTGCCGACCCCTTGAGGGTGTCAGGAAGTCAAAGCAGCTTATGCAAAAAGAAAGCTCCCCCCCCAAGGAATATCTGTGAGTGGAAGAGGTGCCTAGCAGCTGTGACTCCTTGAGAAGCTCACCATCCAACAAGTCACTCCGAGACTTGCCGCAGGTCACCTTCCCAGGCATTCAGTGAGCCTGGAAGCAAGCAGGAAGTGCCTGGAAGTGAGCCTTCCTTGAACAAGAAGACTTCTGCCTATAACCCCTCACGCCGGAATAAGTCCGTCCTCGTCCCAGGGCTTGCCCTCCTGCAGCTTTCCTTGCATGCTAGAGGAACAAGAACAGGAACAGGCCCTGCTGGCTTTACAGTGATGCCCTTCTGCAGTGGGTCGTCATCACCTTCCATAGCCAAGAGAACGACGGGGTGAAGGCCACTAGAGGCAGCTCCCAAGTGTCCACTGCTCAGGCACACACTCCCTTGTTTCCCCCGGACTGAGGCAGGAGTATGGAGAAATATCCAGGATGGAGTTCAAGCAGAGGGGACTCCCTGGGGTCTTATTGTTGCATTCGCCCCAACTTCTCTTTCCTAGTAGCCCTGACTAACAGGCATCAGTTGCCTGGCAGGAGGGCAGGTACCTTACATGCAAAGCAGAAGCCTGGGCTGGCTGGTGGGCTCAAAGGTTTTAATTCCAGCCACATGGACAACTTTCCTTTCCCTCACAGAAGGTGGCTGTGAACATCCAGCAGTTGCAATTATACAACTGCACCAATTTAGCCAACCTCAGAGCCTTCACTGCCACAAGGATGGTACTAGCTAAACCAGATGCGCATGCAAGTTATTTATTGTAGTTGTAGAAATCAGTCACGCAAATAATCTTTGGAGAGTGTTTTACACAGATACAGAAACACTGCCCCAAAGACCTGCTCCTGCAGTCAAGTGGGCTTCCTCGAGGAAGGAGAGTGACTCACTCGTTTCAGGGCAGAAGACCCACCCAACAAGCGATGGGAGGAAGGCTGAAGGTGCACGAGGCATAAGGCCCGTCATGAGTGGGGGGAGTGGCAGGCAAGCCACAAGTTTGACACGGGAGGCCAGCCACGAGGCCCAAGCATGCTGACAGCAGGAGAGCTGCACCCACCACGAGGCTACACTCAGAAGAGTGGCACTTGGTTCTGCCCCAGGGAAACATCTGCAAGGCATTCAGCCCACTGGCCAAGGGTGCCCCAGGACAAAGCCGACATAATCCAAGAGTTGAGTCACGCCACTTTTTGCTTTAGCCTAACGATCACTCGAGAGACCTGGAAGGCCCCAGTGAGGGTTGAGAGAGGCCCACCTGCTCTCGGGTAGCACCCCAAGAGCGCTGGGCTGGTCACAATCCCAAGAGTCAACGACTTGCTCTCAGGAAGGAGGTGGTGGTGGTGGAAAAGCAGCCGGGCTAAATGCCAGGAGTGCAACGCTGCTTGCCACTGTCTCTTGATTTGGCCTCTCGAGGACCAGATTTCTGGGCCGAGCCTTTCCTTGGCCTTGCCTTCTCTCTGAGGCTCCCTGAGCTTTCCTGGGGCTCTCCAACAACCCTCTGGCAACATGACGTTTCAAGGGTGGAGCTCCAGCTGGTCCTGCATCCAGAAGCCAAGACAGAAACACCCTCAAGAAGAAGAGACCGATTTCTTCCGGAACGGGAGAGGCAGGATTTCTGCGGATGCACTCAAAATAGCAAAGTCTGGGTTTTTGCTCCCCTGTAAGAGCATCAAACGCCTGGCTCTCTACTACTCTGTGGAGTCTTTTACAACTCCAGGAGCCTTCTTGGCAGAGCTGCTGCCCCCGCCCACTCAAGCCGGCCAGTGGTGCGCTGACTTAGTGCATCCAAACAACAGAAGAACATTATTCCTCGGCAGCCCTGAGAGCGACCAATGCTGCCATCTACCCAACAGGGAGGACAAAGGAGCTACGCCCTACGTGCTCCTAAGGAGGTTTCCCAGGATAGCATTCGAAGGAGGAAGGGGCTGGGCCAACCTCCTCAGCTTTTGACTGATACCTTGCGGAGGGATAATCCCCCCCCCCACAAAAAAAGGTGCATGGCTTCTGCGAGCTGGGACAGAGAGAGCATCAAGCCATGTTGCAGAGAGTCTCCTTGCCCAGCCTAGCTGGCATCGTCAAAGCGGCCATGAGGCGACTGCTGAGAGACCTGCCCCTCACAGCATGTTCTGGGAGCAATCCCCTCCCATGCCTGTGGGGGGGGGCACCTCTGGAGTGACAACACCGTTGCTGAGCTCCAGCGCCAGCAAGGGAAGCTGTGTGGGGCGTTAGGGAGGGCTGCACTGCTTAGCGGGAACGCTGACCTACGTTCTCCACCAAAATGTCTGGGTGTTGGAAGCTGAGGCTGTGCCCCCCCCCCCAAAAAAAATCAGGCCTGAGCTCCAATGTGTCTTTTGAAAGATTACGGACCCCCAGCCTCTTTTCACAAAGGAAAGATGGGCCCAGGGCAACAGGCCCAGGGCAGCTCCAATGTGGGACCAGCTGACGGGACCCTTCTCCACGACCCCTTCTCGGCTTGGGAGTGAAGCCGCTTGTGATTTTGTGGTGGCGGTTGGGGGCGCTTTCTGTGGCAGCCCCACTTCCCTGGGTTTTCCTGCCAGAGGAACTGACTTATTCCTCTTATCAGCTGTTTTTAATCAGCACGCAGCAGCACATTGTTGTTGTTCAGTCGCTAAGTCGTGTCCGACTCTCCGCGACCCCCTGGACCACAGCACGCCAGGCCTCCCTGTCCTCCACTAGCTTCCGGAGTTCGCCCCATTTCATGTTCATGCAGCACATTAGTGTGCTGCAAAGGGTCCGCAGGTGCCGTGGGAGTCTGTCAGATTCATTTACTTTTATCAACGGGGCCACTGAGGAGTGTGAGCCCCACACCAGCAGCCTGGGGCGCCTTGCAAATTACCAAAAGGCTGATGGTGTGCCTTGACCACTTTAGTGTCCCGTCAGTGTGCCGTGAGATGAAAAAGGCTGGACATCACTGCTCTGTTCTGTGAATTTAGGAAAAAGACAACTATTGGTTCTAGCTGGAGCTTAGTGAAGGGCTGGCTGTTTAGGGACTGGCCGTCAGTGTCACGACTCCTGCCAGAGAACTGTGTCATGCACAGCAAGAGCCAAGCTGTGGCCGTTGCCAAGGAGGCCGGCGAGGCCTCCCCAGCCTCAAGGTCATGCAGGCAGTCGGCAGCTCCCCTGCCCAATGGCTCCTCTCCAGCACCCCCCCCCACACGCACTTGAGCCACAAGATAGAGAAGGCCCCCCCCCCGTTGCCATAGAAGCCACAAAGCATCCTGGGCCGACGTCTGCTCCGTCACTCACTCCCTGCACAGCTTATTATCGGGGTAAGTGCAAAAGGGGCCAGTCCAATTATTGGGGGCTTCCCTGTGAGGAAAGGCCAAGGCACTCGGGGCTTTTCAACTGCAAGAGAAGATGACTACGAGAGGACCCCCGTCGCCAGCAGAACTCTGCATGGTGTGGCGAGAGAAGCAGAACAGGGCCGAGTCCTCTCTCACACTCAGGGTCATTAGAACGCACGGGGCTGACCAGAGAGTCAGGTCAGGCACAGGCAAGTCCTTCTTCATGACCACAAGAGCACAACACTGGCTCGGGCGGGCGGGGTGGTGGTGGCTCCAAGAAGGATCAAGCAGCTCCATGGAAACGGGCCCCACCCAATAGGTGGCTACGAAGCAGATGCGCTGCAGACGCCGGGAGGGCTCTTGCCTCCGTGCCCGTTTATTTGGGGGCATCCCAGAAGCAGCTGGCTGTGGTGAGCAGGATGCTGGCCGAGGCAACCCACACCGGCCTGATCCAACACCACGCTTCTGACACCATGCCCTTGGGCGCCTGGGATCTCTCTCTCTCTCCCGCCCACCCCGTTGGCTGCAGTCCTGCAGTCCTGGCACCCGCTTTCCCTGGGGTCTGAGCTGGATCCCTCCCCCCTCACCAGCCCCGGTGGCTGCTTCTCAAGGGCTGCCAGGTCGCCGGGGCCGTGCTCTCAGCCATCTGGCGCACAGAGGAACGGCCACAGGGATCCCCGACCGAAGCCAGCCCTGCCTGTGCCCATGTGCTGCTCTGGCCATCTGCCTCGGGTTCCCAGACCACCACTTGACCCTGAAGGAACGGCACTCGGGGCCCTGTGCCAAGGGATGCGCCATCTGGAGGAGGCACATCACAGCAAAGGCACATCACTCCCGTGTGCAGCTGGGAGCCAAGGGTCAAAGTCTTGGTGCTTAAGAGCTGCGTTGCTGAATCAAAAGAAAGGGCCCCTGCCCAGAGCAGGCCTGACAGCTACCCTGAGGAGGTTCATCAACAGAACGTGGAGGCGACAGGCACTCCCTATTTGCCTCCAGCATCCAAAACACAGAGCAAAAAGAGGACCGTGGTTCTCAGGACCATGCACTGAACCTGTGGCAGAGGCAGGACCTGAACCCGCGTCTCCAGGACCTTAGTCCAAGCACTTTCCTGCATGGCCCTGACAGGAGCGGCTTCCGCCTTCCAAATTCAGCAGTGCCGATGCTTCTGTGGTGTACAACATGCCCCTTAAGGCCAGCTGGGCAGAACATGGATTCAGAGGGGCGCAGGTTCGCTCAGGCTGGGTCTGTCTTCCTCAAGTAACCAGGGGAACCAATAATAATTATAATCCTTAACACTTCTATACGGCATTTGGAGCTACACAGAGTAGTTCACATACATAATGTTTTAAAACAATGCTGTAAACGAGCATCATCACCCCCATATCTTCAGCTGGGGAAGACGGAGTCTCGGGGGAGGGGGGTGTCTTGTCAAAGGCCACCGAAAGCTTTGACAAGAGGGAAGACTCAGACAGGAAAACCTGATGTACAGCTCAGCCTCTAGCTTAAATTCAGGCCTGCTCCAGGCAATGTAGGGGCCAATGTAGGCAATGCAGGGCCTCACCCCACAGCACGCATTAAACCTTTTCACTATTTAAATGGTTTTCCAATTCTACAAAAGCTAACGGAAAAAAACGGCCTCCGTGCCATAATGTAAGCCCAAATGGTCTTGCACGCGTCCCTCTGAAGTCTGGCGGGGGCAGAGGTCCGTTTCTAGGGGAAGGCAGCCATCAAGACCATCTTTCTTGGTTGTTGGAACGTTGGAGTCACGAGGGTGACGTGGTCTGTTTCAAGGCAGGCACTGACTTTTTGGTCTGAAGCCAAGAAAAGGCTTCATGGCTTAAAGCAGCAGCAAGCCTGGCAGTGTGGTCTGGCGCACGGAGAGGTGGGTGAACTGGACAAAGCTGAGGACAAAGCTCTCTGCTCAGGAATCAAAAGAAAAGTGAAATGCTCACTGGAAGCCTTTGGAGAATCCTTCCCTTGCAACCTCAAATCCCATAGAAAACCCCAGGGGGCTACTTTTCAGCACTGCTGTGAGAAACACTATGGTGAGAACAAAAACACAACACACAGGTCCCGATTTAAGAGGTGTCTCCCTGCTTCTGCAGCACTGACAAGCACTCGCACAGTGTGTGGGCACACTGGGACAGATGTGCCAGCTACAGGAAAGCCTGCACCAGTTCCACATTTGAGCAAGCCCAGAAAGCCAAATTTCAAGGGTCTGAGACAGACATCTGGACCCTCTGGCTTCTTACGCACTTACTGTACCCCGTCGCCTCCCTACACCACACAAACATATGCACAGCCAAGGTGACAACTGCCCGCTGTTGAAAGGCATCCAACGCAGCCACTGGTTCTCTCCCTAACAAGCACAGTTGCAACCTTGGGGCTCACAGCGGACCCCTCTTTAAAGTGAGGGAAGCAGCATCTCCAGTCCCCGGCCGTCCCAGACGGTGAAGGACGCACGTGGGGCTCTCGTGTTTCCACCACAAGGCCTGATTTCAGGCAGCAACTGGAAGGACAGAGCGCACAGCACAACGTCTGCGGCTCTGAGACATGCAGGACTGCACGTTTGCAATGCACAGGCTGGGGGGAGGAGAAACTGGGATGTCAGCAACGCTTACGTTTCAGATAGGCGGGGAGATTCTGTCCCTGCAGAAGACAGTTGCTGGGGAGGGCGATCCCTCCGGATTGAAACCCAGGACATTTCAGAGAGACACGGAGCACTGAGTTCCTGCTGAACCAGAGCAAAAGATGGGTGATGCGACGTCACCGCTCTCTGCCTTTCCCTGCCAGCAGCCGCCAATGGGGGGGGGCATAGGCACAAATGGCACGAAGTCACACATCTCGTATCAGTGGATGGATGGGAGTGGAGCTATGGGAGGCCCCCTCCCTCTGCTGCAATGTCTAGCCCACCCCCCCCAATGGAAAGTGACTGACTGAAGCGGGGAGGGAGTTTCAGATCCTGGAACGGGCATTTCCCCCATTTCCAAATCCACATTGGTGCAAGATGTTGGTTGTGTTATAAGAATATGTTACAATCCCTAAAAACAGCTTTCAGGCTTTGGAAATCATAAGAACATAAGAAGAGCCCTGCCGGATCAGACCAAAGGCCCATCTAGTCCAGCTTCCTGTATCTCACAGCGGCCCACCAGGTGCCCCAGGGAGACAGGAGACCACTAGATGCTTGCATCCTGTTGCCACTCCCTTGCACCCGGTACCAGTAGCCCTCCACCTTTGTAAGGAGGTTGCACAATCCATCATTGCCTATAGCCCACGATGGACCTCTCCTCCAGAAATCCGTCCAATCCCCTCTTAAAGGCATCAAGACCAGATGCCATCACCACCTCCTGTGGCAAGGAGTTCCACAGATTAACTACCCGCTGGGTAAAAAAATCCAGTGTGAGCAGATCAAGAGAGAAGTTGACCCCATGCAAAACTACACTGCCAGGGTGGGCCGAGTTCCTGCCCAGAATCTACTTACCCGACTCCTCCACCCCTCTTTCATATGAACAGTGAGGCCCATCTGGGGTTCTGTTTCTCATGGCAGAAGTGCAGTGAACAGGTCAAGCGAAGAATTTTGGCCCCAGCAAAAGGTTAACTGATACTGAAAAATGCTTTGTACTTTTATTGGAGTGAAATGGATTATTATATTTACTATGAAAAAAAATATGGCCACAAGTCACCTGGACTGGGAGCCTGAGTGATCCAGGTGACAAAGATTGCCCTGTCCTACCTGTTGGGGCCAGTTCCCCTAACCCTGACACATGCTGATGACATTCAGCTCCCAGTCAGCCCAGGCATTGCAACACAGGCAGCTTTTGGAAATAACTGCCAAAGCTCTTCCTTCAGTGTCATTTTTAAGTGTTGACAGGGCTGACCTCATGACTGCTCTTACAATTGTATTGGGAAATTGCCTGCAATTTCTTCTGAATTTGCAATGTGCATTTTCTGTGAAATTCCGGATGCCTACCAAAGGACTGTCACTGCAGATGACAAGAAAGACATCTGAAAGCCATTTAACTTTCTTATTATTACTATTTGCCTGTAAATCGCTTTGTGAACTTGTGTTGAAAAGCAGTATATAAGTACCTGTTGATTGATTGATTGATTGATTGATTGATTGATTGATTGATTGATTGATTGAAAGGAATACTGTTGTATGGCCGGCAAATTCACAATTAAGGGCCCAATACTATCTCATTTTCTAGCCCTGATTCAGGCATGCCAACGGCGTGCATTACATCCTGTTGTTGGGGGGTGGTCATGGTAACCTCTTCAATGTAAGGGAAGGTTTGTTACCTTACCCGAGGGGTGCATCAGTGCTGGAAGGTTGGCTAGGACTGGGCCCTAAGAGTTCTATTGTTGGACTTCCTATGACAGTGATGGTGAACCTATGACATGTGTGTCAACAGTGACACACCACAATTGGGGTGATGCACCAGCATTCACCAACACCTGACAAAAACTGAGTTTATTTAACTCATTTTTCATTTTTGTAATTATTTGACGTTTCTTTATGTAATACATAAAGGAAGGGGAAGATTGGACTGTATTTCTTATTTAAATACGGTAAATGACTACAGAGAATGTTCTCTTCTGTTTGGGAGCAAGGGTTGACACAACAGCAGACTCAAATTAAGCATTTTCCAAAGTTTTGACACAGCGAGCCCAAAAGGTTCACCATCACTGTCCTATGAGGTTTTCTGAATCCATGAACAACAGTGTCAAACAAAATAAAATGACTGATGTAATGAGGGTTTGGTAACATCAAGCTTCAACTACTTTGAAGGAAATTACTACCAAATTAAGAGAGAGCTGCTCGGTTGAATCAGGAAAAAAAAAAGCAGGATTGAGGAATGCCACTGCCCACTTTTTCAGGCACTGTCATATAATGTTGGCCCAATTCTGCATGCATCATCGAGGAATATTATTATGACTATTAGCATATTTTCTTGATATCAACCAAACACCAGCCCTGGACAATGGGTATGAGACTACTAGAAAACTTGATTAGTTTGACACAAGCCTACCAGATGCAACCAGGAAAGCCTTGCTGTGATTGCACACCATGACAGGAAACCAGTATGTTCCTTCGTAACATACTGAAAGAAAGAAAGAAAGAAAGAAAGAAAGAAAGAAAGAAAGAAAGAA
>JAJKFI010000104.1:820804-855234 GCA_029204185.1 Lerista edwardsae | reverse complement strand
AAAGAAAGAAAGAAAGAAAGAAAGAAAGAAAGAAAGAAAGAAAGAAAGAAAGAAAGAAAGAAAGAAAGAAAGAAAGAAAGAAAGAAAGAAAGAAAGAGGTTTATAGCACATACCACGTGCTGCTTTGGGCCGACACAAGTAGCTGACGCAGATGCTGCAGACTGCCAGGGCACCGCTCCTGTGCCAGCTGAGTTTGGCTGGTGCAGGAGTGTTTCTGGGCGGGGGGGGGGGGCGGGCGGGCGGGCTGGGAGGCATGTTGGCCCAGGGAGGGGGGTGGAGGTTGGATGCGGCCATTAGGCTGCATCCAAGCCTCTGGCCCTGGGCTACATAGCGGGCACAGATCCGAGCGAGTCCATTGGGCAGCTGGTGCCTACCCCAGGGCAAGGGCGCAAACGTGCCCTTGCTCCATGGAGGCTTCAGTGCATTCCCAACCTGCACTGGATACAGCACAAGCCTGCCAGCCTGTGCTGTTCTGGCACAGGTTAGGATCACGCCCTCAATTTAGTGAACAACTATATGGAATTGCAAGATGCTATCATTTGATTAAGATCACTCTGGGAGACAGAAGGTGCCTTGAACTACCTGTCTGCCCCGCATATAAACAGAAAACCACCACAAACATTAAGAGCCCAAACAAGTGTTATTTGGCAACTTTGCTAATAGGCAAAGAAATAATGGATTTATCCATCACATCAACACAGCCGAACATGACACATCTATCAGTTCCAGCAGATGTGTAAGCTCTGGCAACTCCATCAGCTCCAGTGGTGGAGATGGCCTCTTCTGGATGGGGTTGCACACCCCTTAAAGGAGCAGGCTGCAGCTTAGATCCAGTGCTGCGCCTAGACGTCCAGGTGTTGACCATGGTCCAAGGTGTCTTCGTCCAGCACTGTGCGCCGATTATACCCATTCCTGAATCAGTCAGGCCTGGTTACAGTTACCCAGGTGTTGACAACATCAAGATTGGGTTATTGCAATACACCCTATGAAAACTGCTTGGAAACTTCAGTTGGTTCAAAATGCAGTTGCCCTGTGGCTGACAAGAATTAGGGCCTGTGACGTGACTGATGTCACGTCTGACTATGACATCAGTTCCAGTGGGTCACAACATGAATGCCATTCTAAAAAGCAGGTCCCAGTCTAAAAAGTTTGAGAACCACTGCTATAAGGCTTTTATGGCCTAGGACCCAGGTATTTAAAGGACTTCTCCTGCGAAGTTCTGTGCAGCCTGTTGTCATCTAACGATGCAGGATGTGCGGAACTTCCTGCTGGAGGATGTGGAGGCCCTACCTGCCTTGTTTTCTGTAGTATTACAAAGAGGTTCCTATTTCACCAGGTATTTGTCTTTAACTGAATTAAATATCTCATAATATCTGTTTTAAGTTGCTGGTTGTGTTTTATGTCTGTTATTTTTCTTGGTTTTTATTGGTGTTTTTTTTTATTTGAATTTGTGAGCTGCCTTAAACCCTGTGGTTGGAGAGAGAGGCAGTACAGAAATATTTTTATAAAACAAACTTTCTAGAAGAACAAAAATTGCCGTTTACCCTACTGAACGCCAGGTATTCTAACGTCAATCAAATGGGTTTAAAATTTGTATTTGGTAATCCTAGACAATTACAATATTTCTGGAAGGCAGTCTAGAAAGCACCAGTATCACAAGGATGACCCCTCACTCCAAAGTGACAATTCTGAGAGCAAGACAAGAGCAATGACTGCGACGTGATCTACGTGGAATGGCAGTGAAGCCATTGTGAAACAACTTATTGCAAAACCGAGACTGGGATCAGCCAGGGTTGAACTTGACGGCAGCCACCGCCATGCAGTCAGCTCCGAGACCTCCTTCTCGGTACTGGTGACTATACAATTTGCCAAGAGCTGCAAATGTTTACTGTACACCGCAGCTCATTAACAAAAGAACAACTCTTTACAGGCCTGGGATTTGCTGTTGCCATGCCTGCAATTAAACTGTTTTTGGAAAATGGCAGCCTCAGATGACCACCAACACAGCCACCCATACTATGTCCACAACACCCTCGCCATGTTCCCATTCACATGATGAATGTGAATGCAACTCCTGAAACATTAAAAAGATACCAGGAAATCTAATTTTGTTGTACGGGAGAAGAGAGACCCAGGAAAATTTGGAAAAATGAAAATATTTGGAACATCTGACTCTATAAAAGTAGCACACTTTTATTTAGGACCTTGCTCAATATGATGATGATGATGATGAGGTGGGGGGGGGAAGGAAGGTGCCTGGTAGGAAGGAAGGGTTGTCTGTCCGAGCTACTCCTGCCCAAGAATCCCATTTGCCTGCACGGCACCACAGCCCTGGGCCTTCAAGCTGCTACCGGCTGACATGACCTCTCTTCATATCTTCAACTGGAGAAAGAGGTTTCAATCACACATTTTATTTTTGATTTGTTCCTCCTTCCTGCTGCCCCAGAGCAAAAAAGCTCCAATACAAGGGGGTTTGTGAGACAGAAGAGGCAAAGGTCAGCCTGGTTTCTGTGCCGTGGGCTCAGGCCTACAGAATCCTCTCCTACCCCAGATGCTGTCATCTCTGATCCCTATGGGTAGGGTTTGTGTACGTGTCAACGCATAAAAACATCACCATTTTGTTGTTAAAATATTCAAATAAAAAACACAAGACACCATACTTTGATGCTTAAGATACATTCCAGAAATTGAAATAATCCCTCTTCCAACTGGAAATAATTCCGGGGGGCTGCATCTGATACCACTATATCACCTTCCTAGTATATTTAAAGCATTTAAAATTAATAAAAATGAGAACTTGGAATGAGAACTTAGTTAGAATAATAAACACATAACACAGCTTTCTGAAATCTGCCAAAAAGCACCACCATTTTCAAGCTCCCCTATCAATAGGAAGCTTTAGGTCTTTGCCCTCAGTGGGTCAGATACCCTAACCAAATCTGTGGGAGGGAGGGAGAGACTAGTAGATCCAGAGGAGTCCTCCTTCCATCAAACACCTCCTGCAAATGGCATCCCCAAGTTCCCCAAACCTTTTCTGCCTGCTCCACACCCAGCCCACACATCTGCCACCCACCCGCTCCAAGCAGGTCAGGCATTCTCAAGTCTTGCTGCTTTACCTCGAGAGCCATCACACCCTATAGCATCAAAGAGGGCTGCTGCGCCTGTGAAGCTGGAAAGGCCAAGCTGAGAAGGCTGACTTAGTTTGTGCTCCATCAAGGTAAATCAAAGACGTTTCAGGACGGACCAGCTGGGTGGGTCAAGGGGAATACAGAAGGTGGTACAGCAACGAGCCGGTGTTTGCACTTCCTCTAAGGAAGCGGAGGGGTGACGGTGGCAGAGGTACAGGGCGGACTCAGTCAGCCATGCCCTGCATCTAACGGCTGCTATTCTCAGAAGACAGTCCAAAGCACCGCACTGTACCCTCCAGCTTGGGCGAAAAGGCCACGATATGACGGCAGAGAGCACACCAGTCCCTGGCTGGCTGGCATCTCCAGGAAGGGCTGCCGAAAGACCATCCTCTGGCACTCCCAGTCTGGGTGGACAAGACTGACTAGGTGGCCGAAGGGTCTGACTCGGGAGAAAGCTGGGGCACAGAAGCTGCTGTTAAGGTGAGCAGCGATGCGATTGCCATGACTGGAGAGAAAGCATTCAAAATGGGGGGGGGGAGAAATGCCCTGCTAAAGGCAAGACGTATGGCCAGGGTTTGGGCAACAACCTCCATGACACAAGTGCACATGCAAGACCGAAAGCCTTCCAAGAAAGTCTTCCTTCTAAGAAAAGAACCGTTTGCTGAGCACGAGATAAACATTTCCTCGTAAGAGCTCAGAGCTATCAAGGGCCACAAGCCTTTGGGAGGGGCTGCACCAGAGACGTGCCTGCCTCATCTCCCATGCGGGGCAACATGCAGAATGCAGGCTGACCCTGGCACGCACCAAGCATTTCCCAGCCCGGTCTCTTATGGCGGAGGAGGTGGGGCGTTCGACCTCTTACAGCGCATTTCGCTGGCATCATCTGCGCCTCCCAGGGTCCACGTTCAGGGCTCTTCCCTTACGTCCACACAACATTAGGGAAGGCAGAGGTGGTGGAGGAGGGCTGGCAGGTCACGCTCTCAGGCATGGCAAACAACACCTGGCCACAATCCTGTGAAGCGACAGGCACATTTGAGGGCACCATACACAACCGTCACGGATCAGCAGTGTGCACATCAGTGAACAGGCCCCTCCACCCTGACCTAGGCAGGTGCCGCACACTGTCTGCCTACAAGAGTCACAGCAGAGCGACAACATTTCGACGCATGGGGTCAAGGGAAGCAGGGCCACCTTCACAGGCCTGCTGACTTTGCTTCCCAGAGAGGTGCCCTTGCCAGGACGCAGGGCAGGAGAGGCAGATCGGGGTATCCTCTCCTGTATGGGCTTGGCTGAAATGTGTGGGAGCTGTGAGAGTGCACTTCTCAGCAGACTGCATCACACGGCTGGAAAGGGGTGGGGAGAAGAGCGAGTCCTTTGGACTTGCCTAAAAGCTCCTTTGGGAGCACAAAGGAGAAGATCCAGGTCCTGCCACAGTCATGCGGTTCATCGGGGCCTCAAGCAAGAGACAGCCCAAACCTCACCAGGACCAGGCTGCTCTCTGTGACAGCAGAACACAGTCTGACCGCACGGCAGACAGCAGGGTGCCAGCAGCCGCCGGTTCCGGGGGTCTCCTGTCACTGCTGGCTGCCCCTGGCAGCAAAGGCAAGCCAGCAGCAGGGGTGGAGGGTGGCTGGGAGTGGGTGGAAAAGGGGAAGAAGGGGACGGATCTCAGCAGCACCAGCACGCGCCCGTTTCCAGCCCCATTCTCTGCCCCCGCCTTGCTCTCTTGAGCTCATGTCAGCATTGGGACAGCTTGACCTGGCGTAAGGGAATCAAAAGTTCCCCAACGTTAAGGCGACCTCCACATCTACCCCACCCCACCCCCAGCAGGACACGGCCCGTGCTCCTTTCGCACGCTGCATCAGCAGCAGGATTGGGCCCTCAGCCTCTCATCTGCAGCTCCCTTCGAAGTGGAGCAGCAGAAGACTGAGCACTGGGCAGGATGTGGAAAAACGAAGGCCGGAGTCTTGCACCCGTTTCTGGAGCCTAGCCGCTCTTCCCTGATGGGGGCAGGGGGAGAATGTCTGGATTGCTGAGACTTGCTGAGGAGGAAGCTAACCCGGAGTTCCTCTGCATCCCTCCCTCCTCAAAGGCACTTTGAACACTGAACAGTGCCAGAAGGGCAAAAACAGAGACGATGATAAAAACGTCCACTCTGGCTGTTTTGTCCAAAGTGCCCAAGACGAGCCTCTCGGCTTCTACAAGAGATCACCTGCCTGGGCACGGCTGTGGCAGGACACAGGATGAAGTGGCGCCCTGAGCTGCTCCAGAAAGGCACTTCCTTCTTCAGACGAAGGCGGCCCCCTCGGACTGGCACCGCCAGCCTGGAGCCACAGGGCTCGGAAGAACCCACAGGTGAGTTTGGGCTTCTCCAGCCAAGGGTTTCGGACTCACGGCTTGCCCGGACATGCCTGGTTATTTCCACCCTCCCCTTTATCTGAGAGGAAATGCTTGAAATTCCTTCGTTTCTCCAGGAACAGCTTCTTGCAAGCAGAGGGCCAGTAGCCATGCGCTGATCTGCACACTCGCTGCCAAGAGGAACAGAACGTCCTGCAACAGGCTTGGATTCCTGCGGGTTCTCAGGCCTGCTTTTTTCACCTCGTGGCAGATCCTGGCACTGCGAGGCATTCCAGCAAGGGTTTTGGCAGAACAGTCGGTGTGCCACCCTGCATGCCGTGGGACACCCACCCCCCCAACCGCAGCTGAACCAGGGGCTAGAGTGGGATGATAAATATCCATTTGTCAACAACCCGAGATGGCTAAGGGATGTCTACCAGGAAACTGGGCACAGAGAGGCACCTGAAGCAAGAGCAGAGCAAGAGCAAGCAGATGTTCCTATTCATCCCAGCAGTGCACACACACAACCCGCTTCAGAAATCAGTTGGAGCGATGCACAGCAGCACCCCCTCTTGCACCCCTCCTTTTTGTCTCATTGAAATTATGGAAGTTGAGTTGCACAAGAACACTCCTGTACTACGACGTTCAAAATACAGAGAGGAGACTCCGGAGGGGTGCGAGTTCAAACCTTTGCTTTAGGCAAGGCCCGTTTCTTGGAGCCTCAGCTCTACAGTCTATAAAACGTGAGCATTAACTCCTCACAGACTTGACACAGGTATCTGGGTGGCCACTGTGAGAAATGGGACAGATCTTTATCAGGCCTGCCAAGGCTCTTCTTACACTCCTCACTCATCTCATAAGACTTCATGCACTATGGAAAAAAACTGTACAGTATAGCAAATTGCACACGCACACACACCCAAGGGCGCAAGGTCAACCGTCCAGTGCAAGCTTCTCACTCAGAAAACTGATACACAGAGCAAAGGTACAAGGAGTGTGTGGTTCTGTGGTACTGTGATGAGAGCTTATGGGGGGAGAGTGCACCAGCCAGTGTGACATATAAGAGGAGGGCTGTGCACTGCCCAGTCAGCATGGGGTGGGCAGGTGGTAGCATCAGCCTGGCATGGGAAGGAGCTATGTGGTCGTGCAGGAATCGTGGGTTCCTCCTACAAAGATGGAAGGTCAGCGGTTGCCAGGAGGCGGTGGCACAAGTTTGAGCTGCAGGAGGGGACGGGGCAGAGTCCAACAGCAACTGCCAAGAGCCTTTCACACAGAACATTCTCTACTGGACACGGGGACACACACCCAGCAGGCTGGCCCGAGTGCCACACCTTAGCCAGTCAACATGAGGGAACCTCCTGGGGCAGCCTCAGACTGCCTGAAGGACCGAAGCAACTGCACAGGAAGCTTCTGAATGAATGCCTCCTCCTCAAAATGCAAGCCAGCCAGAAACCACCTGGCCCACAACTCAGGAAGCTGCTCAGCTACTCTGCAACAGAAAGCACCAGAAACAGACCAACCCCTGGAGCAGAACCTAGAGGAGCAGGATGGGGCAGTGTCACGCCAATCTTTAAAAAAGGGAGGAGGGATTATCCTGGAAACTACAGGCCGGTCAGCCTGTTCCGGGTAAGATGGTGGAAAGCCTCATCAAAGATAAAATCCTAATACACGCAGAGGAACAAGTACTGCAGAAGGAAAGTCAGCGTGGCTTCTGTAAGGGTAAGTCTTGCCTCACGAACCTTTTGGAATTCTTTGAAAAGGTCAACAGGCACGTGGATGTGGGTGAACCTGTGGATATCATGTATCTGGATTTTCAGAAGGCGTCTGACATGGTTCCCCACCAAAGGCTGCTGAAGAAACTTCACAGTCAGGGAATAAGAGGGCAGGATAAGCAGCAAGGTGGCCAAGTTTGCGGATGACGCAAAACTTTTCCGGGTGGTGAAGACCAGAGGGGATTGTGAAGAGCTCCAGAAGGATCTCTCCAAGTTGGGGGAATGGGCGGCAAAATGGCAGATGCGTTTCAACGTAGACAAGTGTAAAGTGATGCACATTGGGGCCAAAACCCAAAACTTCACCTATAGGCTTATGGGTTCTGAGCTGTCTGACAGCTCAGGAGAGAGATCTTAGGGTGCTGTTGGACAACTCGATGAAGGTGTCGACCCAGTGTGCGGTGGCGGTGAAGAAGGCCAATTCCATGCTTGGGGTAATTAAAAAAGGGGTTGAGAATAAAACAGCCAATATTATCATGCCATTGTACAAATCGATGGTAAGGCCACATCTGGAATATTGCATACAGTTCTGGTCACCGCACCTCAAAAAGGACTTGGTGGAGCTGGAAAAGGTGCAGAAGAGAGCGACGAAAATGATTATGGGGCTGAGGCACCTCCCTTATGAAGAAAGACTGCAGCGTTTGGGGCTCTTCGGCCTAGAAAAAAGGCACCTGAGGGGGGACATGATTGAGACATACAAAATGATGCATGGAAGGGATAGAGTCGATACAGGGATGTTCTTTTCTCAATCTCTCTCTCAAAACACCAGAACCAGGGGACATCCGCTAAAACTGAGGGCTGGGAGAGTTAAAACAGATAAAAGGAAGTACTTTTTTACCCAGCGGGTAGTTAATCTGTGGAACTCTTTGCCATAGGAGGTGGTGATGACATCTGGCCTAGATGCCTTTAAGAGGGGATTGGACAGATTTCTGGAAGAAAAGTCCATCGGGGGCTATAGGCAATGATGGATTGTGCAACCTCCTTACATTAGTAGTAGGCTGTTTCAGAGTACCGGATGCAAGGGAGTGGCAATAGGATGCAAGCATCTTGTTGTCTCGTGCCTCCCTGGGGCACCTGGTGGGCCGCTGTGAGATGCGGGAAGCTGGACTAGATGGGCCTTTGGCCTGATCCAGCAGGGCTCTTCTTATGTCCTTATATGGGACATCAAAAGGCCTTTCATAAGCAGCCACGACGGTTAGGGAAATGGCAAAATCTCACCTTCTGTTCCAATGAAACACTAACAACCATCTTCAGTTTTCACTGTGTCTAATCAAATCTGCACCCATGAAATGGCTACTCTCCATCATTTCTGGATCCTAAGCAGGTCTAGAAGCATAACGGTGTCCGCCAAATAAACTGAATAGCTTCTCCGGAGACTGCCAGATTTCCCAGCAAGCACAGCTTATTTTGGCACATTCCTGGTCCACCGAATAGCCCTGCAAGGGCACACAGACGAAATTCTACGTCCAACGTTTTCAGTGATTCTTCCTACAGACAACAAGAGCTGTTCTTCTCTGCCTCACTACATTTCCTGTACAAAGGTTGACCAACTGCAGGGTGTCCCCGAGTGCCAGGGGCTTAGCCCCAACTGCTCCAACTGCAGAGGGCTCTGGGCCCTCAGGCAGGGAGGTCTGGTGAGTAGATGCTCCATGTTTCCCCGCAGGACCACAGTGGCCTTGACATTCCTATTCCAGTCTCTCTCAATAGCATTAAAATATGAACTGAAATGCCTTTCTTAACAGGGCATCGATCACTAGGTGCAGAATCAGCAGCCCCAGACGGCAGCCGACTCAGCACTTGGAAGAGCCTATTGGGGGAACAAAAAGGCAGCTAAGAGTTTCCAGGAACTTCAAAAGGCAAGGCAGGTATTCTCCGAGGCCATAACTTTGAGACACAAAATTATGCATGGAAGGGATGAAGTCGATAAAGGGATGTTCTTTTCCCTCTCTCAAAACACCAAAACCAGGGGGCATCCGCTAAAACTGAGGGTTGGGAATGTTAAAACAGATAAAAGGAAGTACTTTTTTACCCAGCGGGTAGTTAATCTGTGGAACTCTTTGCCACAGGAGGTGGTGACGGCATCTGGTCTTGATTCCTTTAAGAGGGGATTGGACGGATTTCTGGAGGAAAGGTCCATCTTGGGCTATAGGCCATGATGGATTGTGCAACCTCCTTACAAAGGCGGTGGGCTACTGGTACCGGGTGCAAGGGAGTGGCAACAGGATGCAAGCATCTTGTTGTCTCCTGCCTCCCTGGGGCACCTGGTGGGCCGCTGTGAGATACAGGAAGCTGGACTAGATGGGCCTTTGGCCTGATCCAGCGGGGCTCTTCTTATGTTCTTATGTTCAAACCTGTAAAACGAAGTCCCTGAGTGAGCAGCGAGCAGAGCCCAGGGATTCCCCTGCCACTCCCGTCCCAAATCCCAGGGTCAAGCAAGACCCAGCACAATTAACTGCAACCCCCATGTAGCAAAGGGGTTGAGAGAATGAGCTCCAGTTCAAATCTCACCTGAGGCTTAAACAACCTGGGAGGCTTCAGGGAAGCCACCACCTTTCTGTCTTAGCCCCCCATCATCTGGCCCATCTTACAGGACTGTTGCCAGAGTGGGTGCAAGAAAGCGCTCAGGAAAAGGGCTGTGGGTGGGTTTCTCTCCTATCCTTCCAGCCAGACTGCCTTTCCGCTTTCTTCTCCAGCTCACAATGGGGGACTCCAAAGCCAAGAAGAGCCTCCCCTTCCCTTCCACCAAGCCCTCTCACCGCTCTGCTGCTCAGCTCCTGATAACCTCCCCCAAGGCGCTCTCCGCACACAGAAGGAGGATTAGAGGGGAGACACCCCAGTGATGCAGGTGCAAATGCTTCAGGGACTCCGTTTAAACTGTTATGCAAATGACTGACCTACATGGGAGCAGCTGGTGCATTTCAATGACAAAGGAGGGAATTGGGGCTCAGCAACCAGCAGAGCAAACAAACTCAGAGTGGTGGCAATTAAGCAGCACTGAACTGAAAGATGGGAGCCTACAAAGGGTTAAACTATTAAAAGGGGCGCCCTTCTCTCCCTGCCCCCCCACCCAACCAGCAGATTGGCTCCAGGTGGCATCACCCTGGCAACAACCAGCCTCTCCAGTTTAGGTCATGAATCTGACTACAGGGGGCTCGAACATGCCTTGAATTCAGCGCATGGTGGTGGCACAGCCAGTTCTCTGGCCCTCCCCAGCCCAGACACACAGGCTTGCCAGTACATTCCAGCTCCAAGAGCCAGCTGCCTGTCAAGCGGGTTTCATGAGAGAAGATCCAGGCTACTTGGAGGCCCTTTAGACATGACAACATTGCTAACATGGGACGCAGGTTCATGTAGGGAACAACATGCAACCAATACGCAGCTTGTCAAACTAACATACCGGCGTGAATCCTGCTCCCTGTACAAGGAGGAAGCTAATGCCAAACTGGTTTCCATGAAATGGCAAACATCTAAAAGCAAGATGTACATTATTCTGCTCATGTACATAGCGCAGGAGATTGATGATAAATCAGTGGCAGATTACATAACTGGGCAGGCATGGTGCACAAAAGTGTTCGATGGGAGTAAGATGCCTGTACTTCTGACGACAGTTGTGGTGATGTTCATGTCTGCAAATGACGTAATTACTTCAAGAACAAGACTACATCAATGAGGCTTCACTACATATTTGAAAAGTGTTTTACAACTTCTACTGCATGTCCCCCACCACAACCCCAAAATACTAATGTAATACCTCTGTGCAGGAGACCTCAACTGAAGGGGAAAAACAGCGGCAAACAGCAAACTCTGGGATGAAAAGAAGCCTCAGGCTGCAGCCACAAGAGGAAGGACTCCCAGACCTTAAGTACTATTTGGCACCAAAATCAGCTGCCCAGAAAAGTGGCCTCTTGAAGGCTTTTGTCTGCCAGGGATGCTGGACCAGTTGGGGAGACTCCAGTCCTTGTGAGGCCAGCACTGAAGCCAGCTAGGAAGGAGGCCTCTTCTGTGGTGGCCCCTGCGAAACTGACAGATTTCAAAAAGTGGTATAGTAAAAAGATTTTCCTTTTGAACCATCCTAAGCACAGCTCCTTAACTTTGGTGATGACAACACTGCCAATTTCTACTCTCTGTGCTGTAACTGTGGAATGATTTCATTGCTCTATTTATGGAAAAGTTTTTAAGTGTTAAGTACTTCAAATATTAATATCTAAGGGTGAGTAAGAGACAGAAAAAAAAACAGAGAGAGATCCCAATTAGACAGATCACCATGATACTGCATTTTCTAGACGGGGAACTGTGGTGAGGCAGTGACTCGTTCTGGCCACATAAGGAGTCCCTGGGAGTTATGGAACCCGAACTCAGGTTTCCTTGAGTCCAGTGGAACTCCGGGTTGCTTTCCACCCAATGACTTTCCTGCACAGGGGAACAGCAGCTTTCAAACTTATACAATCAGACCATCCTCCCCCCCCCCCCACACGTAACAGTGTGCACCAAGCTAATCCTTGAAGCACCTTGCACATTTAGAAACCACTATACAAACGCAACATTGGTGAACATGACATCCACCACCACCTTATAATCGAAATGTCAAGCGGAAAGTCTCAGTGCATCACACACCAACTATACCCACCTTCCAAAGGAGAGAAAATTCTCTAGGTGCCGCCACAATGCAGCCACACCAGGAGGTGCATGCAGAGGGTGAGAGTGGAGAACAAAAGAGGCTTCGACACAAAGACAACACATGTAGGTCAAGAAGGAGATTAACACCTACTGGGGACGGGATGGTGCTGCCATTGATGATCCCGCTTAATGCCCTCTGAAAAACACTGTTGCTTTGCCGCCTCTTGCCCCCACCCCCTTCACAGACAGACGGTGTCTGAGCCCCTCTCTCGCCCAGAGAGGGGCTCAAAAGAAACACACGATTTCATAATGCCCCCACCTGCACTTGACGGGGGAATGCAGTACATGGGCATGATACGCACTGGACAATCACACACAAAGGACACTTATGAAGGTCACCTCATCAATCTGGAGGACAATTTCAAGCAGCGCACTACAGTGCACCATCTTGGGTGGTCCTCTTCAATATCTGTATCAATAACTTAGACAAGAAGGGATAAAAGGAATCCATATCAAATTTGCAGAGGACACTAAACTTGGAGGCGTAGCTAACACTGCAGAAGAAAGTAGAAGCATTCAGGTTCAGGATTCCAAAGCATTTTAATTGTTTACTTATTAACTGATATTGATATTTTATTGGTTTTAGGGATCATGTGTTATTGTTTTAAAAGTCCTCACTGGGAGAATGGCAGGGTAAAAAATTAAATTAATAGAATGCTTACTGACAGAATGGAATACTAGGCTGAAAATATCAGGACAGTGACAAATGAAACATTCTGCACTTCAGAGAAAATAAAAAAATAAGAATAGGTAGTACCTGGCTGGCAGCACAACATGTGACTGGGATCTTGGTTTGATCACAAGCTGTCCATGAGCCAACAGTGTGATGTGGCTGCAAAGAAGGCTAATGTGATTTTCAGTTGAATTTGCAGCTGTCAAGTCACAAGTGGTTCCATTTTACTCTGTGCTTCTACTACTGCGCCCAATTCTGGATGAGACATTTTAAGGATGCGGCCACTTGGCCAGGCATGTGGAAAAGAAGTCCTATGAGAACAGGTTGAGGGAATGTGGTATGTTTAGCCTGGAAAAAGAAAAGGCTGAAGGGAGACAGGAGAGCACTCTTCAAATACCGGATGGGCTGTCAAATGGAACAACGATTCATTATCTGCTTCTGCAGAGAGTAGGGCTAGACTAGTGGATCTGCAGGAGGACGGATTTCAGCTGAATATGAGCAAACAATTCTTAGCAGTAAGAGCAGTCTGACAATGGAACCGGTTAGAAGTGGACAGTCTGACAATGGAACTGAGAGAAGTGGTGGGTTCTCTCTTGCTGGAGGTCTTCAGCTAGAGGCTTGACAGGCAAGGCTTCTGGAGATGCTCTTGAGAGGATTTTCCTGCTTCAAGCTGGGGGCTGGACTAGATGGTCTTCAAGACACCCTGCAGCCCCAGGATTCTATGACTTCCCTCTAGTTAGGCGAGGCACAATAAACTACATCTAATTTTTAATCCCTTTTAAAAAGTGTACCATGTTCATTGTGATCTTTCTGTTGTACTTTGCTCATTAAAGGATCCTCTGAAGCAGGTGCCAATTATTCATTCACATGTTGGCCTCTGGGAAGACTGAGGGCACAATCCTCACCTGGAGTTAGGCTGGCACAGTTAGGCCAGCAAGGCCTCCCTGACTCCAAAAGTGGTCCAAAAATGCTTTACAGTGTCCCTTGTGCCGGCCAAACTTTGCTGGCCTAACTGTGCCGGCCTAACTCCAGGTTGGAATTGCACTCCGAGACAGAGAGATGGATTGTCCAAGCCATCAAGTCAGTCCACGACGAAGGCAGAACATGAACTCAGGTAGAAAGTCTCACATGCTATTCAAGGTTCCTCTCCCCCCCCCCCAGATGATTACTTCAGCTGGTACGGAGAGGAGCTGACAGGTGCCCCATTATATTTCAGATGCCTTATCCAAAGTGGGAGACAAGAACTGGCTTGATCAGAGGACCAGCCTAGCAAAGAGTGTTTCAGCAATAGCAAAGGAAGAACTACCTAGCTCCAAGGAGAGCCCAGACTGCCTAGGAATGTTCCAGAAACAGCCTGGCCAAGGTTTCTAAGAAAAGCAGGGATGGGCACCTGTCAGGGATGCTGCTGTTGCACAGGACAATGCTTTGGGAATCAGCACAATACCACCACCAGTGGTGCAGGTGATCTACCACTTGCAACCATCCAACTTACAACAAGTGCCTTGCGGCACTTTTGCACAGGCACAGTCAGACGGCCCTAAAATTTTCATGCAGGTATGACAGAAATGGTTTGTGAAAGTGGGAGAGACACTGCATGTCAGAGATACAGCAGTGGTGGGTAAAGGAGAGCCAGTACCATTCTTCATTGAACTGCACTCATGCTCCTCTCCAACCCATACAAAAATGGCAAATTGTAACTTGTAAAATGGAAAATACAAGTTCTATACAGCATAAATGCCGTCTGTCCCCCCAATTAAGGTGCTCTAAGGTCCTTTTTGTACATTACCCTCCCCCAAAAAGCCGGGTTACCACAGAGTGTACATTCACTAGGGGGGAAATTATGGTCTATTGTACAGCTCATGTGAGGCTATGAGGATATCATGTGCGCGCAGCTTCTCGTGAAAGGAAGCAGGCAAGCAGCCTCTCCCCACCAAGTGACTCCAGCACGTGTCCTCGCTCACGCTTCCTGAGCAACATCCAGGGAGCCCTTGTTTAACGGCATAGCACATGCTGTAAGTGCGGAAGGCCCCAGGTTCAACACGAACCCGAAACAGGTGGGCAATGCCAGCTGGGGGCTGCTCAACAGGATTGTCAAGGGGGCTAGAGAGGTGCTGGTGTCCTGCAGGAGCTCCTTGAGAATAGAATGTGACTCCCCAAGAGATCTGGCCCGTTGGTTCAATTTGCATAATATACATTAGAATTTACTTTTTCGTGGTGCAGAATCAGGGCTGTCCAAGTGGAGAATTTCATTTTATTTTCATTATGGAGCAGCATCTCTGGGCACCTCTGGAGATCTACAGCAGTAGCCCTGGGCAGCTTGCTCCACCTGGGCTCTTAAAAACAGTTCCACTTTGGAACGTTTTTCCCAGGTTTGATTCCACAGAGGTCCTACATTCCCAGAAGTATCAGTGGTCGTGGTCTCGGTCAGTCAGTCGGTCTCTCTCTCTCTCTCTCTCTCTCTGTTCTGAGCAAGACATGAGCACAACTCCTGCAAATGCACAGGACTCTGAGCCTGGAAAAGGATTAACAGAGTGCTCGGATCAAAGCCTGCAAGTGGTGCCAAGCGCCTTTTCTTGCCTAGACCAGCTGGTTCAAGGTTGGAGGTGAGTTGTCAGCAGATGGCAAAGGCGCCTTCCCCATAGCTTTTATCCTACAGTGCTGCATCATGTGGGCTGCGAAATCACATGGGTTCAAGGTGCCAGGGACAGCTGCAGGCCCTCATCTAAAGACACCCCTGAAGGAATGAGCTGAGAGCAGGAGCAGTGCTGAGTTGCATGGCCCTGGACAGGGATTCTCCCCTTGAGAATCTTGAAAGGGCGCTCTGTTTCCAGCCCAACTTTATCCTGAATCAAGACAGAAAAATGGGGGTGAGCAAGAAATTGGGCCGGTTTGCACTCAGCCCCAACCCCTTCTGGTAGCAAACACACAGCCGCCCTCTGCCAAGCCACAGAAGAACCCACCCTGGGCCCCTGGGGGCAACCATGCAAGGGGACCAGACCTGGAGCACAACCCTTGTGTCCAGGGTCTGCAAATCATGCAGGAAGTGAGTGATTCAAGAGCGAGTCAGCCCATGAAGTCATCCTTAGGGTGCAACTTCCTGCCCATCTGGGGTGGGTGGGGGGGGGAAGAGAAAGAACTGCCCCTCCTGAGCCAGAGGATTCAAGGGACTGGTGGTGATGGCGGTGGGGAGTTCTTTGGGACAAGTAGCCCATGAACAGCCTGGGCCTCACAGATCCTAAGTGGATGCCACCTCCCTTACTTTCCAGAGCCAACCAAGAGAAGTCACTTCCTTATTCTAGCCCTGAGCCGCAGAGCGGATGCCTTGCTGGCTGCTCCACAACGGTGGAACTCCCTTCCTATGGCAAACTGCCAGAATCCAGATTTGAGCATGTGCTGAATTTGTGCATCCAGGTTGAGCAATGCACTAAAACTCACAAGACAAAACGCTTCAGTGCCTCATCTCATGCCAAATCCCCAGCTCTTCAAAGCCGACTCTGGTTTAGGCCAGTTTACAAGAGAGATGGCCTTTATATTAGCTCTCAGGGCAGCACAAAATATCCCGAATGGTACCGAGTTGCATTGCGCTTCCAAAATGCTCACGTGCAACGACGATGCGGGCTGTCCCCATAGAGGACACCCCGTAGAGCCATAATGAGCCAGGTCTGTGGCGGAAAGGAGCAAGGTACAGGGCTCCAGCCTTGCAAGAGTAAAGATCAGCCCCAGCCGGCAGGGTGCAAAGGGCTGCTGAAAGCAATTCCCTGCATGCCGCCGAAGAGAAAAACACGGCATGGAAACCCCCGAGGGAGCCCTGGGCTGCAGCCTGCCTGCCTGCCTGCCTCCCCTTTGCATCACATCCAGCGCTCCACCCCCACAACCCCCAGAGCCTGGAGAGGGGGCCGCTGAGAGCAGCTCCGACTCCCCCTGACAGGAGTCCGCCGAGACGGCCCTGGCACAGCCGCAGGAGTCGGCTCCCGGGAGCCAGCACGTGGCGCTGCACGGCTGAGCAGAGCTGCGCTGGGGGTTCCTGCCTGGAGGCCGCCTCGACTTCCCCGCCCGGCTCTCGTGCGCAGGCGAGTGGAGAGAAAGCAGAGGATAAAAATAAGCCCAAACACCTAAAAATACGAAAACAGCCTCTTGCTGCCTTCTGCACACTAACTGGGTCAGGCCGGCTCTCTGGTGTCGCGGGCGAGCAGCTGGGCGGGGAAGTCTCGTTGGGGCGTCCTGCTGAGCGACACACCTGCTCCCTGCAAGCCCAGCTGGAACCATCCGGCAACCAGTGGGCCTGCCCCGCAGGCAGCTCCTCTTGCTCAGCCTCCCCCCATCTGCGCTGCGTGTGCTGCGAAGTGTAAGCTATGCCCCCACCCCACTGGCCTCCTGCTCCACACTTGGGCAGCCCTCAGAGGGCAGAAGGGCCTAGCAGAAAAAGGGCCTGCCCCTAGACGGACAGTGCCGACGTGGGGCACGGCAGGACAGCCCAAGAAAGGCGAGAGCAGCTGGCAGCAAACCAAGCCCCAGGCATGCCTGGCCCCCAAATCAATGGCACCACCAGCAGGGACAAGTGGCCCCAAAGCGCTGGCCTGCTGCGACGGAAGGGCTCCCACAGTGCCTCCTGCACGAGCTCCAGAGGGGACCTGCAGGGCGGGGGCTGCGGGGCTTCCATTCTCAGCCCCCCAACGGATGCGATGGAGATGCAGCAGCGCTGACCATACCATGGGGAGGAGCCTTGTGACCCCAACACCCGTCTCCATCTCTGTGAGATGCCAAACCCACCTTCCTTTGGAGTGGACGGGCGAAGCAGCCGGGAGGGGGTTCCTCCAACTTTCCCTGCAGCCAGAAACTTATGAGCGCTTTGAGGGAAGCCCCTGGCTCTCAGCGTCAGCCTCTGCCCGTCAGTCGTCGGGATTAGCATGATCTAATCGTAGAAAGGCTTTGTCCAAACAGTCTGATGCGGGATGCAAAATGCCAGGAACAGGCCTGAGCAAATGCCAGCTCTTCTATTTCCAAGCAGCCACTTTTGGCTTCCTTTCTCCAGCAAGCAGCCCTCTGCATGTACCGAAACCACCTCAACCCTTTCAGACGCCAAGGCTACATAAAAACTTTTACAGTCCATCTTTTAATTCTGCAGACTGTCAGGGAGACCCCAAAATCACCCTTCCCCCCCATCCTTTTGCTTACTCCCAAGCCTGAGGAAGAGCTGCTGGAACAAGCTCCTGGTTGGATGTTTTCGGCTAGTCTGAATGAAGGCACCCCCAACTTGACTGTGGGTTTTGCTTCTACGGACTCACATGGCCGCCTACAGTATTCTACACAGGCTGTGACCGTTAGGGAGGCACTGCAAGAGACGGCCAAATTGGGCCCTACTGCTAAGAGGGCCCGGCGCGAGGCCTCTGGGTCGTGGAACTTGCCCGAAAGATCACTTCCAGGCAGTGCCGTGCCAGGCCAGCGGAAGAGATGCAGTCCGGACCAAGGAGCGCTGGCAAAGAACCTGTCTGGCCCAGTCCCAGAGCCAGGGCCAACCTTAGGGCATTTTGATCCATTTGGCCAAACTGGACCCTGCCGCAAGGGGCGCACCTGCAGCCGGCTCCCTGCTCTGCAACAGACGCACTGGCCTGGAATCTTCCATGCTGAGGCGCCACAAGGAGAGCACAGCATGTGGGAGTGCTGCTATTGGACAGCTCTCCCGCCCGCCACTGGTTCAAAACCCGCCCTCTCTTGAAGCCGTTAGTGGTGACGCTACCTACCGTACTTCTCAGGGCCGGTGTTCGTGTGCAGCGCCATTGGCCCTGTGCTCACTGCTGCCGCCTGTAGCCCCCCCCCGCCCCCCGGAGAGGGTTTTGCATTGGGCCCCACAGCTTCGAAGGCCGGCCCTGGCAAGAGCAGCTGAGCTGCTCCTATTCTCTCCAGAATAGCCAGAGAGGGACCAGGGAGCACAAATTTTGCCTGCAGAAAGGTTCACGAAGCAGGACTATCAGAGACCCCTCCCACGCACCCACTTCAGGCTGTGGAGGGCTGCTGCCAGTCAGAGTGGACAGGACTGGACGAGGCGGACTGAAGGTCAGTCTCAACTGAGGCAGCTCCAGAGGTGGGGAACCAACCAAGGGGTTGGCTGTGCTTGCATCCCTCTGCAGGAGCAGAAGCCTGCTCTGCAATGTCCGGATCTCGCTCCAACGCAGCTCAAGAGGAATGGCCCTTGAGCAAGTTACCAAAGGAGGGAGGCCCACCTGGCCAGATCTGGAGTGCTGGAAGAAGAGCAGCCGATTTCATTCAGCAATCCAGGGCAATGGCAACAGGACTGAGGAGAGGAAATGGCCAGAACTGACATGCCTCCCCTCCTCCCACTCCCACCGTGCGCCCCACGGCTCACTGAGCACATTTGCGTTATATAACGGTGGTTTACGTCACTTGCTGAGGCACAGCCCCGGCCTGCCAGGCACACAGAGTGCTAGAGCTTTCCAGACTGCGCATGAAACCCTCACGCCTGCACTCACAGCTCCATCTGCAGCACTGTCTCCGCAACCGAGACCAGACAGCGCTCACGTTTAGGAGCCTGGATTCAGACGGCACCATCGCCAAGGTCAAGACGCACAGGACCTGGCCGTGCATCGAGGACGGCAGGGAGACGACTCCACCGCAATGGCTCCCGCTGCGTCAGGGGACTTCGGGAGCACCGTCTCTCTCTCTTTCTACCACCCCCACTACTGAGAGCAGAGGCGGCAGCAGCCTGCTTCTGCTGAACATACAGCGAGCTCGCACAAACCCGACAGGGCTCACAGCAGGGCTCACCCTCCCTGCTCTAGCCAGTCAGGCAGAAATGTGTGGAAACCCAGGACAGAAGAATAAGGGCCTCCAAACAGGGGCTCAACACCAAAATGAGGGGGCGAGAAGTGAATGTTTGCAAGCGCTCTTTTCCATCCCTCACATTCTCCATGGCAGGAATGCTGTTTGGGAAAGGAAATGGCCTGGGGAAGTCATTCCATTGGCATTTCCTGAAGAGCTCTGCAGAGAGGCCCCCCCCCCAGGGCGGAGGCCACCGGGGCAGCTGCCAAACCTGGGAACAGCACACAGGCCGAACAATCCCTCCCCTCCGACCGCCGTTACCTGCAGCCAAGCCTGTCCAGTGGTCCCACTCAGAAGCACAGGGTCTTTCTGGGAAACCAAACCCAAACTGTCACCCCAACACGTTTTGCTTGGAGGGGGCAGGAGGAGGCATGTCATCAACCTTGGAGACAAGCAAGGTCCCCTTCGGAGAGCGGCAGCCAGCAGAAGAGCTTTGGGAACAGTCGAGTTGCTGGCTATGTGCTGATGCGCAACCACCCCACAAGAACTGCTCTGCTGCTCAGCTGCAGGACGGCCCTGGCGAGCCAGTGTTGCGCACAAGTGGACAACCTCGACGCTGCAGCAGGAGACGAAACTCCAGCTCTCCACTCAGCCTTGAAGGTCGGGGCTGGTTGGGCAAATCAAACTGGCCAAGGGTGAGGATGGAGGAAGGGCTGCAAACATGGGACTCCGAGCAAACTACCGCAGAAATAAGAAAATTGCACAGAAGGTGAATAGAGGCTTACAGTAGCTTGTACCAGTCATTCAAAATCCAGGTCACCTGATTCAACTCCTGGCCCCCAACAGGGAGACATGCCAGCTGTGAGTCGTGTAGAGAGAGGGAACTCACGCAAAACCTTCAGCCAGCACCGGTTTTCTCCCTGGGGTCTGCAAGAGCAAGATCAGCCCTTGGTCAGCCTGCACAGTTCCACTTCCTAAGTCTACAAGAAAACGTAAGATTTAGTTACCCCAGGGTGCTGCCTGGGTCTACCTGCTGCAATGCCTTGAAACTACACTCAGAAGGCGGGTAAGGACATAAGAACATAAGAAGAGCCCTGCTGGATCAGGCCAAAGGCCCATCTAGTCCTGTATCTCACAGCGGCCCCACCAGGTGCCCCAGGGAGGCATGAAACAACAAGATGCTTGCATCCTGTTGCCACTCCCTTGCACCCGGTACCAGTAGCCCAACACCTTTGTAAGGAGGTTGCACAATCCATCATTGCCTATAGCCCACGATGGACCTTTCCTCCAGAAATCTGTCCAATCCCCTCTTAACGGCATCAAGACCAGATGCCATCACCACCTCCTGTGGCAAGGAGTTCCACAGATTAACTACCCGCTGGGTAAAAAAGTACTTCCTTTTATCTGTTTTAACTCTCCCAACCCTCAGTTTTAGTGGATGCCCCCTGGTTCTGGTGTTTTGAGAGAGGGAAAAGAACATCCCTCTATCGACTTTATCCCTTCCATGCATAATTTTGTATGTCTCAATCATGTCCCCCCTCAGGCGCCTTTTTTCTAGGCTGAAGAGCCCCAAACGCTGCAGTCTTTCTTCATAAGGGAGGTGCCCCAGCCCCGTAATCATTTTTGTCGCTCTCTTCTGCACCTTTTCCAACTCCACTATGTCCTTTTTGAGATGCGGCGACCAGAACTGGACACAGTATTCCAGGTGTGGCCTTACCATCGATTTGTACAATGGCATGATAATATTGGCTGTTTTATTCTCAACCCCTTTTTTAATGACCCCAAGCATGGAATTGGCCTTCTTAATTGCTGACGCACACTGGGTCGATACCTTCATTGAATTGTCCACCAGCACCCCGAGATCTCTCTCCTGAGCTGTCACAGACAGCTCAGAACCCATTAGCCTATAGGTAAAGTTTTAGTTTTTTGCCCCAATGTGCATCACTTTACATTTGTCTATGTTGAAACACATCTGCCATTTGGCTGCCCATTCCCCCAACTTGGAGAGATCCTTCTGGAGCTCTTCACAATCCTTTCTGGTTTTTACCACCCGGAAAAGTTTTGTGTCATCCGCAAACTTGGCCACCTCGCTGCTTATCCCTGTCTCCAGGTCATTTATGAATAAGGTGAAAAGCACAGGCCCCAAGACAGATCCCTGGGGCACTCCGCTTTTCACCTCTCTCCATTCTGAAAATTGCCCATTGACCCCCACTCTCTGTTTCCTGGCCCTCAACCAATTCTGGATCCATAAGAGGACCTGCCCTCTTACTCCCTGACTGTGAAGTTTCTTCAGCAGTCTTTGGTGGGGGACCGTGTCAAATGCCTTCTGAAAATCCAGGTATATGATATCCACAGGTTCACCCACATCCACGTGCCTGTTGACCTTTTCAAAGAATTCCAAAAGGTTTGTGAGGCAAGACTTACCCTTACAGAAGCCATGCTGACTTTCCTTTAGCAGTACTTGTTCCTCTACATGTTTTAGGATTTTATCTTTGATGAGGCTTTCCACCATCTTACCCGGAACAGACGTTAGGCTGACAGGCCTGTAGTTTCCAGGGTCCCTGTAGTTTCCAGGACCCAATCCTATCCAACTTTCCTGCTCCTATGTGGCCACAATGCAGCCTCAAGTCAAGGGAACAAACGTCCCCTTGCCTTGAGGATAGCGCCATGACTGCCCCACACCCCAAGATGCAGCGCATGCCCCATTAGCATAGCTGCATCACCACTGGATAGGACTGGGCCCTAAGAGAAGGACCTACTGATCCATTTGGAGCACAAGAACGAATTGCAGCCACTAACAGACCCAAACCTGGCCCAAAGACCAGCGGCCCCAGGAAATGCCCATGCTCTCCTCCGGCCACGACCATCCCGGCCCAGGGCGAGGCCTATTCAGCATGAAGCAAAGCCAGCTTGCAGAAGTGCACAAATGCTGCATCTTGCAGCAGTGCCTCTGGCCACTACTCTGCTTGGCTACTGAAATCATCACTAAGCAGCCCCGCTCCCAACTGTGTTGAAGCAGCAATTTTTCAAAGCCACATCGTAGCACTGGCATTTCTGAACATGCTGCATTCAGCTACTGCGTTCTAGCCCAGAAGTGGCTTCATTTCATTTTATTGCCAAATGAAAGAATTGGCTCTTTTGACTTGTAAAACATTTAGTCCCAACATCACAGGTGATTCATGGGTGTGCCCCACCAAACAGTCAGGATTCAAAGCACTCGGGATGTGTGGGGTCGATGCCAATTGCAGCAACGCCAGGCATGAGAAGATAGAATGCATGAAGATTCTTCCCAGGTCAAGATGACAGGATTAGGGGTGCAATCCTGACCCACTTTCCAGCACTGACATAGCTGTGCCAATGGGGCATGTGCTGATTCCTGCAGTTGGGTGGGGGGCAGTCACAGAGGCCTCCACAAGGTAAGGGAATGTTTGTTCCCCCCACCTCGGAGCTGCTTTGCCCTGATCCTGGTGCTGGAACGTTAGTTAGGATTGCACCCTAGGCCAGGTTGGCTGCCCGCTTTGAGCACACCGAGAGCTTCTGCAGAAGAGTCAGGTTGGTGGGGGCACTGCTGGAAGTTGTTCACCTTGCCACAGCACCTTGAATAATGCAAACATTGCAGACACACCTGGCACACACCTTTCCGCATACCAACGAGGCAGCAAAGAACTTCAGAGGATCACATGGCTATGCGCCAAAAGTCACTCGATCAGCACACCAGTTGCCTTTCAGGGCAAGAGAGCTTTACCTCCAGCACTGAGGCAAAGGACTCCTGCAGGAAGACCCGTCTTGGGTGGGCTTGTTGGAAAGCAGCAGGAGGTGGAAACGTGTGTCCAAGCCCCTCTCACCCCCCCCAATGGCTCTGAACAATCTGGGAAGGATTGGTGCTGCGGTCTTCACTGACCAGGGCTGATCCTTGGCCCCCACAGTTCCCTTCCACACACGACAGCCATCGCTCTGATCTCCTGCAAGCAGTACAGTCCCCAGGCAAGCCGAGTCCTTTCAAAGCGTGCTGCCGCCCCTGCCCGCTCCCCAAGACGCAAACTGCTGGGCAACTCTGGGGAATGCACGCGGCGGCACGGAGCCTGCACCTTGCCAGGGGCAGGCCTGCCAGAACTTGCCAGCCTCTCTGTGGGTCCGCCTTTCTTGCCAGCCTACACCCTTTCCACAGCAGCATTGTTTGGCAGGGCCAGGCAAAGGTAGGCTGCTCGGCAGACCCCAGGGAAGCACTCATCCCCTGCTCACAAGGTTGTGGCAAGAGCAAGGAACGAGGTGTGCGCTGACAGGCCCCAGGAGCTCTGGGAAGATGGGGACACCCTCTAGCCAGGAAGACTCTCGCTAGCAGGGAAGGGCTCAGCCAGGCTGCCCAGACTGGGGTCCAGCTCTCTCATCCCCTGGACCTGCGTGACTTCCACAACATGCCGAGAAGACTGTCCTTTCTTGGCAGAAGCTTCCTTAAGAAATAGCTCCAGATTTGTCAAAACCTCTGTCAACCAGGAGGCATTTCCTGGGGGGGGGGTGGAAACACATTTCCTGTGTTTCTATCTCATTTTTATAATTTCAATTGTTTTTGTTTATTGTTGTATGTTTTAAATGCATAAGCCTCCTTCATTGCTCTCACTGGGAGAAATGCAGAGCGGAAATTCTTTCAATAAATGCAACAACCTGCAACTTTTATTTCAGAGTCCTGTTAGATTGTTGTAGCAAAAGCCAAGCGTCCTGCGGCACCTTCGAGGTTAACACATTGACTGCGGCTTAAATAGCAAACACTGAAGCCACAATAAAAAGTGTCCGCCTTGAAGGGGCCACAAGACTCTTTGTCGCCAGAACTTTTCTGCGCTGCCTGCTCTGTGCCCCTCCCCACCAATTTATGTAGGCCAGCAAAATATTGCCAGAAGAGAGGAGAAGATGCTGCCGCCCAAGATCGCCACAGCAGGAACTGGGAGGTGTGTCGCCCCAGAGCAATCCTGCTCCTCCTACAAATGGCTGAACAAATATTTGCCCAAACAATGCATGTGTGCATTGTTTTGTGTAGACACAAAAAGGGAAGAGCCTCAGCGGGTGGTACTGGCTGGGTGGGGGGGAAGGGAGGGAGTCACCCTCCTGACAAGCCAGGGCCAGTGACTTACCATCAGCGATTTAATCTAAATCCCCCTGGGGAGTTCGTTTACAAAATCAGATTACATTATCGCCTTGGTCTCCAGGATACAGCCCAGTCGTCACCAGAGCGACAGGGACTGGAAATCTCCACTGGAACCGGGACTAATCTTGGGAGCGGGAGGGAGGGGCTAATGGGGCCAGATGCACTCAGCTCCAAGGAAGGAGCCCTCCCCACATCAGCAGCGGGGGACGGGGGAACCAGTTGGGTCTGTTT
Source organism: Lerista edwardsae (assembly GCA_029204185.1). Taxonomy (NCBI): domain Eukaryota; kingdom Metazoa; phylum Chordata; class Lepidosauria; order Squamata; family Scincidae; genus Lerista; species Lerista edwardsae. The sequence goes on along the minus strand of JAJKFI010000104.1, from coordinate 830,502 downwards.
GGGCAGGCACACCCCAGGCTGTGCCCCTAGGAGAGCTGCATTGCAGGCATTCCGGAGCCCGCCTTCCTTGGCCTCTGCCTTCCCGCCACTCCTTGGACCCAGCCTCAGTCACACCTTGGCCAGTCCAGCAGCTCTGAGTGCCCCCCCACCCACCCACGCTGCACCCCTTCCTTGGCTGCTGCAATGAGTCCTGAGCAGCAGAGCTACACCCACCCACCCCTGAGCGGCACCTTGAAGAGAATTCACTAGTAGGGCTTGGAAGGTTCACTAGGCAGACCGTGGCTGGGTGTGGGTGCAAAACCACTGGCAACTGGGGCTCGAGCAGGGGCCCTCCTGGCACCCAGCAACTCCGGCAAGCCCTCATCACGGGCCTCCAAGTGCGTCAGTGGAGGACATCAGATAAGAAGAACAGCCCAGCCCCCTTGCCCTGCCGACTAATTGGCCTCCTCATTGGCCACCTGCCCCTACATCAGGGGAACAGGACACTGCTGGGTCTGCTGCTCAGACTACCCTACAGTACCCTACAGACTACCCTACAAATGGGGGGGGGGACTAGCAAAACTTTTTGTAAACAGAACAATTGTTCTCAAGGAAAAGTAGAACTTTTTCTTTCTGTGATGACTGCCAGCAAAGCGTTACAGCTCCAAGCCGTGTGTACAAAGCTCCGATTCCACTCCACAAGCCAACAGTGAGCGAGGGGCCACCACACTCTCTTTCCCCACCCCCGCAGAAGCACGCATTGCAACAACAGGGCCTTCTTGTCACACACACACACAACACTTGGATACTGTGCAAAGCCCAGAGCCTCCCAAGCCACACCTCACCCACTGCACAAATCCCATGACCTAACCTTTTCCACAGCAGGCTCAGACTTTGTCTAGGCATCCTGGCTACACACCAAACGGCATTTCCTGAGAACGCAACTATTTGTGACAGCAAGCTGCCAATTCAGCCACAGCCCCGGATAACTGAACACTACCAATCCACATCCAAGTCTAGTAACCACCCACTTCTCCAAGCACCCCAGTCCTGGAAAAGCATCGCATCTGCGCCAGACCACCATTAGGCTCAGCTTCCTGGTTCTGAAACTCTGGATTCTAGATACAAACATCTCTAAAAGGCTGGCAGCCTGGCTAAAACACAGACTTTGGAGCAGGCAAACAGGGAATGCCCGGCTCAGGCATGAAGCTCACTTGGGAGTCTTGGAGCAAGTTGCTCCCTTTCAGGACCCAGGCATGTAACGCAGCATTTTGGATGATGAGCACTGTGGGAAGAATTAGCAAAGGCATAACTTCATCTCAGTGGACACAGTGGCAGTTCTGGGGCAGCACTCAGCTTTACTTGTGGGGGGGGGGCATGCTGAGGAACAGAAGCAGGCTGGCAGGCAGCCTGAACCAAGCCAACATGAAGACTGAAAGATACCACCAATATTGATCAAGGATCTAACCGAGGCCAGAGTCTCCATACCGTATGCCTAAACACACTGAGAAAAGAATAGGGGGTGGGGAACCACACAGACATTTCACCTGATCACCTGTCTCTGTCAGTGAGCAGGAGGCCAGAGAGGAACCATGTAATAGCGGAGACTACAAATCAGTACTTCAGCCCCCATTGGACTGCTTGAAGGGATCAATATTTTGCAGTCCACCTTGATAGGGAAGCCAGATGTGCTATTTTTGTAAATGGAAATTCCACATTTCACAAGGGAAGAGAGACAAACAACATACTTCCTAGTACTGCTCAAAGGTGGCTGCTACAGAGAGCAGGTCCTTTGCTGCTGCTGCCAGATCCCCCAAGGAGCAAACTGCTATGCCAGTGGTTCCTCTTTCGCACTCAGAACCCCCAGGCTGGCCTCAGATGTTGCCAGAAATGTAACCTGGCCTGTTTCCCAGGTCAGCTAAGAAGGTGCCCCATCCTCTGGTCCGCCCATCAGCGAGTGCTTACCCAGCCGCCGTTGTCCTGGATCCAGGGGTCCAGATGGTCCGTCAAGTAAGTGGCCATCCAGCTGGCGATTCGTTCCACTAACACCTGCATCTCCTTGTCGACGCTCTCCACGCACAGGGCCCCGCCAAAGGAGAAAAAAGCCACAATCCGCCCCCAGTTCACCCCGTCCCGGAAGAGTTCGTTCACCACCTGCTCGAAGCTCTGGTACGCCGTGCCAGGAGTGATGTGGAGCTGGGACGTGAGGTCGCTGAACGCCCTCCGGTACCGCAGTTCAAACTCATCGCCTGCCTCCCGCAACGTCTGCCTCACGTCCCCCCGCGGGCTGTTCTCGTGCTCCTCCAGGATGCCCGGGTGTCCAGTGGCGCCGTTTACGACTGGGCTGGTGCCGGGGTGCCAGGACGGGCTCCCGTTGGGGACGCTGCCCATGTCATCAGCCAGCTCCGTCCTGTCCTCGCTGTCCCCCTCGATCTGACTCCAGCTGTAGCCTCTCTGCGACAGCTTGTGGGAGATAAAGTCAACCACGAGGGCCCGGTTCCTGGTCAACATTTTCACACCTCAGGGTGCCTCCGAGAGTCCATGGTCCAGAACAGAAGCTAACCTGCACGTTCACCGAGCCAAGACGCTGGTCCGCTCCATGTCAGTGGCAACCATCCAAACACCAAGCAGGAATGGATGCTTCAAGGGAGAAAAAGGCAGAGGGGGGGGGGAGAGAGAGAGATGAAAGAAAGAGTTAACAAGCTCAGCTTCGCTTCCTGGCAGGCACACAGAAGCAGCCCCTTACTAGGCTGGGAAGCTCCACTATTCATGAGCATCTCTGTGGCTCATCCTTAGTCACGCCGGAATCTGCAACTCAAGTCAACCCCCCCCCCAGCCGCTCTGCCCTCCATCTAGTCCCAGGTCACATGGGCAGAAGTCACCCAAGCAGCTGCTTTACCGGGCTCAGGTGCCGCCTGTTGGGTCCTTTGTCCCCAAACTCTGTGCAGCAGGGTCAGGTCGCTCCTCACCCAGGCGGTCCCTTGGCCACATCTCAGGTCAACCTTTGGAAGCAAACCAGCTCCACATGGAGCGATTCTGCAGCCTACCGAGCTGAAATGATGCCGGCAAACGAGGCTCTGGAAGCCCAGGACTCCCTCTGCCACCTTGATTGAGTGCTGCGGCTCTCCTGCAGCACTGAAGCAAGGAGGCTCCTCCCTCCCACCCCGCCCCGCCCCGCCCCCTGCATATCCGCCTCCCTCCTCATCAAAAGGATCAAAGCGCTTCCTGATTTCTTTAAAGGGACAAGCGCTGGGTGAGGCTTCTCAGTGCTATTTGCTTATTACCCAACAATGGCTCAGAAGAAACAGCCTCTTGTTCCTGGCCAGTCACCTTTCCCCGCTAATCAGACCCATCTAGAACAACAGCAAAGAATTAACACAAGAGGAAAGCAGAGAGTCTCCGTTTTCCTCCTCTGCCCATTCCAAGGGCAGCCACTGGTTCCAAGTGCACCCAAGCAAAGAGCCCAGGGAGATCACCTTGGTTTTGCTATCAAAGCCTCAAGAATTCTAAGGAGCTTTATTGCATGGCTTTTCCACTGGGGGGAAAAAAAAAAGAATTGCTCATTTTCCAGCCCCTCCCTGCAGCCTGCCCTGGAAGCAAAGTTTCCTGTGTCTTTTCAAAGCACATTCTGTGCCGGTTTATGTATTAACTGCGAAGGGCTACAGAAGACAAGGAAACAAACACAGAAGCTGAGCAGACCTCGGTCGGTTGTGCATCTTATGAAGGACAGCTTGGAGCAAACCCAGAACACAGGCTCCCCACCCCCACCAACCACCCCACAAACAGAAATGAGTCACCAAGACAAATTCCAACTGGAAACTTCTTGCATGAATACACACTACTGCGCAGACACTATAGGCAGAGGTTTCACAACAGGCTGCAATCTCCATGACCTGCTCCATGATCAGATGATCCAACTTAATGTTACATGAAGATTGGGACTCAGCTGTTCTCTCCCAGAATAGCCTCCCTTTACAAGAGCCTGGGAGACACAGGGTGGCGGCAGCAGCAGCATCCCTGCCTTCCCAATAGGCCTGCACGGTAACAGTAGCTCAGAGATACCCTACCAGGATATGTGTGTGTGCGTGTGCACGCGTACTCACCCCCTGGAGAGGGCAGATGGGCTCAGGTCTGGGAAATCTCAGCGGAGGAAGCTCTTCTGGAGCAAATGTGGAGGCGGCAGGAATAAGTTCCAAGCCAATCCATGTTATTTGCATAGCCCTGCCCCAAAGGCTGGCTCTCCCCAAACATCAAGCCACCCTGCCCCCTCCCCCCCCCCAGGCACTTTGCATATGTCAAGGTTCTGGCATCCGGGGATGCTCTGCTCACAGCCATCGCCAACTGCAGAACCAAGGCTGTGAGTCCCTTCTGGTCAGTGCAAGTTCTGGCCTCCTTACAAAGAACTCATTCTTCCATCATTCTTATTAATGACAGTTCACGGCTATGTGCCCGACGCATATCCAGCCTCCTTTGCATCCCTTGGGAGTCAAGCTCACTCTGCCCTCAGGCCCCCTGTTCTTCTCCAACAGCACAACCTCCGCAAGTTGGTGCAGAAGCCGGGCCCTCCAAGTGCAGTGGGAATGCACTTCCCCAAACAGAGGGATGTGCGCACAAGTGACTTCTCCAAAGGAACAGAAGCCATATGGCACATCACATCATGGGCCACGGAAGGGAAACTCGTATCAGGATTATCCTCAGACCCAACACTTGCAACCGCATACTGTGGATCACTTCTCCACACCCCTTCCCACCGACAGGATCCTGGTATGAAGCTTTTCTCCTTCCCCTCTGCCTCCTTGCCCCTCAGGAAGCCACTCTCCCCAGCACACACAAGCTTTCACTAAGAATTTCCCTCTCTGTCAAATGTGCTGGCTTCGGGGTGGAGAGGAACCCCCCAAACAGGATTGGCCTCAGGCTCACAGTCTGGGTCTCCCACATGCCATAAGCTTCTTTTCTAGCAAGGGCATGGGAAGGAGAAGGGTTCCGAAAGCTCGCAGCCATCCTTCGTTGGTAGCTGCATTGTTTTCTCTTTTCCCCCTCTTTGCCAGTTTTGAGGTGTGTGTATGTGGGGGGGGGCAGGACCAAAAATATACTTGAGGTGCAATCCTAACCTGTGCTGGATCAGGCAGGCCGGCCTGTGCCATATACAGAACAGGTTAGAAGCAGGCTGGGGAACAGACTAAGGGGATTTTATTGTCATGCACTAGTCAGCCCTATGGGGCTACTCGGATCTGTGCCTGCAATTTCACAGCTGCAAACCCGAGCGGTCTGTGCAACACTGGTTGGGCTGGGGACAGGGGTTAGGATCTGGCTTAGGTTGCCCAGGCCAGCCTCACCCTCTCCCGAGTCCAGTCTGCCTCCTGGACCAACCTCCCCCCAAAAAACTGCCTCCATTCCACCCTCCCGTCACTCTCTCCAGACGCCTGTGCCGGCCTGCCCAGGTTGGCAAAAACCTAACTGTTCCAGGGGCAGGCCTGTTGCTGCTAAGCCAGCACACATCCACACATTGCCTCAGCTTCCTCCCAAGGAGCTGCAAATATGCTGTATGGCACGTTTGCGACACTCAGGAGCTTGTGCCAGCTCGGGGTATGTGTTGGACTGTGTCTTGGCTTTGGCAACTTGCTTCCTCTTGCTGCCCATCCGCACATTAGTGTCACGTTGCTTAGAAGCTCTGATCTATAGCACAGCTGAGATCTGTTTGCAAAACTTTTATTTGGCTCATCGAGGGCTTGGCTCTTGTGCAGAGAGATCACCCACAACGCACAACTTGTCATATCCAGCAGGGAGCTCACTGCCTTCTTCAGCAACCCTGCTGTGTTTGTAGGATTTCACTGCCCCCAGAATCCCTGACTAGCACTAAAGCTGAGCCTCCGAGCAATGCTTTGGAAGCAGACTGGCACACGTGGCACATTCCCATTCATGGCTTCTGGGGCACAAAAGTAGCATTCTTGTAGATGGCACACAAAAGAAACAGCGGAGAGAGTCCAGAAGAATGCGGACAGGCAGAGTCGGAACTGCTGCTGACACGGAGGGTCCTGCACACAAAGGGGAAGAAGGCAATGGACTACGTAGGGGACCAGCAGTCATTGGTTCAGCATCCCCTCAATGGTAGGGCTGCAGCCAACGTCTCTTCCCTGGGACTGCATGCTGTGCTTGCCACTCAAAGCACACTCACCCCACACAGGCACCAAATCTTAATCCCCTGCAAGCTACTTTTGAAACTCAGGGTGGGATCACTAATCGTATCACCTGTCTCACCCTTTTCAGCATAGCGTACATGGGGTCAGTTTATCCTCACAACAACCCTGCGAGAGGGATCAAGCTGAGACAACCCAGAAAGCAGGTGTAGCATGGTCTGAGACAGGTCTCCTTGTTCCTAAATCCTGCTTTTTGTTTCTAAATCTTACGGTGCAATCCTAACCTGGAAGTAGACCGGCACAGTTAGGCCAGCAAAGTTTGGCTGGCACAAGGGAAACCATGTTTGGACGACTCTCGGAGTCAGAGGTCAGCACACAGATGTGTGCCATCCTCTCTGACTCCGAGAGTGGTCCAAATGCACTTTACACTGTCCCTTGTGTTGGCCAAACTTTGCTGGCATAACTGTGCCGGCCTAACTCCACGTTAGGATTATGCCCTTAAGCAACTCTGTCTCTTCTGAAATGTTCAAAGTCTGCAATGTATGGAAGTGCTGCAAGGTGTGCTAAAAAGTTTGATCCTGAAAGGTCTGCCAGAGTGATAAGTTAATAAATTTAGTTGAGATAACAAAAAACATGGAATGATTAGAGGCATAGATCTAGGATAGTCTCTATTGAAAAGTTCAAGCCCTGCTTGTGGGCAGCTTAGGGCCACACTGAGAAGCAGGCTGATGTACTACGAAGGCCTTGGGGTCTGATTTAGCAGAATTTTTCTTACATTTGCTCAAGAAGAGAACATTGCTTTGTTCAAGACAGAGCAGCAGCATGCATCCACAAAGACTACTATGCAATTTCTATCAGAGTCCCTCAGTTATGGGTACTTTGCCCCTTCCTTTGGGGGCATCAGGAATGCCAGTAAAGGGTATTGAGTTGTATGGGTTAATGCCTCAAAATCTCCCTGCAAATGGAGGGGATGAGCATTGCTTATGCTCCAGGTTTTGCTGATCGTTCTGCACCGGGTCTTCTCATCTCAGCTGAACTCCTTTCACAGCCTTCCCTCCCTGCAGCTCACTTCAGCTACAAAGCACTTTATTAATATGACACAGCAATGCCTCTTAAAAGTAGGAACAGGGCTTACAATACCCAAGCAGTGCCCATACCACACCTTTGACTGGCGTTGACATTCCTCAGCAATGCACAGAATGCCAACTCCATCCATGGGAGATGCGGGAAATTCTCTATTCACTGCTGTGTGAACTGTGCGCACTCCTGAGAACACTTTATCTCTGTGCCTGTTTGAGATTTTAGAGCTGGTGCAGTCCAACAGGGACTGGCCCACAGCTCAGGGCCAAATCAGATTGTTTGGGGGAGAGGTTATCTTGAAAATACAAGCTGTGAGGGAGCCAATCCAGAGCTGGGCCTGCAGCATAGAGGCAAGAGGTGTGCTCCCCTCAAGCTGCTATGGATCCCCAAAGGAACCAGTGAGGCAATTGGCAACTGATCTGTAACAGCTTGGAAGAGGGGGTGGGTCATCAGTGGAAAAATAGCACAAAGGTAAAAAAAATACTGCCCCTAAACAGGGACTATTTTAAAGAGAAAATAACCCCCAACCTAAACAATGATATATGTCTAGATTGCTCTTCAGGGCCAGAGCAAATGCTTTGTAGGTAGGAGGTCCAAGGTTCAATTCATGTATAATCTCCAGTCAGTGGTGTTTCTACAGGGATGGCAAAGCTCTAAGTCTTGCAAGAAGCCTTACCTTGCAGTGGAAATCACTCCTCTCCTCCACCGTTTTAGCCAATCCTCACAGGGAAAAGCAACATCTTGGCGTTGCTTACTGGCTACAGCAGCAAGGGAGAGGAGGGATTTCCCTGACAGGGTAAGGCTCATTGCAAAACTTAGAGCTTTGCCATCCCTGTAGAAACGCCTCTGTCTCCAGTTTAAAAGGGATTGCAGGTAACTGGGTTTGGAGATCCACTGCCAAGTGGAGTAGAGAGCATGGAGTTAGTTGGGTCTGGCTCAAGATGAGACAGCTTCCTCTGCGCACAGATCAGACCAGGGAAGCTGAGCTCTAACACAGCCAGAGTGCCAGTGGCAATACATAACACACACATTCTCTCTCTCACACCATCAGCTTGAAGTGACCTACTTCACAGGTTTGATGCAAAGACAAAATTATTATTTCAGTTTATATCCCACGGGCTCTGAGCAGCTTGCCACCTTATTTCTAAGCTCCCAAGGGCTCACTATCTTGAATTCTTCATCTACTTCTCAAATGAATAATAAGACTGCTAATCATTCCAACTCTGAGGCATCAGATATAAAACAGCAGAAGACTTATTTAATTCCTGCGTCCTTCCACTCCATTTCCACTCTCACCTTAAATCCCCCCCAGCTAACGCTGTCCAATCTGCAGGGCAAACCCATCTCCTTCCCCTCCGCTGCCTGACCTGTGCAGTTCACATCCGTCAGTCTTTACTCCTGCAGCGCTGACAGACCCCGACCACTATTACCTGTAGAGAGTAGTTCCCCGCCACTTCAGTCCATCTTTTTATAACCCACCAGCAGCGAGGGAGAGATACTGACCAGCCTCCCAGGTCCCCTCGGCTTCCTTCCCAGCAGAGTGGTCCACCGCCCCGGTCCCTGCCCCACACTGCCCCCTGCTGCTCCTTCGGACTGAGCTGCTGAGCACAGTCAAGTCCACCTTTGGGCAGCAGGCGGAGGGGTGGTGGAGGGATGCGGGAGCAGCACAGGGGTGCACGCTCGCCCTCCGCCCCATCCACTTTCCTCCCTCTCCAGACTGCCCCTCCCCGAGTTTCCATTCATTTTTTTCCTCCAATTCAAACAGGTCAAAGTATAGCCCCGCCTTCGCAGCGCTGAACCAATCACAGGAAAGGCAACGCCGAGGAGCGCGTGCCTGGAGAAAGGCACTTTCCCATTGGCTACGCCTCCGATCAATCCTGCCCCCGCTCCGCCCTTACCTTAAAAATCTGTAGAGGAGGCTCCGCCCCCGGCTCCGCTTCTCTTCGCCGGGCCCCGCCACCGGCTGTCTCTGAGGGGAGGCGGCTGACAGGAAACGCTGAAAAGGGGGCGCCGAAAGACGGCGGCCGCCCCAACGCCTGTGGCACTGCTTTTGTCCCGCCCGCTAGGCGGCGGTTTCTCCGCTGGTGCGGCCGCCCTCCTTAACCGGCCAGAGAAGGAACGAGGCGCATGCGTTGCTCAACGCCGCCTCTCAAAGCAGCTGTGCACATGCGCGACTCGAAGGGCTTTGCGGCGAAGTGCGCATGCGAAAAAATGTAACGTGGACTGGGAGGAGACGCGCGGTTACGAAAGGAATGCGCTTGCGCAGAAACAGGCTGCCCGGAGCTTCCAGGAAAGGCGATAGCGCCCTCTTCTGGAAAAGGGTGTTATTGTCTCACAGTGTATGTGGTGCTTCGTAGAGTAGCATTATATAATAAGCAAATACTGTATCAAGCAAGCAAGCAATCGTATTTGTATACCGCTTCTCAACACAAAGTTCGCAAAGCGGTTTATAGGCTAATAATAATAATAATAATAATAATAATAATAATAATAATAATAATA
>JAJKFI010000104.1:749341-820794 GCA_029204185.1 Lerista edwardsae | reverse complement strand
TAATAATAATAATAATAATAATAATAATAATAATAATAATAATAATAAAGTTGCATGGTTCCCTGTCCCAAAATGGCTCACACAATACAAAAAATGCCAAATACCACCAGCAACAGCCACTAGAAAAGACACTACTGTGCAGGGATGAATAGGGACAATTACTCTCCCCCTGCTAAATCTAAGAGGAACACCACTTGAAAAAGTGCCTCTTGCCCCGTACTTTAAATATTTGTAAAACTATTATGTTACAGTTTAAAAGACGCAAATAAGACAGGTTTTCTGTGGGGAACTTCAAGAAAGCAGAAAATGACATCAGTGGTGAGAGCCAGGAAGGCTTTGCTTAGGGCATAGCAAGGTCTGCTTGCATTGCAACGAAGCTCTCTGGCAGAGCAGTTTACAGTGACAAAGTAGGAAGGCTTTTGCACAAGAGAACTTGGGACATGTGCGGCCTGTTTTTATTTGTGTTTACTCAAAAATCAAGCCCTCTGAGTTCAATGGGCTTCCTCATGTGTAACTGCATGTAGGAATGGAGCCAGTAGCCATTTCCAGATTATGAACAAAACAATATGACCTGTTAATTTGAACATTACTGCTAAGGTAGCCCTTGCGGAACTTGAGCTAGTAGCAAAGTATTTTCTGGTGTTTGGAAACAGGAGGTGAGTTTATCAACCAAGAATAAAGAACTGCAAGGCTACCCTGTGACTGATATCACAGGCCCTGTCAGAATAGGGCCTCTCCATCCTGTCCCCTCTTGTCTTGATAAACTCTTTATCCCATTTATTTTATTTTGCTAAGTGTGGGGAACACATGCAACTATACGCATAAAGAAGTGTTGAGTGTCTGCTAACTTCACAGCCTCTGACCACTTTTGAACTTCACATTACAGCGGAGATTTGCCCGATCTTTGGCACATGCTCCACAGCTCTTACGACACGTCACGCTCAGCAGATATGGAACAACCCGAAACCCACCCACTCCCGTTGTCCTGCATGGTATGTCTCATACACTGTCAAACTGAGGACAGTGATCGTCCTCCTCTAGGTGTGAACGTGTGAAAGAGACATAGAAAGGCATAGAAAGTTACAGCCCACTCCTAACTATCCAGCATTGATGCAGCCGTGCCAGCTGGGTGGGTGCTGCATTCTGCGATGGGGGGCAGGGGCCTTCTAAAAACAGGGGAACATTTGTTCCCTTGCCTTGGGGTTGCATTGCAGATGTCATTGAACTGTTTTAAGGGAGACTTGACATCAGCCTCAGGCAGTGGTGTCATCTAAATGATTTAAGAACAGGTACTCACTTTTGATTGGCACGTGTCGGGACCCGCCCACCGGAAGTGATGACATAAGCCGGAAGTGAGGTCGTGGCAGGAAGTGACATGGAAAAAGCCCTTTTTGAGGCCTCAGACGATTTTAAACTGACCCAACAGTGGCAACAGTATTCCACAGCACCCCCAGAACATGTGAAGGAGGCCTGGCATCATGTTAAAACCCCAGAGCAACTCATTTTTCAGTGGCAAGGAATGGAAAGGCTCCGCTCGCTGCCTGCCTGGCTCTGAGAACATGCAGGCACCTCAAACATGCAGGAAATTCAAACATCGCAGGGGGCGGAGTCGACGAGTGGGCGGGCGAATGGGCGGGGCCAGCTGTAATCCTAGAAACTGGTACTCGCATACCCCCGCGTACCCCCTGCATGACATCACTGGCCTCAGGCCTCCCTCAAGTAGATCTCCTTAACTGGGTTATGAGAAAAAGGAAAATCACACCTTCCAGTTGATCATCTTCCTATGATTCTAAGAGCTTCTGCTAGCTGGAGGTGCGCCAGTGAAGGGGGTACATTGGTCTGGACTTGCAGCAGTGTTCAAGGATGCCTCTCCTAGCGTGGCTGCAGCTTCACTACTATGATGGTGGCTACATCAGTGTCCAAACCCCATCAGCATATCCTATCCTATGTTGCATAGGCTGATTTTTTTAAGGATTGCACTGTTAGGTTGTTGAAAAAATCAGGAGAGAAAAACTGTCCAGTAGCAGATTCAAGTCACAGAAAAGATGTTATTTCTCACACCACATTTTTAATTCATGAAATTTGCAACCACAAGATGTGTGTGCAATAGTTTTATCTGGCACAACGAACATGTATGATGTTTAAAACAGAGGGAAAAGACATGGAGAGCTTTGAAACAGAAGACAAGGCTGTTCCTGCAGGTGTCCTGGGAGTCAGTTGCAAGCGGAAGAGGCAGAAAGGGCGAAAAAGGGGAGGCAAAGACATGGAGGGCTTTGAAACAAAAGACAAGGCAGTTGTGATGGATCTGGGAGCCACTTAAGGCATTGGATTGGATGTGATAATAAAGCCCCTGGTTGGTGATCATAGAAATTTAGGGAGAAGCACGTACCTGCATGCTGAGAGCCCACATGAAATAATGCATGGGAGGGGATTGAGTCGACAGAGGGATGTTCTCCCTCTCTCACAACACCAGAACCAGGGAACATCCACTGAAATTGAGTGTTGGGAGAGTTAGAACAGATAAAACGAAATGCAGGTAATTAATCTGTGGAACTCCTTGCCTCAGGAGGTGGGGATGGCATCTGGCCTAGGTGCGTTTATAAGGGGACTAGACAGATTTCTGGAGGGAAAGTCCATCGTGGGCTTCAGGCCATGATGGGTCATGCAACCCCCTTACTTAGAAGTAGGCTACTTCAGAATGCCAGGTGCAAGGGAGTGGCCACAGGATGCAAGCATCCTGTTGTCTCCTGGGCGCCCTTGGGCACCTGGTGGGCTACTGTGAAATGCTGGACTAGATGGGCCTTTGGCTCGATCCAGCAGAGCTCTTCTTATGTTCTTATCCTGCACAAAGCCCCGCCTGCGCCCCGCCTCCCAGCAACGCCTCCTCCCGCTCCCCCTCCCCTCCAGGATTGGCCTTGTATCACGGTTTGTTTGGTTTTTTTACTGCTACGCGACACTTTCTGGGCCTTGTAGTTTTTCCTGGCGCCCCTCCTAGGCTGTCCCTTCCCCAAGTCTTCGCCACAGGACACCATTTCCCAAGAAGCTCAGCAGCGGGCGGAAAAAAGAGAGGGAGTTGGGCGGGGCGGGCCACCGAGCGTGATCCGGACTTGGGAGGCGATTGGTTGTTTTTTCCTTCCCCTCCCTCGCTTGGCCGTCTGTTCCGGGGTGTGTCCAATCAAGGCGCTCGGGGCTCCGGAGCGCGCGCAGCGATTGGTCGGTTCGGGAGCGGGGCAGGAGTTTGAAATTTGTTAACGGTGGTTGTGAAGACGCTGCTGGGAGTCGCGGCAGGAGCAGGAGGCTCGGCTGGTGTGCAGGTGAGGCGCGAGGACGGGCCCGCCTGGAGCAGAGGGGTGGGTCGCCGCCGTTCCCGGTGGGAAGGGGAGCCGAGACGAACCGAGCGAGGGCCGCCGCCTGGGGCGCACGGAAGGACACGCCTTCGGGCCCAGCGACCCTCCTCGCCGCAGGCCGGGAACTGGAGTGGCTCTGCGGGCGGCCCCATCCCGGCGGCTGGTTGGGGTCGCTGCCCCAGGGAGCAGGTGCGCAGGGCCTTCCCCGTCTGCTCCCCTCACCTCGAGAAGGAAGCCAGAAGAGCGCCCCAGCCTAACGCTCAGTGTGGGGCGAGTGAGAGCGGATTAAAGGAAATACTTTTTACCCAGCGGGTGATTAATCTGTGGAACTCCTTGCCACAGGAGGTGGTGATGCCATCTGGCCTAGGTGCGTTTAATACAAGGGGTTTGGACAGATTATTGGCGGAGAAGTCCATCGTGGGCTACAGGCCTTGATGGGGGGTGCAGCCTCCTTACATTAGTAGTAGGCTACTTCAGAATGCCACGTGCAAGGGAGTGGCCACAAGATGCAAGCATCTTGTTGTCTTGTGTGCTCCTTGAGGCATCTGGTGGGCCCCTGCGAGATGCAGGAAGCTGGACTAGATGAGACCTTAGTCTGATCCAGTGGGATTCTTCTTATATTCTTAAGGCTCGCTCTGAGCCTCAAGTTATTATAGCTCCCTCTGCACAGACAGGATAGTTTTATTTACCTCAGAATTTTACTTCAGAACGCCAGATACAAGGGAGTGGCTACAGGATGCTGGCATCTTGTTGTCTCGTGTGCTCCCTGAGGCATCCGGTGGGCCACTGTGAGATCCAGGAAACTGGACCAGAGGGGCCTTTGGCCTGATCCAGCAGGGCTCTTCTTATGTAGCTTGCCGCACTTCTTTGCATACCTTCTTCTGCTCTACCCCCTCTCCCTTTTCCAACCTGGGGAGTGGGAGGTGCAGAGGCTGGCATAGCGCTGTGTGGGGCAGCATTTGGCCACCTTGGGTGCCAGCAGGTCTTGGGTCAGCTCTGCTTGCTAGGCAGCAGTGGGACCTGCTCTGAGTATCGTTGTACAGTATAGGATTGCTCTGAAGGAGTCTTGTGGCTCTCTCAAAGCTCACATATTTGTTGAAGCATCAGCTTTTTGGGCCAAGGGCCTCGTACACCAAAACCATCTGCTTCCACAGAGCTGTTGGTTAGTTGTGCTGAGAGCCGTAGACTTTTTTAGTCGCTGTAGGACTCACCTGGTTATCCTCCGGCAGGTGTCATGAGTTCTTCTTGGTGGTGAAAGGTCTTTTTGGTCGGCACAGGGGCAGAGTCTTTCCTCCCGTAATTTTTATCTGTGGAAGGAGTTATTTGGTTTGACATCCATGTCCTCCATCCAAAAGTGGTGACTGCTGAGCTCAGACAGTTTCAAGAGGCCAATGAACAGTGGTTAGCTGTGGTCACTAAAAGGGGCCTCCACAACCAGGGCAGCTGCCCCCTCCCAAATGTTTGAGAGTGGCCAAGCGACAGGGGCCGGTTTGCCTAAAAGGTCTGCCTGAGGAGGTTCTTGGAGGCATCTGACTGGCTGTTGCTGGACACAGAGTGGTAGCTTAGATGCGGTAGTCTTTCTTGAGGGTTGCAGGGTGCCTCCTTTTTTGTGAGGTGCTGGAGCGTGTCCTCCTTAATTGGGACGTTCAGATCCACTGGTTGGATCCAGGTACAAAATGGGGGCTCTGTGGAGTGGCTTCTGTCAGGACCAAGCTGTCTCTGACTGAATGCAATAGTACCTCCAACAACACTGTTACAGCACTCTTTGTCTTGATTGTAATTTTTACAGTATTATAATGGGGGGGGGGGCTGTTCAGGCAGTAGCATTGCCCAAGCTCTTCTACCTTAATTTCTCTGCCATCTCCTGGTCCCCTCTTATCACTCCCACCCAGCCACAGTCCATCAGGCCAACTGCTTCCGTAGCAGGTATCCTGCTTCTAACATACTTGAAAGAGTTTTTATTATTGCTTGTTGTGTGCTCCTCAAGGTATTTCTTTGGCTCCTTTATTGCCTTTCTCTATTTATTTTGCCAGGCTTTGTGTTCTTTTTAAAAATATTCTCATTACTTCCACTTGCTAACAGTTACTTCCACTTACGGAAGGAAGCTTCTTTGCCTTTATAGCTTATCTGCTTTTTTGCCACGCGGGAACCTTCCTGGCCTTAGTCAATCAAATCCCTCCCTCCTTTGCAGTGTACCCTCCAGCTGGGCCTCTATTATTGTTTTAAACAGCTTCCTTGCACTCTGGAGAGATTTTAGCTTTTTTACTTTCTCTATCAGCTGTGGATCATCTCCATAGAGTTAGAGCAGATATTATTGAACATCCCAGCTAGGATTTTGTTAGTATCTTAACTGAGCTCACAGTCCTTCTGTGCACACATCCATTCCTGCTTTTCCTCTCGCATTCTCTGCTGAAATGTAGCTTAAGTTCAGCTACTGTGTTCAAGTCATTGTTTAAACATTAAGAAAACAATTGGGAGAAATTTGAGAATTTATTGCAAATCACACAAAGATCTAACCCTGTTTTAGGCAGATGGGTGGCCTGTTGAAAAAGCATTAATGAGAATATTTGCCTGGCCCTTTCCATATTGGTCCTGGTGGCTGTCTGTCCTTGTCCTCCCAATTCCTCAGGCCTTTGTATCTAAGTGGCACTGGCTGCCAGTTGGTGTGGTGGGGTGAGTATCAGTAAGTGAACACAAGTGTTCTAAAGAAGTGTAATGTGACTGGGGAGGTGCCATTTTTTTCTACAAAAAAAGGTAATGTCCGGAGCACTTGGTGATGTTCTGCATATACGATGGTCTGTCATTGGTCTGGCAGAACAGTGCTAAGCTCCTTTTGTTTCTGAAAACCAGAAGTGGCTTATGGAGGCCTCTGACGGCTATTCTGAGGCAAGCAGAGGCCAATAGTGTGGGTCCATGGCCCAGCAAGAGGCCTCTGGCACCTCCCAATCACACCATAGATAACACCAATGCAAACTGTGCATTTGCTTAACAGGAATCGAAGAATGTGTCCTGTCATTAAGTTATATACACCTGAAAGAGGCACTTTACCTGGATAGCGACAGGTCCATATATGCTGCATTCGAAAAATTGCATTCAGCTGAGCCCTGTGCTTGCGTGGTTCCTTCTCTTCGCTGCTTCCCGTGTCCATGACTTATTCACTGACCTCTTTATTTGAGCAAACCACAGCTTGCTATTGCTCAAGTGCATGCAGGGCGGAGGAGTGCGTAGGCCTGTTTCTGATCCTCCAAGCCATGGCTGCACCTCAACGCTGCCTTTTTCTTTATAGTCAATCTGAGGGCAGGACTTGACCAAGCTCCTCCCTGGGTCCTTGCTGTGCGTTGAACATGAGCAGGGTTCTTGTTTATAGCATCTTACTTTTGTCTGCTAAATAAAATTAAGAAGTTAAAAACAGCTTTTTGATCACTACATAAAATCTATTTGCCAAAATCTAAGTAAAGGTTTTGCCCATCTTGGACAAAACAAGAGTATGGGAGCAGAAGTGTGACCATAACTGTATGGAAGAAAGTTTTATTTACTTGAACTAACTGGCCAAATGTTTGGCTTCAGAGTGTTTTGAAGAGCAGATTTTTTAAAAATGAAAATTGGTCCGTGTGTCCCACCATTCCAAATCCCAGAGCCTTTCCAGCAGTCGTAGAGGCAGCTCGGTAAAAGCAGACGTAGTGTCCAAAACGTGGCTTGGGAGGTTTTCTTGATCTTCTTTGCAGCAAGTTTGTCATATTGGCCCCAAATTGTTTACTGTCCCTTTAACAGCTATTTTTAGCTTGTCCCATCTTGAGGTCTCCTAGGGCTTGTGGCCCTGAATGACAGGACATGCAATGTCAGGGGCATTTATTTTTGGGTTGCTGGGAAGGGAGACACAGATCTTTATCTGTAGCAGGCGTGGGGGGGCAGTAAGAAGCCTGGCAAATGCTGGCATGACTCTTGCCTCCCTCCTTTGACTGCCCCTGTTCCACAAGTGGCTGTGTTGCAATATCAGGCCTGACGGATAAGCCAAATTAGCTGAGGATTCCATTGCAGACCCACCAGGGCTCCCAGGCTGGCAGATTAAGACTTGCTTGGAGTTCCCAAATGTGTTTGAAAGGCTCTGCCACAGGAGGAGCTTTTTGCGTTTTAAGAGGGGGGTGACCTTGGATTGCAGTCCGAGCAGCACTGACACCCGGGTGCTATCGGCACACGCAACCTGTGCCAGCTGTTTCCTCTAGAAAAGAGAGTTAGCCGGGGTATAAAGAAGGCCTGAGAGATGAGGCCTGGCAGTCTTGGGGTGAGGCAGTGAAGCTTTGGAGAACTTCGCATGGAGAGAAAAATTTGACTGCCTTAAGGGTCCTGAGAGTCCTTTTTCTGGGAATTTTGTTTCCAGTACATGTGGAGTCTGCATTCTGTATCTAAGCCTAAATAATACAAGCTCCTTTCTTTGTACCTACTGTTGATGGGTAGGGTCAATTCTTTGCCTGCTGGAAGATAAGTACAGTTGGCTGTAGCTGTTGAAGCGCCATCTTGACCAGTAAGCATACAGTTTGGCCTTCCTTATCTGTGGTGTTGGGACCCACAGATGTGACCCAACCCAGGTCAGGAGGGCCTCACTCTACCTCCGGATGCAACTGGAACTGCTTTTGGTTGTGTTGGGAGGGAGGCCTACGGCAGCATGGAAGAGGCCATGTGTGGTCTCACCTCATTTTAGAATGCTTCAGGGTGCGCCTCGAACACAATTCCAGTTGCCTCCAGAGGTCTTTGATGAACTGAACTAGCGAATTCCATTATCCATTGGTTTTCAGCATCCATGGTGTGTGGGGGAAAGGATCCCCTGCAGATACTGAGGTCCAACTGTACAGTATTTGAAACTGCCTGGATGAAAGCTGCACAAACTGCATTGCTGTAATCCAGCGTTGATGTCACCAGTGTGTGGACCAAAAAATAGAGTGTGGTATGGTAGAGTGGGTGGATTTGGATAACTTTTTAAACCCTGGATATTGTCTATGTGTCACTCTCGTGATCCATCTGCAGTCTAAACAGATGCTTTGCAATAGCCCCCATCTTAAGTGGTGCTATTATAGCGCCTGGTTACAAAGAAAGCATCTTGTGTCTTATTCTTTTGCTGTGCATAACTTTCCTGTGAAGAAGCCAAAACGTGGTCCTGTCTCAGGATGGTCGCTCTCCCCATTCTTTAAAAAAAAACAACACACCTCCACTTACGATGGAGGACTAGTGTTCTGCGTTTCAGCAAGGCCAGTTGTGTGCAGGGACCCCCTCCTGTGTTGTAAGGCTAAGTGGCAAGGAGGGAGTGTGATTCTCACTGCTGAGAACAGAAGATGAGCAAGAGGATTTGAATATCTGAAGCCAAGGAGGGCTGTAGCCTTTGTGTTCACCTTGGGTCCAGGGGCATTTTGTGAAGTTCAGCAGGACTGTTCTGCCTTCTGAATTAATAACCATTTGCCTCGTAATCTGTGGCAAGCAAGACCCCTTCAGACAACTGCTCATCTGAAGTTCATGTTCTTTTGGGCCTTGGGCAAGTCCGTTTTGGCATGCTACATGTTGTGTGGACCAGCAAGTTTTGTGAACTTGCTTGGAAAGCCGTGTTTGGCCCATATCTGGTCTGCTTCAGTAATGCATGGAGAAATTCACTTGCCCTGTAATATTTAACCCTTTTCTTGGTTTTGTTAAGCACAGAAGTCTTTCTCCGCTTCTCATGAAGAGGGTCTCCTAGAAAAGCCACTTTGTAAAGGGTTTCAGGCAGGTGGGTCATGTAAAATAGTGGCTCTCCTTGACTGCTGCTCTCTAGAGGTTTCCTCTTGGCCGCCTTTGGCCCATTCTCAAGACTTCTGAGGGGAAAGTAGCCAAGTGGCAGGTGGAAGACTGCTCTCTACTCTTGCTGTCAGAGGCTACTCATGCCTTCTTGGATGCGAGTCTAGCAGAAATGAGTGGACTAAATCTGTGGAACTCTTTGCCGCAGGAGGTGGTGATGACGTCTGGCCTAGATGCCTTTAAGAGGGGATTGGACAGATTTCTGGAAGAAAAGTCCATTGTGGGCTATAGGCCATGATGGATTGTGCAACATCCTTACATTAGTAGTAGGCTACTTCAGAGTACCGGGTGCAAGGGAGTGGCAACAGGATGCAAGCATCTTGTTGTCTCGTGCCTCCCTGGGGCACCTGGTAGGCCACTGTGAGATACAGGAAGCTGGACTAGATGGGCCTTTGGCCTGATCCAGCAGGGCTCCTCTTATGTTCTTATGGTGCCCGTGGCTGCCTGCCCACTTTCCAGTGATGAAGTCGTTGGTTCCTCCACCTCCACTGCTTGCCAACCCACCTTCTCTCCAGAAATGACCTTGTAATAGCTCTTCCATGGTGGTGGGGAACCCCTCCACAGGCCTCCTTGGGCAGGGCATAGGCCCCTCCCTGAAGGTGGTGTTGCTCTGGCACTACGGGCCTTGCCGGCTTCTGCTAACGAAATGCCCATTGTCGCCCGGCTTCAGAGTGACAGACGTGGGCAGCAGAGAGCTGGTGCTGGATCCCAGCACTCCTGAAATGTGATGCCCACTTTACTTCTCCTGCTTGGCAGCTTGACTTGCTGGGCAGAGTGGGTGAAAAGAATGTCTATGACGCACTTCATTTTTTTACATTGGTTGTGTTGACAGAAACTTGATCCTGATTAAGGGGGCTAAGAAGGGATCTAATTCTGGCTCGGCTTTGGAGCAGTGCTGACTCTGCCTTGGGGCTTTTGCTCTCTTCCTTCCTTCCTTCTGGGCCTTTTGGTCTCTTGTCCAATATCTCTGCAGTCTTGGAGACCCCTTTTTAGTGTGGCGGGACCCTTACCCATCCTTCCCTCCTTCCTCCCTCCGGCCAGTCTGGACTTGGGGACCTCGGCCTCCTTTGGTACCAGGCAACGCTCCAGGCCTTGGCATGGGGTGATAAATTAGAGTGGCACCTGCTAATGGTGCTGTAATTTATATCTGGGCAGCCTTCCCGTGTGTGTGTGAAGCCAGCGTTTGCAAAGCAGCTAAGCCTGCAGTAGTTCTGCCCGAGGTCTCTTGGGTCACTGAAGCCGTGGCCTGGCGCGGAAGCCAATCGGGGCATTTGTGGTGCTGTGCAAACGAGATACACAGTCTGTACTGGGGGAGTTGATGCCTTTGCCCAGACAGACAGAGCTCGTCCAGTTCTGGGTCCCCTGACCTCAGTGCCCGGCCTCCTGTGCAAGCGCCTGGTCATCCGCTTGCCCAACCACATGTGTGAGAACGTGGCACCGCTCCATCAGGGTGGCTTGAGCATCAGGGCCTGGTTCGTGATCTGGGGAGGGGGTCTGGGGTCGACGGATCCAGTCAGGTGTCTGTGTGTTTTGCCTGGCTTGCTCAAATAGAGCCCAGTGTGAACCACCCCATTGCTGCCAATAAAATGGCCACGTTCGAGCCTTTCTCGTGGGCATGCATGATGGGGGGGAGGGCTAGGATGGTGTGGTGCCAGCCTGTCTGAAACGGGGGTTTCCCAATCACGCTTTTTAAAAGGTCTCCTGTTTTTCAGTAACGTGTACTTTCTTTTCACTCAAACCCATGCCTTGCATTTTCTTTGGTGACTATGTGGCCTTCTTCTTTACAGTACTTGGCCTTGGATGACCAGATGGCAGTTCCCCCACCCACCCACCCACCCAAGCCATTGGGCAAGGCAAACACCACTGCCTCCGACTGCTGTGTCCTAGCTGCAAAACAGTGGACTGTGGGGGAAAATTGGTCATGGATGGCATTTTTGCCTACCCCACACTGGCTAAGGCGGGGCACTGCGTTCACTGGGCTTCCGGTTTTAAAAAATGGTTCCTTGTGTTTATGAAAGCTAAACCCAGCCATAGTCTGGTGTCTTCATTGGGGGATGTGAGGCAGTGGTGTCATCTAAATGATTTAAGAACAGGTACTCACTTTTGATTGGCACATGTCGGGACCCGCCCACCGGAAGTGACATCATAAGCCGGAAGTGAGGTCGTGGCAGGAAGGGACATGAAAAAAGCCCTTTTTGAGGCCTCAGACAATTTTAAACTGACCCAACAGTTGCACAGCACCCCCAGAACATGTTAAGGAGGCCTGGCATCATGTTAAAGTGACCCAACAGTTCCAAAACCCCAGAGCAGCTCATTTTTCAGTGGCAAGGAAAGGAAAGGCTCCGCACGCTGCCTGCCTGGCTCTGAGAACATGCAGGCAACTCAAACGTGCAGGAAATTCAAACGTTGCAGGGGGCGGAGTTTGAATGCCAGGTGCAGGGGAGTGGCAGTGAGATGCAAGGACCTTGTTGTCTTGGGCGCTTCCTGAGGCATCTGGTGGGCCACTGTGGGGAACTGTACAGGAAGCGGGACTCGAGGGGCTTTTGGCCTGGTCCAGTGGAGCTGTGCCTAAGGATGAGCAGGGACATAAGGGACGCGCTGTGCTAAAATTCTTCCTAACTCCTTGCACCCAGGGTATCTGCTCCAGGAGTTCTGGGAAGGGACCTGCCCTGCCAGAAGAAGCAGTTATGGCTCAAGAAAGATATTCATTTGATGTCCCTGACACTGGCATGAACTTCGAGGACATGGACGAGGACGAGCTGACCAGAGTTGACACTTGGTTTGGTGCGTATCGGACGGTGCCCTTTCTGGCCCCCTGAGATGCGGGGTGGTTTCAGGGGGAGGGGGGAGGGTGCTGCACAGTTGCCAGGGGGAGGACAACAACTGAGGAGGGTCTGCTGTCTAGCAGGCTGGTATCCTATACCTACAAGGAGTTATGTGATGGAGAAGTGAAAAACTCTTCTCTCCCCGCCCCGCCCCCCGGCACATGCCAAAACAATTATGGGAGTATTCTGTGTATCTGTCGCCTGTGCACGACTGTGCCCCTGGGTGCAGGTGTTTGGAAAAGGAACTGCCTGCCCCAGAAATGAAGTCTGGTGGGTTCTGCCCTGATAATGGGCAAGACCTGCGTCTAACTGGGCTGAGAGCAGCTCTGGGGAGGCGGCTCTCTTGTCACTGGTGAGTGGAAACAACGGTCCCTTTTTGTCCCCGCATGCTGCCTCCAGCGACTTTTTTCCTGCAACTGCTTGCTTTGGTCTCTTTTGCCAATTCCTTTTAGATTCTGGTTGATGCTTTTTGTGTGAACATTGAATTTGGGGTGTGGACCTGCTTCTCTCCCCGCCCCCCCCAGGACCTGCATCCTGGACAGAGTAATTTTACCCGTCTCTCCCCACTCCGTCACCGTTTTCTCAATCTAAATTTCCTTGCTCTGGAGCTGTTGTTGGTTCTACAGGAAACCGATAGCCACTTTGGGCCTTGGGCAATTTAGATCCCTGTGCCTCCCCCTCTTCCCCTCTCCCACCCTCAGGAACCAAGCTGGAAGATCCGATTTGTAATCTTCTGCACTGCTTGTGATGGGTGGCAGGCAACAACCCCATGTGTGCCTCTCTTCTCAAGCTGTTATTGATACGATATAAATAATGCACATGGTGCTTTATGAAGCACTGAGACACTTCATGAAGTCCCAAGGAGCTTGCAGCCCGTGATATAGGGAAGAAGGCAGAGGAACCAGAGGCAGGGAATGGAGACGAGGATAAACAAACAAGAGTATGCAGTTGTTTATGTGGCACTTTAGTCCTGGTTACAATAAGAGATGGGGAATAATGGACTAAGCCAGAGTCTTCCCTGAAAAGGTGGGTTTTGAGGAGGGGCTTGCAGGAGAGATGGGTGGCATCCTGCAAGTGTTCAGTAGGTGGTTCCATGCAGAAAGGGCATTTTGGAGAGGGAGCGACCTGAGGGTTATGGGGCTGGTGGAGAGAAGGGCAGGGATGGAGCGCAAAAGGACTCCATTTGCATTGGATCCAAGAGCGATGGGGAAGCTGCAGTAGGGAGTGACGGGTGGGCAGTCAGCCTTCTGGGCACTCTGCTGGATCCTCGGCTGTCATTGGGTCCACCCAGGTGCCTGATTCAGGCATGGGTTTGTCACAGCCCCGGTAAAGAATGTGTGCTGTGATGCTGTTGATTCTTGGCAGATGTCAGAGCGCCTCTTTTAAATACCCCGTCGGGAGAAGTGGCAGCGGGCCTCATGCCGAAAGTGCCTGTGTCCAGGGCCAACCTCCCCTGTGCCATCGTGTCGCCAATGGTGAAATCCAGTAAGTTGCCCTGCTTCAGAACAACAGCGTCGCATAACTAGCTGTGGTGATGGGCAGGTAGATGGGCTTAGTCCAGCAGCAGTCTGTGAGTATTCAGTGGATCTCTGGTAGGCACAGGCTTGGGACCGGGCATGAGAGGTCATCACATAGTTAAGTAGCCCCGGGATTCGGTGACGTTCTAGGCAGAGGGCGAAGCGCAGTCTTTCTCTGTGCTGGTTGACCATGTGCACAGGGCTCGGTTTACTTGAAAAAGGGAGTGCTGGCCACTAGATCCCAGGGTATGCTCCGACGCCTGTGATAGCGACAAATTCCCTGCCGTGAAATCTACCTGTCTTGCCACTGCACAGGTAGAGAGTCACACTGACTCTCAAGGGCATTCTTGGTTATAGTCCTGGACAGGTCAGTCCCCTCCTAGAGCAGGCTGCACCCTGGTGGAAGGGGAAACCGTCTTTTCCCGCTATGGGAACGAGCCTCATGCTCTCCTTCCATGTGTAAGGAAGCAATTTAAATATTCCAGTTTGCACTAAGAAGCTACAGCTTCCAATTACACGTGAGCTTGGGACTGTAGTGTGTGTCCAATTCTGTGTGTGGGTGGAATAAACCACGGTCCTCCCAAGTTTGTATGGAATGGGAAACTGGTTTACTTCAAACAAAGTGGATGCTTTAATCCTCCCAGTTTTGAGATGGCCCTTTGCAGCTCCTCTTCATCATCCTGGATCAGTGATTCCCAAACTTCTTAGCACCAGGACCCACTTCTTAAAGCGACACTGTACCGGGATCCATGTAGCTGTATGAGGCCTAAAAGGTTTCCCCTTCCCAATTGCACGTCTCTATTCTTTATCCTTTTTACTATGGTGAGGGGCTGCCTTCTGGAGCATGCGTCTGAACTCCACATTCATTGGATCAGGACCATTCTGGTAGCCTTGTGTCCCTCTTTGCCTGGCCTTCAATAGGAATTCAGGCACGCTTGCCTACTCAGAAGTAAGCATGCACATTTGGCTCAGTTTCACTTCCATAGGACTCAATGCATTTTCCTTGTCGGTTATCAGCTTGTCAGTTTCACAACATGCTAACAATCAAGTCACACCTCATAGTTTGGGAAACACTGTCCTGAATAATTCCTATCTGCAAATTCGGCAATCTTATTGCTCCAGATGAATTGTAGCAAATAAAATGGGATTAATCCCAGCACTGATCTCTATTAGGGGTTGAACACCCTGCTGGCCAAGGGTGATTTGTCCCTCTGGGTTGTATTTGCAGTGGCCCATGGCTGGGCTGATTTGTGAAGCAGAGGGCAACAGCCATTCAAGCACAGTTTAGTGTGGAGTCCCAATCTGGAAAGCCTGCTTTAATTGCAACCCCAAGTGGGCATCTACCTGAACTTTTTCTGCTCTGTTTGCTGCCCAGCATGCTAATCTTGCCTTTCCTATGCTGCACTGCCAAGTTGTTAGCCGCCACTCCTCATGTTTGCTTCCTGATAAGAAACTTGCCCTTCATTTAATCAGGTTTTATAATACTGTACTGTATTCTACTACTTGAGCAGGTGCCTTCCCTTCTAGGTGGATTACAAAGTTGACACATGCAAGCAGTTGTTGTCTTGTCTCTCCTTAGATGTGACTCACAATGATGCCAAGGAGATGGTCGTGGCAGGCAGGGTGCCGCCAAGCGTGACAGAGTGGCCTGGAACACTAAACGAGGCCTCTGCTGCTCCTACAAAGACTCCAGGCAGGTGAGAGTGCTCTGGTCGATCAGCCTTGGGCTTGCAGGGTTTAATCTGGGCAGCAGGTGCTGAGTACCTTTGAGCTCTCCGCCTTCAGCTGCGTGTGAGGTCTGATGCCTCCGCTTCCGACTTCATTGCAGCAGGTTGGCCTTGGATGTTCGTAGGCTCTGTTTTGGGTCTGCAGTGTGGATAAGAGATTTTAATGGGAAAACGAGCAAAGAGATGGCAGCCTTGGTTCTTGCACTTGGCCAGCCCTTCTGCCCAAGCGTCTAGCCAATGTCTCTCGGCCCCCATCCTGCAGTGGAAGGAAGGTGGAGTCCTAAAATGGGCATGTAAGCTTCTAATCCTCATTGCTGCCCAGATTGATTGATATTAGCCTAGTGATTCTGGGCTGTTGCGTAAGAACCCGGTCTTTCGTCTCCACACAAGTGAGTAAGATTGTCTCTTGCATCTCTCAAGGATCTTATTTCAGGTCTGACACCAGTTGCCTTTTCCCATTGCCTTTCTAAAGCAACTAATGGGAGGTTCTGGGATTGGTGAGTGACACAACTTTCCGTCAAGACCCGCCCAGCTGCCCTGCAGGGAAAAGCCAAAATCCTGCCAGGCCCAGCCGAGGGTCAGTTGTGGGTTAGACCACAAACCAGCCAAATGTAGCCCATAGGTAGGTCTGCCACCACTCCTTACTGCTACTCCCTAAACCTGGGGAAGCTAAAGGGTCTCTAGGTTTCCCAGGCACTCGGAGGAATCGAGCCCCAGCACTCCTCTCTGTCCAAGTTTTAGCAAAAGCTTCAGTAGATTTGACTTTGTGATTGACACCAGATCTAGCTGAACCAGGAATTTCCACCAAGAGTCACACAACTAAGACAAAAGATAACATTAAAACTCTTGTAATACTGATATGGGAATTCAGCAGAAAGCAATAAAGCTAAGCTTCTAGCCCCTACAGGTTAACCTCTCCTGGAAGTATAACTTCTGAGTGTGCGCAGAAAGCTGAAACGTGGCTGGCTGCCCTGTTGGGCTTGGTGATGGAAGGCAACTAGAACACTTTATGAAGGGTTGTCGTACACCTTTTGGAGAAAAAAGACTTCCAATGAACCTTAGGTTCCAGGCTGCAAGAAAATTAGTAGCATGATGCAACATCACCAGGCAGATGTACCTGTCCAGATGTCTTGGCCAATTGCAGACTTCAGACCACAGAATCGAGATCGGGGGTGGCAAACTCCTGCCTGCAGGCCGGATCCAGTGCGTGAGCCGGATCCTTCCTCGGCGTGAGCAGCGCTTCGTGTTCTGCCAGAGGAGCTGTGAAAGGCCCCTATTACAGCTCCAGGGGTCTTTATGGCCAGCTGCGTCTGGGGTCTGCTGCTCCAGCAAGCCGCATGCCTGGTGTTCTGCGTATGGTCGGCTGGTAGCGAAGACCCCTGGGAGCTATAGTGGGGGTCTTTTGCAACGCCCCCAGTGGAATGCAACTTGCTGGTTACGCCAGGGAAGATTCCCCCGTGGCAGTGGTCTCCAGTTTGGAGATCGCTGTTCTAGATTACTGCGACAGAAGGCCTGTCCAGGAGCAGCGTGCCCTGCAACGCACAGCTGTGGTCGGTTTTTAATTAGCAGGCCCAGCTGCTTGACCTTAGACTTGGTCTAGCCCGATAGCGGGTGTCTCATGAGAACCTTCCCAAGTAGCCGTTACTCTCTCGGTACAGAGGGATGGCCTTTCTCTTCAAGAGGGATTCTTGAGTGCTCCAAGATGGCACCTCAGATAGCCGGAGTTCACAATTTAATTTCATGATGGTGCATAAAGAAGAAACGGGGAGGGAAAGATGTCCCATTGGGCTATTCCCAAAGGAAGTGCCTTCCTTTCCCAGCAGCTTCTCTTCAGACCCAAGTCTCTGTCATCCCTGTGACAGCATCTGAACAGAACCATTTCACAGAACAGTTTAAAGCTGAAGATTAAGAGATGCTCCAGAGTTCTATTACAGAGATAGGTAGTAACTGACCTGCTTGTCCAGATCACTGCTTGGGTGCCTCCCCAGCTGGAACCTGTTCAACCGAACTTCTGCTTTCCTCAGACACTTCTGAGTGCCTGGGAACTTCTGGTGCCTTTATACTTCTGAAGAGAACTTGGTGTTCTGACCTCCCAATATGATGGGCAGGCAGCATCCTGGCAGAACAGCTTCAAGGCGAGCATCTCTGTCCTGGTATGGTGTCCTTGTTGTTGCTTAACTGGCTGCCACATCAACCCTTCCTTTACTGATTGGTTAGAAATGGCTCCTTAGTGCTGTAGTAGCTGGAATTTGATGTTGGCTTTGGATCTCGCTCTTGCTGCCCAACACCCCAGTATCATTAGCATTAACTGACCATCTCTTCCCTTCTGTCTAGGGTGGCAAAAAGACGCTCGGCTAGGATAAAGAGTGCCCAGCGCAGACTTGTAGCCAAGAGCCAAGTGGAGCAATCGGCAGCCACCTTGGCTAGCAAGCAAGAGGCTCCACCGACAAAGAAACGGAAAATGTAGGTTTGACAGGTTGCTGGTTAACAGGTCACTATGTCTGAATTACTTATTAGTAATGCCAATCCTATTCACGTACAAAGCTTGAAGTGCTCCAAGAGAAGTCTGAGCTGGTCAAAAAATGTAGCTGGTTCTTCCTAGCACAAGTGCCACTGAAAAAAAGGACTGCGCAAAAATACGGACTTAATGTTGGGATTCTGTTTGCACCAAGTCTGCCTAAGCACATTATTTGGTGTTAGGCAGAGAAATCAGCTTCCCTGAAATCTTGATGCACTCTTTTAAAAAGCAGCTCTCTAGTCTTTATGGCTGTGAAGATGTACTTGTAAGGGGTTGGGGAGGTACTTTGAACTCTTGGAAGCTAGAAAAATCACTGAATGAGACTAGTAGTGATTGGAGGGAGGATTTTAGTGGCTCGTGTGGCTTCTGTTGCGGTTTCACATCTCACAGTCCAGAACTGGTTGAAACTGGCATTCCGTCTCTGCTTCTCCAGATCAGATAGACACCTGTGAGTCCTTGAGCTGGTCAGCTTCCCAAGCTTGTTAGGGCAACTAGCTTTACTCCCTTTCCGATAGTGTAATGAAAGCAGGCAATTTCACACGGGAAGAACTGGCTACAAACACTTTGCTTTCTCATGAGATCATAGTGTCCAAAGGGGCACCTCATTGGGTAAAATGGGGCACAAGGGTCTTCAGGTATCCACCTACCAGATATACTCTGGTTGCATCCCTTTGTTCTTGTGTAGAAGGAATATTTCACTGTGTGTGCACTAAGATGTAAAAGCTGCACTGAAACGCCGCCTGCGAGCGGCAAAGACTTCGCCGGCTTTCTTAACCGGCAGACTGAACTTTTCACCTATCTCACTTTCGCTACTGAAACCAATAAAGAGACTTTGTTTATTGAGATGTAGCGAGCGCCTCGTTCCTTCGCTCCGGAGCGCTAAGGCAAGCGCTGGAATGGGTATCCGAGCCTCCAACTCTGCTATTATTTACACAAATACTACAACAGCTTCTTGCCCATCTTCCATTACTAACACTTAACGCAAAGTAAGAGAAAGTATTCAACTGTATCCAAGCTGTAGAACTCAGCTTGTAAAATTTGGCTATCATGGTGCAGAACCGCCACTCTGGCACATGTGCAGAGTATACCCTCTGTTTAATGTATCTGATCCTCCTGGTTGTGGGAAGGAGCTAGCAGCGTCTGAGAAAAGACAGAAGCAGCAGCAGCAGTAAACTGAGTGGAGCTGGTCCTGTGGTCCAAACAACTGAGAACTGCAGACTCCTTCCCACCCCCGCAGCTAGTCCCCAGTTGCTGGTCTGCTGGCCATCTCACCTGTTTCCAAAACACCCCTGTCTGTGCACCTGCTTTCAGGATGGCCAAGTGGCACTGCCTTCTAGCCAGGAAGGAAAGGGACCCTGCTAGGAAACTGTGGTCCTTAGACAGTTCCTCTCCATCCCAGCGGGGCTTCTCCAGGAGACCCTCCCCAGCAGCAAACTCTCATCTGTTGCTAAAGAGCCAGGGCACAGATGCCTTCTCCCCCAGCATGCGCATGTCAAGTCCAGCATAGTCGGAGCAAGTCAGTGCCCTCTCCAGGGGCGGACCTAATCAAAATGGCGCCCGGGGCACCCAATAGAGGTGCGCCCCATGGGAGCCCAGGTCTACCCATTGGGACCAGCCACGGGTAGACCTGGGCTCTCGCGGCTGGTCCCAATGGGTAGACCTGGGCTCCCTCGAGGGAGCCCAGGTCTACCCGCGCAATGTTGCGGGGGCCACTGGCGCCCCCTAGACAGCCCCAAGATGGTGCCCAGGGCTCGTGCCCCCTGCCCCCTCTAGATCCGCCACTGGCCCTCTCTGAATAGTTATGTGCTGTTCCTTCTCCAGCTCTGTCAGATTGCCCACGAAATCTGGGCCCCGCATGGCTGCCTGTGTATTGAGGTAAGGCTAATCTCTGAATTGCCTTGCAGCACTGGTGTCTTGGTGCATGTTCACAGATTGGTGATGGCTGGGACACTCCTTGTTCTTACAGGAGAGGGTGCACCTGGTAACCTGAGGCCTGGTCCTTTCCCCTCTCTCCTACAGGTCTAGCAACCGGGAGAAACTGAGTGAACGTGACCTGAATGTCTCCCCAGTGAGGACCACAGCACCAGCAACACCCAGGTAGGTGGTTTGATGATGCCTTTGTTTCTGGCTGTGACTAAAGCACTCTGTCCCTACTCCGAGGAAACTTTTATGCACCAGTTTTGGTCCTCATTGAAGCTCAGCTGGAGGTGACTTTACATACTGATTTTTAAAAAATGTGTGTCCAACTAATGAATGCATACTAGAGTGGCCCAGGCTTCTCCCGGATCCAGACTCTTGCCTCCACCTCAAAAAGAACACGTTAAATAAGCGTTTATGAATTCAATTGCCTGGTAAATAGAAGCTGGCTAGAAAAGAAGCGCAGATTGTTGTCCATTCAAGTCGGCGACGGCCCTACTTTGTGTGTGGCGTGCCCAGAGTTCAGTTGACCCACGTCTTTCGGGCTGCCTGGGGCAGGTCACAGGTCTACCACCCCCCACCAGCTTTGCTGATCCCTCTTACCTGGCTCCTTCTTCTGGGCACACTCTTGAGTCAAAGCAGGGAATGTGGCACCTCCCCAACCCTGCCAGGTATCGCTCGCAGCATCCTTTGCATCTCCTCCTTTCTTTAAAGAGCCCCCACAGAGGAAAGAGCCGGCCTATTCCTTCCCCCGCTGGGCTCTTCTAAAGCACCCATGGAGGGGAGGGATCCAGCTGGCAGCCCTCTGAGGCTCAGAATGCAGCAGTCTCTCTCCACGTGGGCGCCGTACGCAAAAGCGGGCAGTGCGTCCTGCTTGGCTTAGAGCTGCGTGGAAGGAGGGGCTGCTAAAGAGGTTGGCTCCATCTGCGGTGGCACAGTTGGGAGGGCGGTGGGTGTCTTTGGGCCGCCCCTTTGCTCAGGTCTCGGTCAGCAGCTAGATGCGAGGGTCGGACCTGTTCGTGGCCTTCCAGACTC
Organism: Lerista edwardsae; assembly: GCA_029204185.1. NCBI lineage: Eukaryota > Metazoa > Chordata > Lepidosauria > Squamata > Scincidae > Lerista > Lerista edwardsae. Next base: position 800,088 of record JAJKFI010000104.1, on the reverse strand, counting down.
GGATTCGTAGTGTGGAACCTTCCATGTTCAGAGGCAGCAGGTCCAAGTGCTGTAGGACAAACGCTGGAGGAGGATCCTGCTGGAGGGCATCGTGAATGCATCTGAAGGATGTTGTTGGCAGTGATGGCAGCCGTGTTAGAGGAACCGGCTGCTAGATTCAGTAGTGCCACCCCGGCCCTAGGTGGAGTTGAGGAGGCCTCCTGGTTCTCTCCCACCACAGCCGCACAGCTTTCTGCACAGTACACTTGCGCTCTGTGTCTGTCTGCCTCCTGGAGCTTGTCGCCTTCCTACTGCTCTGAGTAGTGCACCAGAACTGCATTAGCTAGTCACTGGTGAGTCGGTCTCGGCCTCTGTGTGCTTTGCCATCTCTAACCAACCAGGATCTCTCTATGCAAAATGTTCTTGTGACATGAAGCTCTTGTGTCATTCACTGCTGTGCAAGGTAGCCCCAAGCTGAACTCATCTGCTCCCCAGACACTACACCAACTTGTCAGGTTAATTTTGCAAGCGGGTGAATTTTGCCTTCTGGGGAAGGGAGTGCTTGCAGGTGGCATCAGCCTCTTGCAGCACTCTTAACTCGGCGTAAAATTGGGCGGGAGGCGCCCTCGGCTATCAGCCTTGTGTCTCTAATTCAGCAGAGGTTTAATCTTGGATCCAGGGCTGGCAGGCTAATATGGCCTGTGTTGTCACATGGGGCTCTGTGTGTTGGCCGGGGGCCTGTACTGGCGCGGCAAGCAAGTTGCTTGCCGCCGCTACCAGGGTCGCCATGGGCTGTAAGCCAGTGGGGCGAGGGAATGGGTGCTCATTGGTGGTAGGGTCATGTGTGACGGCCCAATATGCCCCCCCCCCGGAAGCAGTTAGTGGTTGGCGTCATTGCATTACTGCCAAGGGGGGGGGGCTCATAGGGAGTGTAGGGAGCCCCGTGGGAATGCCCACATTAGACCCTACTGCACCTGGAGGTGGCTTGGCTTGGATCTGCTCTAGTCCCTGCCTTTCAGCTCTCTGAAAGCAATCCTTGGCTCAAAATACCCTTGGATGCCTTGCATGCTGTTGGCTGGGGCATCTTAAGAACATAAGAAGAGCCCTGCTGGATCAGGCCAAGGCCCATCTAGTCCAGCTTCCTGTATCTCACAGCGGCCCACCAGGTGCCCCAGGGAGGCATGAGACAACAAGATGCTTGCATCCTGTTGCCACTCCCTTGCACCCAGTACTCTGAAGTAGCCTACTACTAGTGTAAGGAGGCTACAACCCATCATGGCCTATAGCCCACAATGGACTTTTTTTCCAGAAATCCGTCCAATCCCCTCTTAAAGGCATCAAGACCAGATGCCAGCACCACCTCCTGTGGCAAAGAGTTCCACAGACTAACTACCTGCTGGTTAAAAAAGGACTTCCTTTTATCTGTTTTAACTCTCCCAACCCTCAGTTTTAGCGGATGCCCCCTGGTTCTGGTGTTGTGAGAGAGGGAAAAGAACATCACTCTATCAATTCTATCCCTTCCATGCATAATTTTGTATGTCTCAATCATGTCCTTTCTAGGCTGAAGAGCCTAGAAAATCTTGCTAGCAAATCTTGCTAGTTTGGTCTTCCATCAGTGAAGCTGTCCCCGCCCAGCACTTGCGAGCTTGTGGAAGCTGTTTTATTTTTATTTTGAAGAATTTATACCCCACCTTTCCCATGCTAAAGCAAATGCCCAAGGCGGCTTACATGGGCAGGCTAGTCTAAACCCCCATTTTTCAATGGGGTTTTTATAAATATACAGTGTCCTGTGGTTCACCAAATCCTCAGTCCCAGATGTAGCCTTCACAGTGTGGTTCTCTCCTCTGGCCATGTGACATGGAGCTTCAGCAGGTGGCCGTAAGTCCAGCCTGGACAGGTCCTCAAGGTTGGCCTCCGTTCTTTTGCCGGCTGGCCTTCTCACCACATTCCCACACTGGCCAATCAGCTCCACAGTGACTCCGTCCTGCCACAACAGTTATGAGTGTTCTTTGTTCTCTCTGACTGGAAAAGGGCATTTCCTTCCCCCAGGGCCAGGAACCCGCCCAGCAAGCTGAAGTCCACAGAACAGCTGGAGCTGGAGAGGATGCAGCAGATGCAGCAAGAGGTGGCCGAGCTGCGCAAGAAGAATGAGGAGTCTCGGAAGGCAGCCCTTGCTGGTCCAGGTGGGCTTGGAGATGGCTCTATGGGCCGGGGGGGGGGGGCTGGCTTCCACCTGCTAGGGTGATGCACTGTTGATCTGTACCCTTTTCTCACTCCATGCTTCCGTCGAGGACACCGGCCTTGCACAACAAACATCTAAGTTTGTTGTACATCTGCATGGGGTTCTGTGCACTTTCCTAACATAGCTATGTTTTGCACAGGACCTATTTTGGCTGCATTTGAATTGGCTGACATGGGTGTTTTTCCTAGGAGCTTGCTGTGAATAGGAGTGTCATTGTGCAGTGCTTAACTCTCCTTGCCTTGAAGGTCTGCTTAACTTCTTTGGCAGTTAATGCCACTTTCCAAAAGAATGGCCTCATGCCAAGGCCCATCTAGTGCCCCAATTAGTTAGTAGGCATTGTCTTGGACCCTTGGTCGTCCCTCAAAACTGTATTTGAAGAGCCATGACTGAGTTGGGCAGAGCTTCCAGCAGAAATCCACAACGTTCCCTCCGAACTGAGCGAAGAGTAAATCTCCTTGCGTACTCTGGTGTTCTCCGTCACTACTATGATTGCCATTACCACCACTGCTGCTTACTGACTAAATGTAGTGGGCACCATTCAAGGGTTAAATGCACAGGCCTTGCCTTTCAGGCTAGCAAACCTTGATAGAACCCCGAGGACACAAGGAAGAGGGACTCGATGACTGGGAGCAGCAACGGTCTGATCTGGGTAAAGGCTGGGCCTCTTAGTTTTCCTTCAAAGAAAAATGCTCCAGGCAGACACTGAATTCAACTGCTTTTTTTTAGTGTATGAGCAGCTTTGCCTCCCCTTGACTAGGAACTGGTGCAGAGGTTCTGCGTGGCTGCGCCCCAGTCTGCGACGTTTGTCAGCTCCCAGCCTCTTGTGCCCCCACACTCTGAGTATGCCACGCTTTCAGTCAAGTCATCCATACCCATGTGGCTTGATGGCACTGGGAGGGTTATAGTCGGCCGTCTTATCTGTACTGGGTGGAAAGCTGGTGCTCCAGCCTGGGTAGTCCGAGCATCCTTTAGTCCTGCAGGCCTCATGCATGTTCCTGGAACGCTCCTGGGTGTGCTCAGGCTCCCGCTAACCCCAGGAACCTCCTCTTCCCGCCCCCAGGGCAACAGCAAAAGCTGGCGAGCCACATCACGAAGCCAGTGGACTTCCACTTCAGCACTGACGAGAGGCTTAAACTGCGTGGTGGTGAGAGCCAACCAGCAGCCGAGTACCGGGAGGTGGATTTCACAGCTGCCTTAAGGAAACGCCCACCATCTCCGGTAAGGGGGATCCCTGGGCCTTATGAGGTTGGCTGGCTACGGCACCTTCAGCTGAACGACTCCTGGGGGAGAACAGCCACTTCTTGGCAGCGGGCAGGGTCTGCTTGGGGCAAGCAGGGGAGCTGGAAGGCACAAGGGCGGCTGCTTCTTGGGCCTGTTCCCACGCTCTCCAGCGCACATCCAGACTGTCTGGGTCGGCAGCAAATTCATTCCTCAAGCAGGTTCAATGGAACAGTCACTTGAGGGTGGCTGGAGCACGCCTGGTGCCCTGCCCTAGGCCTGAACGGGCTTGCAGATCAGGCGTGTTTGGTAGGCAGCAGCCCGCCCCCTGCCAGAAGACGTGCCCGTGCTCACCTTGACTCTGCTGGAGCAGTCCTGGGGTCAGAATGTCTTGCTGTCTAACCCAACCCATGGCCCTGCCTTAAGAAGTAATGCTGCCGAATTGAAGCCAGGGGGCGGGCTTATCGGCCATGTTTTCGTACTCAAAACAGTGCTGATTCCAAGCATTTCGGATTGCTTTGCGCGTACTGTTTAGGTCTGAATAGTTTACTCCTGAAGTAAAAACTTACAAAAATAAAAACGTGTGATCGTGTAGAAACATTATTATACACACAAATTACACAGCTTCAAAAATAATGTACTCACTGAACTGTAGTTTTATTGAACCGATGTAATGTGAATACATGAATCTTTCCGCGGAAATTAAATCCCATTTTTCGTTCAGCGATTCGCACCCCCGTATGGAGAACACGCAGGCATGCTTAAAGAGGTTGAAATTAACTTCAGGGAGATTTTCATTCGTGAATTCGCAGCAACCCTCCTCCTTCGCGGCAATGATCTGAGTCAGCCATCTTATTATACCCATGGCTTCAAGAAAATGACGTCATGCCTTCTCCAGTGTATATAACCTTCTTGGTCTAACCAGCTGGCTGTGTCTGCTTGCAGGCCCGATGGCCGAAGGGGCCCACAGTCCCAAAGCCCTTCAACCTCTCCCAGGGCAACAAAAGGAAGCACGAGGAAGCCACCTCGGAGTACGTGTCCTTGGCCCAGCAGGTGGAGAACTTCCAGCGACGCACTCCCTCGCGTTACCACCTGAGGAGCAGGAGGGAGGAGGAAGGTAAGGGGCCAGGTGGGCCGGCCGAGAGCCCCTGGTGAGCCTCTGTAGCCAGCTCCTCCTAGTCGGTGTGCAGCGGTCTAGCCACAGCCGCGCATCTTTTCTCTCTCCCTGAGGTCCAGAGCTGCAGCTCCACCCAGTTTGGGTTTGCATGAACCAGAGGGGGCCCAAACGGCTGAAGGTGGGGGGGGGACTGAACTTGAGCACAACGGCTCCTAGTGCCCACGCGTGAAATTGTCATGAACAGCCTTTAAATTCCCATCCAGAGTGATCCAGGCAAAGGTTTATTACGCGTTTGCAAAGGTGGGTGACAAGGAAAAAAATAGCAAGCCACACTTTGAATCATACAATTTATGCCTCTTAGGGGTGTCACTTTGCTCTTATTGGTTGAAGCTTTGACCAATCAACAACTCCTAAACAGAACATTTTAGACGTCCCCCTTTCATATCTCCTTGATATGTTGCCTCCGTCCCCTGTACATTTTTTTACACACAATGTATGTTAATGCAAATGAAGGTTTAATGAGTTGGAGGTGTGTGGTAGTATTCATGAAGGCTATTGACACATGCACAGTTTGTTCCTTTGCAAGTGCCTTGCAACTGCAAAATGTTACCTTGTTATGAGGAGTAAGTTTTGCTTCCTCTTGCCAAGCATTTGGTTATCAGCATTGGTCTGTAAACCTTGCACCACTTGCTCATCTAATTTGTTAGCAAGACACTTGGCTTATTTATTCTACTTTGGCCTGTGTTTTGCCTCGTTAGTAGAAGCACTCTGAAGCTGCTTGTTAGTGACTAATTCTACTAAGCAAAGCTATTTTTTGTATGTTAGCTAATTGCTCCAAATTACAGGTTTCATGCTTTTAGCTTTTCTGCCCCAATCACAGATTTCTATTCCCCACAAAATGGAGACTGCTGAGAAAAATGCCCCCACCCAATCTGTTGAGTTTCACTGGGATAAAACTGCCCATCTGCAGGACTTGGAATAGTGCTTTTTGCAGAGGGCTGCTGGAAAAATGGAGCTCATTTGCATCTTTAGGGAGACCTTTCAGTAGCGGGGCTCTTCTGTCGGCTCAATTGGCTTCCAGGCTTGTATTGTCCTGGCTGGCTGAAGGACCCGCTGATTGTGCATCCACCTCTGGTGTGTCTCTCTCTGCAGCTGCATCACAGAACAGACCCCTGAAGGCCAGGCTCACCCACCCCAGGACTCCACACCTGGAGACCAAGAGCCGCTTGAGACCCATCACTTGCAAGAGTGCCGAGGAGCTGGAGGCGGAGGAGATCGGGAGGCTCCAGCAGTAAGTGTGGCTCCTCACGCCGGGGCTGCTGGGCTGAGTTGGCTGCAGGGTCTGGGCCTCCCGGATGGCTGCGTGTGCAGCAGCGGAGCCGGGCATGTCTTGTCGAGGGCAGCGGCTACGGGAAGGGCAGAAGGGCTGCTTCTTGTGACGGCTCCCAGGACAGGCTCATTTGCTCCTGGGCTTTCCCTGCCCGCTGCGGATGTCGGTCTCCTGGCAGGCCCTTTAATTGGCTTGGAATTCTAAATCCTGCTGAAGTTTCTCAGGGTGTGTTGGTGTTTTCTATATGCTCCAAGTCCTCCTGGGTCTCGAAACGGGTGAGCGGGACGTTTTAAAAATAAGGCCGCACGAATTTGGCTTAAAGCGTGCGGGCCAGGAGTTTCTTGATGATCTTGGGGTGAGCAGTTCATGCGAGGTGCTTGGCAATGCTGCACACACAGAACTGCAGAAATTCTCTCGTAATCCTTGGCACAGCCTCTCCTTCAATTCGCAAAACTTCCCTCTATCTTTCTTTGTCCTGCGTACAGTCAAACTGATGACGTGCTTGGTGCCTCAATCAGACCCTTGTGTGTGATTGGAGGATGCTTTTCCCTGGTTTTGGAGTAGCCCGAGATCAGCCTTGGGCCTCCTTCGAACCAACCAGATCCACCAAGAACTCCAAAGTGGAGAGGGGGCCCTGCAGTTTTCATGCTTCTCGGAGGCGGAGTCATCGGGGAAGAGGGGTCATTTGGTGGGTGAATGAAGTGACCATGGTCATGCTGAGGGACCTGATGCCTGCCTGTAGCCCTGAGTCGGGCCGCAACCAATGGTAAATCAGCCACAGCATTTTGCCGAGGCTTAAGCCTGAGGAACCTTCTCGCAACTTTCCTTCCTCTCTTTTCCCAGTTCTCTGTGGCAAATCCTTCTACTATTCTGCTGTCCCACTTTGTGCTTGTGCCATTATATGCTCATCTTCCCCTCTTCAAGGATTCCTTCTTGCTTTCTGTTTGTTCTGTATGCAGCAACTGCCTATGCCAGGGGTCTCCAAACCCCAGCCCTGGGGCCAGATACGGCAAGCTCTCGTCCCTTATTATATGAGCCTCTGGCCCTCCTAATGTTGCTGCCATGGGCTCCATCCTCCAAGCTGAGGACCAGGGAGGCAGCGCGAAGCCTTCCCTGCCCTCAGAATGCCTTTGCAAGGCCGAAAATGGACACTTTGTGTTCCCAAAGACCTGGAAGTGTCATATTTAGGCCCCCTGAAGGCCTCCCCTGTCCTCAGAACATGCTCTGGGTGTTTCCTTTCCTGTGATCTGCTGGTTCTGAAATACTTACTCCAGTCCACTTAAGTCAGCTGCTGGTGGGGTGGGGGAATGCGAGTCCATCTAAAGTGTGTGCTGCCTTTCTGTGCTGCGTGTTGGAGCTGGGAGGAATCCTGGAACTTTGAGCCCATTCATCCATCCAAGTTCCATCTCTAATGTATTTAATTTTTAAATTTAAGTGTATGTATTTTTCTGGCCCTGAACACCTTGCGAAATATTTGATGTGGCCAGTGGTGTCATTCAAATGATTTAGGAACAGGAACTCACTTTTGATTGGCACTTGTCGGGAACCCGGAACCAGCCACAGAGCCGATCCGGAACGCCCGTTCTGGTTCGTTCCCCCTGAATGACATCACTGCCTTTGGCCCCCTAGGAATCCGGAGTCGCTCCCTTTAACCCTCTGAGTGCTGGCCAACCAAGAAGAAAAGCTCTTTGCAGAGGAATTGGGAGGGGGGTGGAGGGAGAGTGAAGTGGGCGGAGTCAGCCCTAATTTTAACTAGTGGAACTGAGTTCCCCTGTGTTCCCCCTGGATGACATCACTGGATGTGGCCCTCTGGCTGAAAAGTTTGGAGACCCCTGGCTTTGGAGTCAGCCTCAAAACCAATGGCCAGGAGACACTGAGTCTTGATTGCGTTCGTAAACGATTCCTGCAATAAAGGCGTGTGTTTGCACCCCGTCTCCTTAGTCTAAGGTTTGACACGGACAGTGGAGGAAGGGGGCTGTTGGCCCCAGAGCCCCTCCGTCCAGCTCTACGCTTGCAGCTTTCTCGTGGAGGGGGAGTACAGCATCCTTCCGCCTCGTGAGGTGCAGGCACCCTTTCCCACTTTGCACCAGGGCGTTGCTCACTCCTCTCCTTGTTCTGCAGGTACAAATTCAAGGCTCAGGAACTCAACCCGCGCATCTTGGAGGGGGGCCCCGTCCTGCCCAAGAAGCCTCCTGTGAAGGAGCCCACCAAGCCCGTCGGCTTTGACTTGGAAACCGAGAAACGGAATCAGGAGCGCGAGAGCCAAAAGCCGCCGGAGGAGGAGGAGCACTTTGAGTTTCGGTCCCGGCCGTGCCCCATGAAAATTTTGGAGGCCGTTGTGGTAATTTTTGCCACTTTCTTATCTGGTGAAATGGAAAATCCCCTTGAGTAACGCCAAGCAGAACACGGAGTCTGCACGTGGGGTCCCCTCCATCCATGTGCTTCTCTTTTCCCTCACTGGCAGTGAGTCTCAAACTCTGCGGGGTTCAGGGAGCACCGAAGTCCTTTGAGAGCTGATTTGGGGGGTTCTTCAGTGAGGAATCACAGATGGCTTTGAGATGGTCCTTGAAAGCACTTGGACGGCTTCACGTCACCTTGTTAGCCTTAAACCAACCCTGTAAGGTTAAGTCAGTATTTTCAGCATATTGCAGACTGTGATGTGGTGACGGCCAACCTCCCGGATTGATGGTGCAGGCGAGAGGCTAATTGGGGTCTTCTGATATTAAGCTTGGCCTCTCGGCTGCTATGCTAATGTTCTGGTTTTATTAGTATCCCGACCATCGGGCCCTGATCTGCACAATCTCCTCCCCCCCCCCGCCCCCCAGAATGTTGAGCATGTGCTCAGTGTGCTAATGATGAGGCTGAGCAGGCCTGGCCAGCAGTCCACATCACCCGTGGCCTTTGCTCTAGCACAGTGTTTCTCAAACTGTGGGTCAAGACCTGATGTCAGGTGGGCTGCAAAAAGCTGGGAGCAGCCATCTTGGCAGCTGCAGGCCTTGCTCTTGCTGCGTTCCTTTAATGAGTGCTAACAGTTTGAATTTTCAAGCAAGAGGTTTTTAAAAAATTGTTTGGTTCACAATGCTTTTGCATAATATTTTGCCCTCGCCTTGCTTTCAGTCAGGGCTGTTTCATGGGTGTCCCATTGCTGCAGTCCAAGAATGCCAATCTGCACTCCAGGGGTGTCATTTGGTTATGTCACAATGATGGCACTTCCTGCTTGATGATGGCATTTCCAGCCATGACATCACTTCCAATGGGTCCTGACACAAGTGCCATTCTAAAAAGTGGGTCCCGATGCAAAATGCTTTAGAACCAGTTCTCCCAGAAGCCTTTGCCATGGCCAGAGGTTCCATTGCAGGTCCTCGGGGTGCTTCAGAAGCAACCCCCCGCCCTCCCATAGACTTCTGTTATCGATTTCTGAAGCCGGGGGGCGGGATTAGCCGCCATCTTGCCATGTGCAAAACATTGCTCATTCCAATGATTTTCAATGGGATTTCGCATGATGTTTAGGACTTATTTATTTACTCCAGAAGTAAAAACTTACCAAAATAACAACGTGGGATCGTAGAGGAACATCAGTGGTAACCATATTATGAGTTGATATGCGATTCCAAGGTTTAATTTCGCGTAATTATATTACTGAACATACCGAACGAATTTCCCATTGCTGCCTATGGAAACATGGATTGCACAGCTTTGACAGGCTTATTTTTAAATAAAGTGTAAATGGGAAGGAAAGAAAAGAAGGGGAGGGTGGCCAAGGTTGTGTGTGGATTAAGTTCCTTTTCCCCCCTCATATTTTTATATTTTTTCCTCAAATCTACTTCAGTTTGTGAAGGGCTGCATACTTTATGAAGTAATAATATTTTATTTTTATTTTTTTCCTTCATATCTACTTCACAATATAATTATTATTTGTGAAGTAATATTTTTTTCTGCAGCTACGAATCACAATGATTTTACGGACCTGTGGAAAGTGATCCCATTTTTCGTCCAGCGATTTGTGCACCCATATGCAGAACACGAAGGCATGATTAAAATGGCTTTCACCACACCTCGGAGTTTCACACACGCGCCGCGCGCACTTTCTCCTCCGAGTTCTCTTGACTTCCGGTGGCCATATTGGACCGTCCGGAAGCTTCAAGAAACTTCTCATTAGGGCGCCTCCAGTTTTTTCTTTCCTCCAAGTTCAGAAGACATCTGGGAATGGAAAGGTCCTGGAAGGCAGGTGTTTTTAAAGCCACTGTTCCCACGTGATCTGTGGGGCAAGGCTGAGCTAGTAAAGTGATGGGGCAAGATGAGAATCTTGTGGCTCCCCCTGAGGTCGGAGACGTCTTGGTCTTCAACCAGCTGTTTCTGTTGCTTTGGCCTCCCAGTGGAAACTTGATTTGGTTCCCAACATGTGACCGAGGAGGAGTCGGCTTCTCACATTGCTGGCTTCCTGGTGGTGTGTTTTCCAAATTCCTGAGAACTTGGCATCCCTGCTTCAACTTGCTATTTTCTCCCTGCAGGGTGTTCCAGAGAAAAAGCCGCTTCCTGTCACCATTCCCAAGTCCCCAGCCTTCTCCCTGAAAAACAAAGTGGGCACCCTGGCCGCAGAGCAGGAGAAGGAGAAGGTGCGTCTCTGCCGTGTCGGTATTCAATCCCAGTGCTGTTGACAAAGGAAATTTAAAAAGGCATCAGTAAAACAGCCAGAACAAGAATCTGCAGCACACAGCAACTGGCCTCCCTGGCAGAGCCTGCCAGCCTCCTGGCAGAGGAAGATCAGCAAGGCTCATCTACTGTCCAGCAACTGCGCTTGTCGCTTTGGGTCGTCAGCCATGCGCTGCCGTGGAAAGGCTTAAACTCGCCCAGTCCTGCTGCCGCTCATTTCCATAGATTTCCATCCTCCACAATTCATGAGCCATAGAGTAGGCGGCAACTTGTATGGAAAGTGCCCTGCTGTAGCGGCTGGGTAGCTGCATGACCCCGTGCAAGTGAGCAAGTGGGGCAGGTCGTCTCACACTGCATAACTGGAAAATACTTTTGGTTCTAAGGAAATTTTGACAGCTACCCAGCATTAGAACAACTGCTTAGGCTCCCTGGCACAAAATCTGGGAGGATTACCTGGCTGGCCTGATTTCACAAATGGGTCAGAATTAACAGGTGAGGGGCCCAGAATATGGCTGGACATCCCATGGTCTCCTCATCTGTTTGATCAGTGCCTGTGCTCAGTGGACAAGTGGCAGGATAATCACAAACTGGATTACAGCGCTTAAAGCACTGCAGAAAAATACATAAGATTTTGTTTTGGAACTCTTCCAAAATATCAGGCATCTTCACTCAACCCACCCACCCCCCCAATATCAGTGGGGGATTGGTTCCCACTACTACTGTGGATACTGGGAACTGCAGATAGTAGCAAGCCCTACGAGAAGCGGTTCACAAATTCCTCCATCACGCAAATGACTCGGTGGTGTCTGGTTGTAGCCCTCCTGAGCTGTCTGTCTCACTGGGTCTGTGCTCTGTCGCTGCAGATGCTGACAAGAAGCAGACTGGAGGGCTGAAAACAATGTGCCACTTGACGTTGTATTGTTGTTCAGCTCTCCAGCCCACTCCTGTTAGTGTTTCTTGTTAGTGTTTGTAGCAACACAGAGGAGATGGTGACAGGAGGGCTGCAATCAGGCAGACCCAAGTCATTTACACAATAAGGGGGACTTTGAATTGCAGAGGGGGGGTGCAGCTGTGTTCACAAGTGTGGTGTGTTCCCTTCTGCAATATTAGCTTTAATATTTGGCTTGGTTAAAATCTGGACTATAGCAAGGATTGTAGAGGAGCATCTATCTCAGTTGAGTAGCCATATGAGGATTTATGACTTCAAGGGTAGTTCTGAAGTTGGCCCTTCTTGCTTAGCACCTTCCCTGTTGTCTCCTGCAGGAAGACGTGGTTCCTGTGATCAAAGCCAAGCCCATGCCACACTTTGGGGTGCCATATAAGCCGAAACCCGCAGAGCCACGGCAGGTGGAGATGTGTCCTTTTTCCTTTGACGCCCGAGACAGGGAGCGGCTGCTCCAGAAAGAGAGAAAAATGGAAGAGCTGCAGAAAGAAGAGGTATTTGTGAAGAAAGGGGGCCTAACCTGTGGGGTGGGGGCAGTGGAGCTTTTCGGATAGGCAGGCTGCCTGCTTCTGCAACTGGGATAACCCAATCCACCCTGGCAAAACGAAGATGACTCCTTGCTGTGAAGCAGGCTACAAGGGAAGAGGGCGGGCAAGAGGAGCCAGGTGTTCCTGTGGGCTTCAGAAATGCATGTCGTATCTCTGGCTGGCAGAACTGCTTGAAATTGACTAATGGAGCCTATGGAGATATTTCTAGAAGTAACCAGTCAAGACAAAGGGTTCTTGTCTGTGGCGTCTTACTATTGTTGGCACTGCTCTCCGCATTGTGTGCAGACCCTGCACCAGCTGTAGCGAAAAGGGGTTGGCTTTTGCTTCTTCCCTTGCTATTCCTGCTCTTTGGCTGGTGACTCCATACGCAGGTTGAGCATCCCTTATCCGGACTGCTTGGGGCGGGAAGATGTCTGGATTTCAGAATAGTTGCATAAATCTAACGAGAAAGGCTTCCTCATGCTCTTTCCACTGTGACCCATATGGGTGTCTGCTGGCTTCTGACATTTTTCAGCATTGTCAGTGCAGGCACATGCCACAGAGCATAGAACAGCCGTACCTGCACTGTACATGGGAATGAGCACAAGATCTTCTAGTGTTCGCACTACGGAAAACAAGTCTTGGACAAAAACGTTTAGATTTTGGATGTCCGGTTAAAGGGTCATACTTCCAAGCCATTAGAATGCCCGAAGTCCTGTCCCCTTATGAGAGAGCCAGCTGTAGACCCTGCAGCTAAATGAAGCTTCCCCAGTGCATGGCAAGCCTTTGCTTTTGGAGGAGTCCTGCTTTGTTCCACTGGCCATCACTTTGATGACAAGGAGCAGCTCACCAACCAACTGCAACAAACATGAGAATTTTGTCTCAGCGTTGTCTTTGGATCTGGCTGTGCATTGCGCTCCTTGTTAGGCGTTATATCCCAAGGACTTCTGCCTGCAGAAGTAGTAGCCACTGTTTGTGCATGGGAGGGGGTGATTTTTGCCAGTCTCCCTGTGCCCTTAAACGTTGTCCTTGAGATTGGGGCCGTGGGGTCTGCAGGGGAAGGGGACACCAGTGGACATCTCCCTTCCCCTTTGCACCAACGAGGCTCTTCTGCACACGGATAGACCACCATGAGCTATAATAAGCCATGAAGAGCAGTCCTGTGTTGGCCAAGCCCTGGCAGTGCTGCTAATCTCTCTTTGTGTCCCCCTCCCTAAAGGTACCCAAGTTCAAAGCACAGCCTGTGCCTCAGTTTGACCACGTTGACTTGCCAGAGAAGAAGGTGAAGAGCCCCACCAAGCCAACGCCCTTCCAGCTGGCGATAGATAAGCGAGGGGAGATGAGGCATGAAATGTGGCGGCAGCAGGTGAGTGGGATGTGGCCTGTAGGGTAGCAGGAGCTGGTCTCGGTCTCCTCCCCTTCCACGTTATTTTCATCACCCAATTGGCTCCAGTGGTGAGAGGGAGGGTCCGCTTGCACAGCTGGGTTGGTACTTGTGTTTTTGGCAGTCCTTGGGAGTCTTACAGACTTAGTCAGCAAAATAGCCAGAGGGGTACCCAAACCCTAACAGATGGTTGGAAGACTTAGTTGTGTTGCTGCAGTGCAGGTAGCGCTACCTCTTTGGGCAATGTGTTCTTGGAGAGATTATTCCTCCCACTCTTCTTGAGAAGGGGGAGGGTGAACTTGTGATCTTGTAGCCCTTGCTGGGGGTGGTGGGAAACCAAGGATGGGTTCATCCGAGGTTAATGGAGAACTTGAATGGACTGAGGAGGGTGGGTGCTCTGAATTTGATTGAGGTGGCCTTTGCACAGCATGCCTGGCAGAAGGGAGAATTTGAACTTCAGCCTTCCAAATTCAGTCTGAAGATAGTCTATGCTTTGCTTTAGCTCAGTATTTCCCAACCTGGGGGCCGTGAGCCGATTTTCAGGGGGCACGGAGACCCCCATTTACTACCACCATAGATGTGATGGTGCAACATTTTAAAAGTTGCATTTTTGCAACACTTCCAGGAATCTCCTAACAGAAGTATGTTTTTGAGAAAATGTTGAGGCATTTCCACATACCTGAAAATAACCGTTGCGTTTGGTAACCTATGGTAGACTACATACATTTTTTTTTTTTTACAGGCACAATTATGTTGCTTCCTGCTTAACGACATCACTTCTGGGTTTTTTTTTGGGGGGGGGGCGCAGAGTCCCGGCAGGTTGTAACACCTAAAATGTGGGTCCTGATGGTATAAGGTTGGGAATCATTTCTTTAGCTTAACTGCTGCCTCTCGGGGCCTACATTTGCTCTAATGGAGGGAGCCCCCCCCCAAAAAAAAATGACTGACAGCCCAACCCTAACCTGTGTTGGAGCAGGCAGGCCTGTGCTGTGTCCTAACAAGGCTGGGAGGCAGCTGGAGCTCACTGAGGGGCCAGGAGATATTTTCCCCTTTCCCTGGGGTAAGCCCCAGCCAGCCCTATGGGGATTTGCTTGGATTTGCACCAACAAAAGAGCAGGTGCAAGTCGAAGCATCCCAGAGCAGCCCTGATTGGGGCCACCCAGCCTGGGGACAGGGGTTAGGATATGGCCCAACAGCTGTGTCCCGTCTCCCAACTGGTCTGCCCACCAATCCGCCCTCCCTATGCCTCCCACCTGCCTCTGGCAGGCCCCCGGCTTGGGCCTGTGCTGGCAGAACTCCGCTGGCCAGAGCAGCTGATAAGGCTGCGCAGCATCCGTGGCAGTGGTGTCATCCAAATGATTTAGGAACAGGTACTCACTTTTGATTGGCACTTGTCGGGGTCCGCCCACCGGAAGTGACTTCATAAGCCGGAAGTGATGTCATGATTGTTGCCATGGATGTGATCATGTTTGGAATAACTTCAGCTTGTGGTTAGTGTTGATTTAACGTCTATTGCTTTGCTTTCTAGAGATGTGTAGATACATATTTTGCTTCAACTGTTCCCTGGTTAAATAGCAGGGGCCAGCTCAACTTCTAGGAACCGGTTCTCGCGTAGTGGTGCGTAGTGGGTGCATGACATCACTGATCCATGGGTTAGCACAGCTGCCAGCACAGTGCCCAAGTCTGCCGCAGGCGTGCCTTACAGCACGTTTGCAACATAACAGCCCTGGGCCAGCGAAAGAGTGCTGCTCTTTCGGATTAGGACGGTGCTCTCAGTCGGTCTCTCTCCCCTGCTGCAGCTCAAGGAGGAGATGAGGCAGCAGAAGGAGGCGGCCTCTTTCAAGGCGCAGCCCAGCACGGTGGTGCACCAGGTCCCCTTCATGCCAAAGAAGGACAGCAAACCTCTTTCAGGTGAGACGCTCTCGGCCAAGGCAGCGTTAAGCCTGTGCCCTGTGAAACGGCACCTTGTGCAGGAGCTACTCGGTGTACCCCCAGAGCAGCCGGCCCCCGTGTGTGTGTGGAGGGGGTGGGAGAGCCCCCCCTCGGCTGCCGTGGCCTGGTGTTGTGGCAGCTGCATCGAGAGCTGCCTGGTCACACCGCTGTCGGCTGAATGTGGAATTGGGGCAAGAGTCAGTCCCAGGCAAGAGCTGCTGCTGTTTCCTTCTCAGGGGCTGGGCCTCGACTCCCCGTTGCTGCTTCCAAGCCTGCTCGGAACAAGCTCTTCCGAGAGGGGACTGAGCCCTCTTGGAGCCTGAAACTCTTCGCATGTCCTGTAGCCTCCCTCCATTGTCTCCTCTGCCCATCAATTTCAAAACAGACCTAAGGATGTGTAGGGAATCCAGAAGGGATTGTGAGGAGCTCCAGAAGGATCTCTCCCAGTTGGGGGAATGGGCAGCCAAATGGCAGATGCGTTTCAACGTAAACAAATGTAAAGTGATGCACATTGGGGCCAAAAACCAAAACTTCACCTATAGGCTAATGGGTTCTGAGCTGTCTGTGACAGCTCAGGAGAGAGATCTTGGGGTGCTGGTAGACAATTCAATGAAGGTATCGACCCAGTGTGCGGCAGCAATTAAGAAGGCCAATTCCATCTTGGGGTCATTAAAAAAGGGGTTGAGAATAAAGCAGCCAATATTATCATGCCATTGTACAAATTGATGGTAAGGCCGCACCTGGAATATTGTGTCCAGTTCTGGTCACCGCACCTCAAAAAGGCCATAGTGGAGCTGGAAAAGGTGCAGAAGAGAGCGACAAAAATGATTACGGGGCTGGGGCACCTCCCTGATGAAGAAAGACTGCAGCGTTTGGGGCTCTTCAGTCTAGAAAAAAGGCGCCTGAGGGGGGACATGATTGAGACATACAAAATTATGCATGGAAGGGATAGAGTCGATAGAGGGATGTTCTTTTCCCTCTCTCAAAACACTAGAACCAGGGGGCATCCGCTAAAACTGAGGGTTGGGAGAGTTAAAACAGATAAAAGGAAGTACTTTTTTACCCACCGGGTAGTTAATCTGTGGAACTCTGTCACAGGAGGTGGTGATGGCATCTGGTCTTGATGTCTTTAAGAGAGGATTAGACCGATTTCTGGAAGAAAAGTCCATTGTAGGCTATAGGCAATGATGGATTGTGCAACCTCCTTACCTTAGTAGTAGGCTACTTCAGAGTACCGGGTGCAAGGGAGTGGCAACAGGATGCAGGCATCTTGTTGTCTCGTGCCTCCGTGGGACACCTGGTGGGGCTGCTGTGAGATACAGGAAGCTGGACTAGATGGGCCTTTGGCCTGATCCAGCAGGGCTCTTCTTATGGCTGTGTGTGTGTTGTTCCACAGGAGGGTTAAGGACAAGGTGTTTTGTCAATTTTGTCTCCTTGGAAAACTGCACCAAGTAACGTTCACTTCCATGGGTGGCATAAAGTTTGTAAACGGGGACAGTCCTGAGGAAGGGGGGGGGCTCTGGTGTTAAGGTGTCAGACTGGGGGGGGTACCCTGGCAATAGCAAGAGACTGGCTCTAGGAACAGCATCTTTGCTCCTTCATTGATCAGGTTGAGGTACTCGGCCACATTGCAGACAGCCTAGGTTTTTCCACCCTTCCAGGATGAGGTTGTGCTTCCCAGGTTCCACCTCGCCCTTAATGTATTCGATGGAACTGTTCCTTCCTGGCCTGGGATTGTGGGCACAGCCAGAGGACACGCACTGAGCTGAGGGTGGCAGTTTTCTCTGCCCCGACTGGCTCCCGTGGCAAGGGGGAGGCTCGGTCAGGAGCTGTAGAAGACTTACCGTTTTGCACCCCTCTGACCATGCCACTGGGTCTGGCCAGTATCTGGAGCCTGGTGCTCGTGGCTCAACCGGGAGTCTCTCTGGGCGTTGTTGGCTGGCCAGGTGCAGGTGGGCTCAGGTTTGGTGAAAGAGCCCAGCAGTAGTAATTTCTGGAAAAAAACCCAAAGCAGAGAACTCTTAGGTTTTGCTTCTGAAGTCTAATCGCAGAAGTTCCCAAAACTGAAACTAGAAGGTTTGAGCCTCTGACACCGGCTTGTATGGCAAAGATACCTTGGTGTGCTGCTGACCAGCTCAGTGTTGTTCTCCCTCTCCACTCCACTCCACTCCCCGAACTCAGAGGACCTTTCTGGTTCTGCAGTACCAGAGAACTTTGAGCTGGCCACAGAACGGCGCGCCCGAGAGCGGAAGGAGTTTGAGATGCGCCTGGCCGAGCTGGAAGCGGAGAAGGCGAGGCTGCAAGAGGCCGCCAGGCGCGACGAGGAGGAGCGCGAGAGGGAGCGGCTGGCGAGACTCCGAGAAGAGCTGGTAAGGGGGGCCCTGGTGGTGCTGCACTGGCAGGATCTGCTCAATGGCTGGCGCCTCTTCTTCCCTCCCCTGTGCCTCAGCAGCTGGCCGGGGTGATGTGCACAGACCTGGGCCCCTGCAACACTGGGGCATGGGGTGGGTGGGTGGGAGGCACCTGGGCAAGAAACCTGTGGGGCAGGGAAGGGGCAGTCGGTCCCACGGCTTGGCTTCCATCCGGTGTACACTTTCCGGGGTGTAAGCCCCATTAAATACAGTGGGACTTGCTTCTGAGTAGACACACGGGAGTGTGGTGGTCGGCAGTAATTTGAGGCAAGCTGCTGCTGCAGTTCCCCTAAAGGAGGAGGAGCCCCCAGGTTGGGGGGGGGAGGGGAGCGGGAGGGTTTGCCTTTAGCTCCATCGCAGAGTGCCTGCTTGGCCTGCCAGCGGACCCTGGGGTGGTTCCTGGTGAATGGCCTTAGTTGCCAAGGCTGGGAAAACCGTCTTTGCCAGAGAGCTTGGAGCTGCTGCTCAGTGGTTGCTGGGGGAGGTGAACGAATGATGGTGGCTCTTGAGGCTTTGAGAAACCTCCTGGCCACGAGGCTCCTTTCACCCCTTGCTTTTTGAACGTCTCAGGTGCACAAAGCCAACCCCATCCGGAAGTACCAGGCGGTGGAAGTCAAGGCCAGCGACCAGCCTCTGACAGTGCCGCAGTCTCCAAACTTCTCAGACCGGTTTCGCTGCTGATGTGTGACCACATGTAAGGAAGATCACCCCTGCAAGCCAAGAGGAAGCCTGGGGGTGGGTGGGGGGGGGGGCTTGCAGCTTTCTTGCCACTGGGACTCTTCAATACAGACTTTAAGTGTGTGTGTGTGTGCGTGTGTGCGCATGGATGTGCACCGGTTTTTAAAACTGCCGCTTGGTGGTTTCCATAGTAGTTCCCTCTTCGGAGGCCAGAGTGTTGCTCCGACCTTAGTCACGTCCACGTGTCTGTATTGTATTAGAGAGGCTAATCGGAAGATTGAGCCAATTTTATATTGTATACGTTAGTAAACCATTGGATACTGAAGCAAAATAAAGCGTTGCTCCTGGGTGGGGTCTCCTGCAGAGGGCAAAGTGGCTTCTCCTCCTCCTCTCCCTGCTCCCCCTTAAATAGCATCTTGTGAATATTGCTGTTTGGGACTGAGCTCCTTCCACCCCTTCAGTTGGTTTTTTCCTCAGTTTCTGGTTGGGACTTGTAAATACACTTACAGTATTACATAAATTGTATTGGCCTGGCTGTGTTTGGTTTTTTGGTGGGCAGAGTGGAAGAGGTCAGTGGGCAGAGATGGTCCCGGGTTTGTGCCAGAGTGGCAATCGGAATGGGCGCAGAAGCTGGTCTTCATGCTTGACTTGTGTGGGCCAAACTTGGGGCTGCTGAAAGCTGGCCTGGGGCAAGAGGTCCGATTTTTTTTTGCAGGTGTGTGTGAGTGCTAAATTTGTACTATACAGTTTTGTCATGACTTGGTCCCCTGCCTCACTCCTGAGGCCACTACAAGGGTTAAGTAACGGCAGACTTTAAACAATTGTAAGGCATTTATAAAGTAGTAAATAAAAAATAATTATTACTTAAAACAAATCCTGCAAAACACATTTGTTGCCTAGATGGGCACAAAAGGCTTGGCAGCTTGCTGAGAAGTCGTCTTCCGTAACTAAAACTTTGCGTGGCTTGCCATGTGCGGCTCAAGGAGACACGCACTGGGGGAACCTCTTCCAGCAGCGCACTCTGTCCACAGGTGTGTCGTCTACAGGTAGGTCCTGACTTCTGGGCAGCTGCCTCAGCACTTTTGCACAAGCGCAGTCCGTCCACTGTTTCTGCGCACATGTGGTGGTGCTGATTTTGGCGGTGGAAGAGGCGCTAGGAGTTTTATGCAGACGTGGTGGGTAGAGTATTGGCTGGACTTGCGTCTAGAATTGCACTGATGGGGGGGCAACCAGCATATTCATTCAAATGGTCAGAAACTTCAGTCCCTGGTGACTTGAAGTCCCCAAGCTCATTCTGGTTTTACCTTTTTGCAAGGTTAACACCAAAGGTTTTACCTTTTTGCACACACCCCTTGAGAGCCCTGTTGAATTCAGTGGGACGTGTATTTGTATTTGTATCCTGTAGGCATGTGTAGAATTGTGCATCTTGTTTACAGGATTGTGCTGCAAGATGCCTTCCCAGGATTTCTCCTTACTGTGTTTTGATGCCTTTTTCTAAAATGACAGCCCCATCTGGGCATACTGATGCTGACTTGGGCTACAATCCTAGCCACATTTACTTGGGAGTAAGCACTATTTATAAGGGACTTCTGAGTAGACATGCCTCGGATTGGGCTCGCAAGAATCGGCCTGTTCCCTTTATCATGCCACAGAATTATTCGCAATTTTGTTTACATGGCGTAAGTGTTTCACTAAGTAAGTACTGCCCTCTGGAACCAAACCTGCACTTCAGGAGGGGGCTCCCTAAATCTCCTCGCGCTGAAGAACGTTCATCCTGCAAATGTCCAGAGTCTGCTGACTGGGACCTACGGACTTGGAAAGCAGTACCCTAAGCAGCAATCCCTTCAAGTAGGTGGGGCTTAAAACAAAGTATCCTTGACTAGCTCAAGAATGGGTGGTATTTAGGACCATTGCTTATAACCAGAAGTACTAGCCCAAGCCCTCCACAGCAGTGTTGCAGACCAGCAGGTGGTGGTTATTCCCCACCCCACCCTCAGCCTTTGATACCATAGTTCTCTCTCTAGCCCTTCTTAGAATTGGCGGCAGCTTCTCATTTCTGTTCCGCATAGTCTTGGACAAAATCCCAGTGCAGTTGGATTGCATCCCCTCCACTGCAGCGGAGGCAGTTGTGATGCTTTTTTGGGGGGGGGGAGGTGTCCTTGCATGTTGTTACTGCCTCTTTGGATGGGAGTTGCTGTGGAGATCAGGGCTTCAAGCAGAGGGCAATGACCCCCCACACAGAGGCTTGATTATCCAAGGTCCACTTCCTTGCAGTACGTTTGATACAATAGGTTGATGTATTTGCTGGTGGTAGCTGTGTCAAGATGGCTTTTAATGCAGTTCAGTGAGCACGTGCGGTCTAATTGCAAGGATATCCATGGAAGAGTTAATCTTGAGCAGGCTTTGCAGTCAGGCTATTTGGAAACAAGACTCTGGCATTGGTGTTAGGCAGATGGTGCACATGTGAACACAGTCCTGTGGCTTCCGTGTCCTCTGTTACGATTGGAACATGCATGATCGTGTGAGCACAGGCTGATCATTGGCGTCTGCTCTGGGCAGTGTCTGTTGGAGGCTCAGGCAGGGGTCTCTCCCAGCCATGATACCTGAGATGTCCTTTTAGCTGGAAAAGGAATGTGCGGCCTGCATACCAAATGTGGAATCCTAGTGCTGACTTTGGGGGTTCTCCCAAGGTAAAAGGGAGACTGCCATAAACCAATCAACTGCCTGCCTGTTTTGGTCAAGGTAAAATATTCCGCATATCCAGGAGGGCTACTTAAACTTGCACTGCAGTTTGCTGATAGCCAAAGTCAAGAATGTGTGTTTAGGAGGTGCCGCTTGACATTTTCACATTTACAATGTAAGTGAGCAAAACTCATTTAAAAGTGCACGTCTCGCGCTGTGGATCCTGGACGGAATCCTGCGTAGCGGAGCTTGTACCCATGGCAGGCAACTTGGAACAGACTGTGTGAAGGAAGCAGACGTTTGAGACATACAAAATTATACATGGAAGGAATAAAGTCGATAGAGGGATGTTCTTTTCCCTCTCCCAAAACACCAGAACCAGGGGGCATCCGCTAAAACTGAGGGTTGGGAGAGTTAAAACAGATAAAAGGAAGTACTTTTTTACCCAGCGGGTAGTTAATCTGTGGAACTCTTTGCCACAGGAGGTGGTGATGGCATCTGGTCTTGATGTCTTTAAGAGGGGATTGGACAGATTTCTGGAGGAAAGGTCCATCGTGGGCTATAGGCAATGATGGGTTGTGCAACCTCCTTACAAAGGTGGTGGGCTACTGGTACCGGGTGCAAGGGAGTGGCAACAGGATGCAAGCATCTTGTTGTCTCTTGTGCTCCCTGCGGCATCTGGTGGGCCACTGTGAGATACAGGAAGCTGGACTAGATGGGCCTTTGGCCTGATCCAGCAGGGCTCTTCTTATGTTCCCTTCGGTGAGGATTCCTGTGCTGCTTTGGGGGTGCTCCTGCAGAGGCCCCAAGGAAGAGGCAGAACTTTCTCAATCAGCAAGTTATAGACTTGTTCTCTCCCCCTTGTTAATAGTTGTCACAGCATATTCATGGCCCCTTTTTCCTCTTGGGGAAATCCCCAGTGCTGATGTGAATGGTTGAGAAGCTGCTGATGACATCCTGGGGTCCTCGCTGCCCCCTCCCAGGCCCTCTCGAGTTGCAGGGCTGCAGGTGGGAGCCGCAAGTCCCTTGTTCCCAGCCTCGCCACTCAGCCGCCCAGCTCAGTTCAGGCAGGGGATAAAGTTTCGCTGCGAAGGGGGTGAGGCCTGGCTGCACAGCCCGCTTGCGCAGAGCCCTGGAAAGAGCAGAAAGGTCAGAGGGTGTCCTGCTGGAGGCTGTGACGGCAGCGTCGCCAGGGAGATGGGCATGCTTGATCCCCGGCCATCTCTCCGCCCGCCAAAGCACTGAGAGTCTCTGCCTGCAGAGCAGGAACTGCCCAAGTACTGTGTGCTTGTTGATGATTGTGGGTGGGGAGAATGCACAGCGTGCTCCAAAGGCCTTGGGGAGGGAGGGCCGTTGAAGAAGAGGGGCTTTGCCATCAAACCTCTGCTTGGATCCGTGGCACTTCCCTCGTTTCCAGACAGAATCCCACCACCACACAGGCCTTGGGCTGCTTGCAGCTTACCTGTGCCAGTTGCCAAAACGTCTCCAGTCCTTGTGACCTGGCCCTCCATGAAGCAGCTGCTGTGCTGGCTCCAGCCCGGGGCTGCTCTGCCTCCAACTGCCCAGCCAGATGTCCCAGGGAAGGTTCACAGGCAGGCCAGGTTTGTAAGAGCAGTGGTGTTTCGCCCTCCACCAGCACCCCCCCCCCCCGGACTGAGATTCTGATCATGGAGCTTCTGTTGACCGAAAATAGAAGACACGCCCAATTCTCCTTTCAGACTAGTAAAGCTAGTGGCTGACCCTACAGTACATCAGGCTTAGGGCCCAAACCTATCCAACTTTCCTGCACTGATGTACTCTTGAGGTAAGGGAACAAACTACCACTACCTTGAGGAAGCCTCTGACCAGTGATGTCATGCAGGGGGTACGCGGGGGTACGCGAGTACCGGTTTCTAGGATTACAGCTGGCCCCGCACACTCGTTGACTCCGCCCTCTGCAACGTTTGAATTTCCTGCATGTTTGAGTTGCCTGCTTGTTCTCAGAGCCAGGCAGGCAGCGAGCGGAGCCTTTCCTTTCCTTGCCACTGAAAAATGAGTTGCTCTGGGGTTTTAACATGATGCCAGGCCTCCTTCACATGTTCTGGGGGTGCTGTGGAATACTGTTGCAACTGTTGGGTCAGTTTAAAATAGTATGAGGCCTCAAAAAGGGCTTTTTTCATGTCACTTCCTGCCACGACCTCACTTCTGGCTTATGACGTCACTTCCGGTGGGCGGTTCCCGACACGTGCCAATCAAAAGTGAGTACCTGTTCTTAAATCATTTAGATGACACCACTGCCTCTGACTGATTCTGACTGATTCAGTGTGATCTCTCACACTGCAGGATGCAGAGCACACCCTGGTGGTAGGGCTGCAACAACACTGGAAACCTGGATAGGGGCAGGTCCTTTCTGAATTCGGGGGGGGGGCAGTCCCTTCTTTTGCCACATAGGGTGCAATCCTAACCTGGAGTTAGGCTGGCACAGTTAGCAAAGTCTGGCACACGGGCCACTGTAAAGTGCATTTGGACCACTCTGAGTCAAGGAAGATGGCACATGTCTGTGCTGCCGTCTGACTCGGAGAGCCAATGTGCTTAATGGTGGCCCTTGTACCACTTAAACTTTGCCTGCCTAACTCCAGGTTAGGATTGCACCCTTAGTTTCTTAGGTCACACGTAGGTGTTGCGCAAGTGTGGTGCTCTTTTGTTTGCATGGTACGTAGGGTGGTGACCTGCAAACAATTTTTAATCATTTGCTCCCAGTTTTCACACCCCGTGATTCTTAGCTGGCCCTGGTACAGCTGCACATCCTCAGTGTGCCCTGGCTGCAGGCCAATTTCTTGCTCCTGCTCTTATCTGCTGTACAAATAATCTGGGTGTTGTTCAAGGAAGTAACAGGAGCCCCATTGCAGGTTGTGAGAATCTCTGATTTTAAAACCCCATGAAATAGCCCTTCTGGAGCAGCCCAGAGATCTCGCGTCCAGTGTCCTCTTTCCAACAGGAGCCACCTGCACATCTTTAGGAAGCACCACCAAGTCACAAAGCAGAGTAGAGTGCATGTTATGGTCCTCTCCAGCACTGGCCAAGCCCTACCATCTCTGCCAGGAAGGAGCACGACTTTGGTTCTGTTTCTACCCCGGTTGTGACATGATGGCTGCAGGGAGACTTTCCAGGTGCCTTCACTGTTCTCTTTCTGGTGCAAGTCCAAGCCTACCACCTTCGCAGGTCACCCCAATGCACATGCTTGATAAGTCTCAAAAAACCTGAAGGGGTTCACGCACCAGCTCTCCCCTGCTATATAAATTCTAGCCATTGGTCCATGGGAATATGCTGCCTCTGCACCTGAAGGTTCTACGTATAGCCATCATGCTCATCCTAGCCTGTGCCTAGAACTATCCTCCCTGCGTTAGTTCCTTCCAAACCCTGATCACATCTCATGGCAGTGAACTCTAAACACATTGTGTGAAGGAGACCTTGTTGGGGCCGAAACCTCCTTCCAGTCTTTTGCCAAAGACCTGGAGTTCTATAAGAGGAAACCCTTGCCCTGCTCTGCCCCCTTTCGCCACCCTATGCCACTTTTCCCCTAGTGGTGGTTCTCAGGGCTGCATGTTTTCCTTTTGAGGCGCTCCCCATTCACCCAGCTGCCTTAGCAGTGCTGTCCGGTCCCTTCCGATTGGCCTGGCCTTGTGAAAGTCCAGCCTAATGAGACAATTGTTCCTCCACGGCTGCTTCTTGGCTGTTGCATGGAACAGTCTGATTAGAGCTAATAAGGTGAATTGAATAGTCTTGGGGTGTTAACTTGCTGCTATGCTGCGGACAACGGCGTATGAATCACTGCTCCTTTCTTAGCTTGCAAGAGAGACATGAAAGACGCTTGTGGCTCGATCACCTGCAGCTCCAGCTGCAAGGGAAGGCAGAGCTGTGCACGGGGCTACGTTAGCTGCAGGCTTTGGTGAGCAGGCTGAACTTGCAGCAGGGCCTCAACCGTGGTTCAGAGCACCTGCTTTTGGGCATCTTGCTTTCAAGCAGCTCTCCTGGGGTAGAGTCTGCGGGGGGGGGCTGCCAGTCCAAGGAGCCATGTGTGGGCATAGGGGCACCTGTTCTGTGGCCTGGATAAGACCCCTTTGTTCAAACTGTTTTACAGTGCTCTCAATATTTTATTTGTAACAGCAAAAAGAGGCTTTAATCCATCAATCAATAGTATTTATATACCGCTTTTCAACACAAAGTTCACAAAGCGGTTTACAGGCAAATAATAACATTAAAGTTAAATGGCTCCCTGTCCCAAAGGGCTCACAATCTAAAAGAATGGAGAACTAAACACCACCAGCAACAGCCACGAGAAAGACACTGTGCTGGGGTGAAGAGAGACAATTGCTCTCCCCCTGCTAAATATAAGAGGACACCACTTGAAAAAGTGCCTCTTGCCCAGTTAGCAGGGGGTTAAGAACTTAAGAAGAGCCCCACTTGACCATGCCAGTGGCCCACCTAGTCCAGCTTCCTGTACCTCACAGTGGCCCACCAGATGCCTCAGGAGAGCACTCAAGACAACTAGATACCTGCATCCTGTTGCCACTCTCTTGACCTGGCATTCTGAGGCTTTTTCCACCATTGACTGAGGCTGCTAGAGAATTGCTAATCTGGAGTGACTTCACAAAGAACTTGTATCTCCAGGTCATCCCCAGTGATGGTGAACTTAAGAAGAGCCCCACTGGATCAGGCCAAAGGCCCATCTTGTCCAGCTTTCTGATGCCACGGGGAGCGTACAAGACAACTAGATACCTGCATCCTGTTGCCATTCTATTCCCCCTGCATCTGGCATTCTGAGCTAATTGGCTATGGGCAGCAAGAGGTCGTTGGCTGTGCTAGGCATTTAAACGTCAAAGTTTTCCAACCAAAGCAGAGCAGTCTTAGAAACTGGATGGTGCGCAGTGTATAGCAAAGAAATCAAGCAAACCACTGTGGTGCTTTCTTTGTTGTTTAAATGTTTTATATAAATGTAAGACACTATTTCAGGGCTCAACTGGGCTCAACTTTAGGGTTCACCTGCGTGCCACCTTTTGCGAGTGAAGCTTGGTTACCCTACCTTAGTCCTCAATGCTTATGATCAGAAGGGAAACGTACCTTTCTAGAATGGCCCCAGCGCAGTGCAGAGATGGCCAACGAGATGAGCCCAGCTGGCCCAGTTGGGTGAAGATACCATCTCTGGGAAAACCATCCGCAAAAAGGTCCCAGCTAAGATCATAGTTGAGGGCAGGCAGAGGGCTGGGCTGGGCAGAAGGGCCATGAATGCACCTTAGATTATTTGGAAGCAGGTCCTGCAGGACTGGATTAAAGGTCCATGCAGGCCGCTCTTGTGGCCTCATCAGCAGTCAGCCCAGGTGTCCTTGGAAAGGCAGAAATAGTCAGCAGCACACCTGTTTTTTGCTTTGTCTTCTGGCACTCGGCAGTATAATGCCCTTAAACTTGGAGGCTCCATTTTAGCTATTGTGATACTTACTACAATCGATGTTAAAGGTGGAGCGCACGTTTATGACTGCCTAGAAAGTGGCCTCAGGCCTGCTGTGGGTGAGCCACCCCTGATGGACATGGAAGAGGCGAGAGATAAATAAATCTCTTAATTAAAAAAACGCTTGGATGCCCTCCTGGTAATCTGCACCAGCTTGTCAGTGCCCAGAACTAGACACCATATTCTAAATGTGGTCTGACTCCAGCAAATTAGAGTTAAAATGCAGCATTACTATTTGTGATCCGGACTCTGTGCCCAGGCATTGCACTGGCTTCTTATGCAGCTGCATCACACCGCTGGCTCATAGTCTGGCTAAGGCACCTATGTGGAGAGAGATGCATGCATGCATGCAGGCCAAGCCTTTTCCCCCATCACATCCTGTACTTGTGGTTCTGCCTTTTCCCCCCCTCCGTGCAGGACTTTACATGTCTCTGTTGAGCATCATCTTGCTGGCCTGGGCCCACGGCTGGAGCCTGTCAAGATCATTTTGAATCCCAATTTGATCTTCCAGGGTGCTAGCTATTCCCCCCCCCCAGCTTTGTGTCATCTGCAAATTTGATAAGCAGCCCCCACTTATCCCCTTATTCAAGTTGTTTATAACAATGTTGAACCGTACTAGAAGCCTTGTGGCCCTCCACTTCATACCTACCTCTGATGTGGAATCACTGGGAACAGTTGTTCAGCTAGCTTTGAACCCTCTGAGCAGTAACAGCATCTAGCCCACATCTTATCCAGGAGGATTTCAGAGGAAACGTCGTCAAATGCTTTGCTGAAATTGAGGTACACAATGTCCTTGCTGTTCCCGTGGTCTAGCAGACTGGCCACTCCATCAAAGCGGAGATGAGTCTGGCACAACCTGTTCTTGACTGGCTCCTAGAAGCCACCCCATTATTTAACTGCTCACAGACATTCTGCTTAACTATCTATTCCAAAACCTTTCCAGGTATTGACAGCAAGCTGAACAGACTGTCACTTCCTGAATCCTCCTTTTTAACGAGGGGGACGTCATTTGCCTGTCTCCAGGCACTTCACCTGTTCTCCATGTGTTCTCAATTACAGAGAGTGGCTCTGACGTTGCAACTGCAAGACTAAGGGTGCAGTCCTAACCTGCAGATGGCCAGCCCAGGCCAGCAAAGTTTGGCTGACACAAGGGCCACTGTAAAGGTCAGAGAGGCCAGCAAACAGACATGTGTCATCCTCCCTGATGCTGAGAGTGGTCCAAACATACTTTACAGTGTCACGCTAGCTAAATTTTGTTGATCTAACTGTGCCGGCCTAACTCCAGGTTAGGATTATGCCCTAAAGGAGATACTAATCTGTATATCTGGTCCTTGGGCCCTTAAGTGAATATAACATAAGAAGAGCCCTGCTGGATCAGGCCAAAGGCCCATCTAGTCCAGCTTCCTGGATCTCACAGTGGCCCACCAGGTGCCCCAGGGAGGCATGAGACAAGATGCTTGCATCCTGTTGCCACTCCCTTGCACCCAGTACTCTGAAGTGGCCTACTACTAATGTAGTAGATTTAATATAAGTATTAGATTTATACATGAACGGAAATTGTGATTCGTTCATAAGAACAGAAGAAGAGCCCTGCTGGATCAGGCCAAAGGCCCATCTAGTCCAGCTTCCTGTATCTCACAGCGGCCCACCAGGTGCCCCAGGGAGGCATGAGACAACAAGATGCATGCATCCTGTTGCCACTCCCTTGCACCCGGTACCAGTAGCCCACCACCTTTGTAAGGAGGTTGCACAATCCATCATTGCCTATAGCCCATGATGGACCTTTCCTCCAGAAATCTGTCCAATCCCCTCTTAAAGGCATCAAGACCAGATGCCATCACCACCTCCTGTGGCAAGGAGTTCCACAGATTAACTACCCGCTGGGTAAAAAAGTACTTGTTTTAACTCTCCCAACCCTCAGTTTTAGTGGATGCCCCCTGGTTCTGGTGTTTTGAGAGAGGGAAAAGAACATCCCTCTATCGACTTTATCCCTTCCATGCATAATTTTGTATGTCTCAATCATGTCCCCCCTCAGGCGCCTTTTTTCTAGACTGAAGAGCCCCAAACGCTGCAGTCTTTCTTCATAAGGGAGGTGCCCCAGCCCCGTAATCATTTTTGTTGCTCTCTTCTGCACCTTTTCCAACTCCACTATGTCCTTTTTGAGATGCGGCGACCAGAACTGCACACAATATTCCAGGTGTGGCCTTACCATCGATTTGTACAATGGCATGATAATATTGGCTGTTTTATTTTCAACCCCGTTCTTAATGACCCCAAGCATGGAATTGGCGTTCTTAATTGCTGCCGCACACTGGGTCGATACCTTCATTGAATTGTCCACCAGCACCCCGAGACCTCTCTCCTGAGCTGTCACAGACAGCTCAGAACCCATTAGCCTATAGGTGAAGTTTTGGTTTTTTGCCCCAACGTGCATCACTTTACATTGTCATGCAAGTCAGTGCATACAAACCGCTTTGTGTAGCTGCCCTCGAAGGCTGTGGTTTGGCGGTGGTTCCCCACTGGGCACATGCAGCCGTAGGATCTCACTCCCTGGTCTACATGCTCAAAAAGCAGGCAAAAACAGCTGCAGAAAGCAGAGGAGTCTCCCAGAAGCTGGAAGTGACGTCACAAGAGGTGAAGACGGTTGAGATCAGTAGGCTGTGAAAAGAAATGGGTTGCAAACAGCTGAACTAGGCCATTGCCTTTCCCATTACACGTGGGAGGCCATGTGTAGCACATGTTACATTAAAGGAACAATCCTATTCAAATTTTTCTGGGGAAAAAGGGGTGCTGAACACAACAGGACTTCCTTCTGAGGACACATTTACAGAACAGCATGCTAATATCCCTTGTATATTCCATAATTCCATTTTGTACCGTTTTAAAACTATTGCAACTCACTCTGAAAGTTTGGGATCAATAAACTGGATCTTCAGATGAAGTTCAGTACAATACATTTCAAAGCAGGAACAAGTGGGCAGGAAGAAAACGACTTGCGGAGAAATTGTGAAGTTGGCTCTTTGTTCTGGTCTTGCTGGGAAGCAGCCGAAGGGGTGTGGTGGGGGGGAGGGGGTGTTACGAAGGGCTCCTCCTGCACTTTGCACTTTGCAGCTCCACCTGCACCACTGAAGGCCTCCTGGGGCACCGCCTCTCAGCCCATGCGCTGCACTCACGGATGCCGCGAAAAGCCTGGCTGTCCCAAGCTGGAGGGTGCCTTGCTTGCGCCATCCCAGCGGCTCATCCGAAGCCCTTCTGGCCTCTGATCCTTGTGTGAGATACGAAATCAATAGTCATACAAACCCATGGGAATTTTGAACTCCAACCCTAAACTATAAGGTCTACTGTTCTCTCTCTCTAGAGCAAAGAGCAAAGAGGTGGTTAGCGGTGTTTTAGGCCCAGGCAAGGCCTGACTGGTAAAAGGGGAGGGCTGTGCGAATTCCTAAATTGATACATGGAAGAAAGTTCTCAGAGAGTCACAGCTGTAACCTTGGGTGAAACTTGCATTGAGTCAATAGCCATCCCTAGGCATCCTGGGTAAAAGCATGAGCAAGGGAGGGGGGGGTGTTGTGTTATAGGAAGAATGGTTTTTCTCTAAGGATTGTGGGATTGGGGCAAGAGCAAGATGGGAGATCGCTGTAGCCAGCTGACCCCTTGCAACATCATAGGAAACCGCGTAATTGGCTTGCCCCTTGCAACACAGAGCGAGAAAGATCGGAAATTAAGCATCCTGCTTTGAGCAACAGGGAGATAGTGGAGCCGCGAGACCGCTAATCTTGTTACTAGTTAAGCTTGTTAGCTTGTTTGCCGAGACTTCCTGAGCTAATCAAGCAGCCTTCTGATGTGTATTCAAGGCAATCAAGCCAGGTTATTGATTTCTAAGCAAACATCCTGTAAAACTGTAATAAAAATGGTGACCATGCTGCAATAAATCAGAACTTTATTATTGATCATATTGGTCTGTGTGAGTTCTCCCTCGCTGCGGCAACAAATGGTGACCCCGACGCGATTAGAAATAATCAGCGGACAGGTGCGAGGTTTTTGACATCCCGGCAGGGGTAGGATCATTGCGGGCAAAGCCAGGTCCCCCGGACGCCCAGGAGAGGCGGGAAGAGAGAAGTGAAGTGGCCACTACTGACTGGTAAGTCAGAATTGACTGATCGTCGAGTCAAAAAGCTGACCTTCGAATCAGGGTAGCGGGATGGGTTTAGCCGTATCGGCTGCGGAGAGAGAGGGGCTCCGCTTGGTTTGTGACATGGCACCTAGATATGACTGCAAGTTAAAAGAAAAAGAGGCGCTCGCTGTGTGTCAGTGCGCTCGAAGGCGGGGTCATTTGAAGGACTGGACGGACTTATTTTTGCAATTAACCTGGAGAAATGTCGGGACAGATTTGTGGGGTCTTGTGCAAGATGGACAGCCAGAGGCATGTAGCCCCACGGCCCCATCTGACCTCGCTAATGTTCCCTCGCCCATGGATGAGGACAGTATTTACCCGGACTTGTCAAAATGGAAACAAAACAAGGAGAGGGCAGAAAAGGAGGTGCCGGGGGGAGAGTGTGCTTGGAAGGAGGCGGAGGAGTGGATGATGGCACGATACGGGGAGAGAGGACGATGGAGCCCCTGGGAAAAGCGGGAGCTGGGAGCGCCCCTATCGCTTGCAGAGGAGGAGGAGAGAATAAGGACACAGGAAATGTTGGAAGAATGGGATGAGAGAAGAGAAAGGGAGAAAAAGGCTGCTCAGAGGGGCACGGAGGGGGGAGGCAGACAACGAACCCCCTCCCCTCCCGGGATCCAGCCCCGCCAGGGAAAGACAAGACGTTTCATCATAGGAGGCGATGGAGAGCAGCAATACGGAATGCATCTTTAAAGGAAGATTTGACAATGCAGCCAATATTGGTGCTCGTGATCTGCCGAGGCAACGCTGCAGAATGAGCTCCCTTTAACTGGAATATGACTCATAAAATTCAAAATATATAATGGACTATGGCACACCCACTGACTTGACACCTTATGACATTGAATTGCTGACAGAGACGTTGCTAACACCTACTCAAAATATGTTGTCTCTGCAAAAATAGGAGCCCAAAATAATGGGAAGCCTTGCATGCAAAAAAAGAAAAAAGAAAAAAAAAAAAGGGAGAAAAAAGGAGGAAAAAAGGGGAAAAAAAGAGGGTTCATGTTAAATGTTACATGTTTGTCATGTGTGATAAAAATGTGCGCACTGTATGTCTTCATGTGTTGTCTGGATAAAATCCAGGTGTGGATGTATAGGCGTGTGTTTAAGTAAAAGTCCAGGCGTGTGTGCGTGTGTTGTCCTGGACTAAGAGTGTGTATGCATAGGGGTGTGTGTGTGTGTAGGTGCACCTTAAGAGAAATTCATGTTTGCGTGTGGGCACACCTCTGTGTCCCAATTTCTTCTCTGCCTCTCTGCCTGTTATCTTTGTGTCATCCTTAAGGCCTGATATTGTTGCAACACTTCTTTTCCTTTTTTTTTGAGCTCATGCCCGGTACCATGGTATATTTTTTGGTTTTGTGCACTACTTGTCCTCTGTTTAGAAAAATTTGGGTTAAGTTTAAACACTGGTGCGCATCAGAGTGCAATTTTAAACCTTGCCAAGAAAAAAACCATATGATCTTTAGAGGGTGTTCTAAATTAAATGCATAATTGTCTATTGGTGTTTTGTGGCTAAACTTGCGCATGTGGAAATCATAAGAATGCTTCAGCAATCATATTATACTGTAAGGGGCAATTGCAAAACTAGGGCACGCTACAGCAGAACAAGACTTAAAGGCCTTTTGTAGTCCAACCAGATGTTGCCGCCTGGAAAAAGGCAACCCCCTTTCAGCGCTAAAGACATGGCCTGTTCCCCACTGTATAATCATAATTAGCTGCGTAGCATATATGATTTCTCAAAGTAAAGTAAAAGGTTGGTTTTGTATGTGAGTGTTTTACATGTTTGTTGTCCCTGTGGGGCTGTGGAACCAAGTGTGATTTCAGCCTCAATCCAAAGAACTCTGCACGATCCCAGGAACAAGCGAGCAAAGGAAAGCCCCAAACAGGAGCACTCTGTGCTGCTTCCTTAAAGAGAGAGAGAGGAGCAGGTTTGCACCTTACTTGCACACTTGCAGGGAGCTTCGTTGCAGTCCAAAGGCCAGGTCTAAAGTTTTTTCAGCCATTCTTAGAATATGCTCCCCCCCCCTCTTAGCCCAGTGAAGGGAGTGAGTGAGTTGGGTTTTCCAAACCCCCTCCTCTTTCCTATCAAGCAAAGCAGCAAGTCTGTTAGACTCTCTGCCACTGTAACTTGTAACAAAATCTTACTCTAAGCCTTGTTTTATAGCATTTCCATAAGTGCAGCAAAGAAAAGCAACAACCTCCTGCTAATATTTCCTGCGCATCACATTGAAATTAATTGCCTATCCAAGAGCATTACCTCTAATGAAATTCTTTTCGCCTAAATGCAATTTTACATAGGAGTCTTAAATATGCCAAGCAAATAAATGTTGCTAACTACAAAAAGTATATGCTTTCTTTCCAAATAACTTACTTTTTCAACAGACTAGGCAGCAAAGCGTCACGTGAAGATGAGCCCTCAAAACTCTGCTATTAAAAGGAGCACTAATCAAAAAAGTTTGTTTTCAAATGCAGGAAAAAGAAAGCAAGTTTAAAAATGCCATGACAGTGTGCATCTATTCTTCTTTCTTAAAGTCATCTATTCAACCCTAAAACTGCAGTCACCCAAAAAAGAACCTCACAGAAAGATGCAGAACTGCGGCATTCGAGCAGCTTCCATCAAAACAAAAGCAAGGGACTCCAGAAAAAAGACTTTTGCAGCCATGCTGGCTGAAGCTACCTCTTAACATCCACTATCAATGCTAATTTCTGTTTTCTCTCACCTGCGTAAACCAATGCTTGTATATGTTATGTAATCATTGTGCAAACCCATGTCCCTTATGCCAAACCTTTACACGTATAAGTCCCCATCCAAACCAACCTCAACTTCACATACCAAAGCTTTTTTAAAAGAAAAGGGGGAGCTAGCCCCCTGGATCCCTGCCCTCATGGCCCTCAAGAAATAGTAAAAGAAAAGTCTAGAAAAGTTTCTTCTTAGAAAAATTTTCTTCTTAGTAAAAGCTCCTTTTGGACAACTCTGGTGGGAAAACACTTAACTTTATGGCAAAATTGTTTCCTTTATGAATACCCCATTGTGGTAAATTTGGCCTTAACGGGAAAAACACTTGCATTGCCTAATGGTCAGATGCACACAACGCCATATCTGGGAGAGGGGGGGGCGGCCAGGGTGGCTGCAAGGATGCAGGGAAGGAAAGATTAGTGAACATCCTCCCATTACATACAGCATGTGAATGAAGAATTGGTGCAGACAACTGTACGTCGCCTGTTCCCCCCCCCAGTCTTAAAGAAATGAGAAATGCGAATCTAATGTCTGACAACAAGAGGCTATTTTTAGCCTAAAGCTACCCAATTTAGGCAAGTCCTGCCAAAAATCCAATCAATCCTTATCTGCCAAACTGTGGTTTCCCAACAGAATAGCTCAAAGTGAATTAAAACACAGGAAAAACACTTAGACACAATAAACATAACTGTCGTGCAAAACCGCATCAGAAAGCTAAACGCCATATTGCCCTACCTGCTGCACGCGTTTCAACCTACGCTATTCATAGTAACTATATGTATTATAATGTGTTTATTTGGTCCTTGCTTTTTTTTGTATTCAAAAATGTTGCCTCTAGAACTTCACAGCAGCCTTTTAAAAAAGAGAGGGGGAGGTGTTGTGTTATAGGAAGAATGGTTTTTCTCTAAGGATTGTGGGATTGGGGCAAGAGCAAGATGGGAGATCGCTGTAGCCAGCTGACCCCTTGCAACATCATAGGAAACCGCGTAATTGGCTTGCCCCTTGCAACACAGAGCGAGAAAGATCGGAAATTAAGCATCCTGCTTTGAGCAACAGGGAGATAGTGGAGCCGCGAGACCGCTAATCTTGTTACTAGTTAAGCTTGTTAGCTTGTTTGCCGAGACTTCCTGAGCTAATCAAGCAGCCTTCTGATGTGTATTCAAGGCAATCAAGCCAGGTTATTGATTTCTAAGCAAACATCCTGTAAAACTGTAATAAAAATGGTGACCATGCTGCAATAAATCAGAACTTTATTATTGATCATATTGGTCTGTGTGAGTTCTCCCTCGCTGCGGCAACAGGGGGAAGTAATTATTCTACATGAGTGCTACCAGGTGACTGGGAAATAACCAATGAAAATTTATTTTATTTATTTATTTATTATTAGATTTGTACCCCGCCTTATTGTGCCGGAAGGCACCCAAGGCGGCATTACAATATATATATAAAAACAATATAACAATTCACAATTAAAAACAATTAAAACAGAATTAAACAATACAATCAAAAATTAAGAACACAATTAAAAACAAATTTAAAAACAATATAAAAACAACAAGCCCCGTGGATTAAAATAACCAGCCAGCCTGTCAACAGTTAAAAGCTTTTTGGAATAAAAAGGTCTTCAGTCCCCGCCGAAATATAAACAAAGAGGGAGCAGTTCTCAATTCTAAGGGGAGGGTGTTCCAGAGTTGGGGGGCCACCACCGAAAAGGCCCTCTTCCTGGCCGCCGCCCCTCTCACTTCTCCTGGTGGCGGCACAGTCAGGAGGGCCCCCCCAGATGATCTAAGAGTACGGGTTGGATTATATGGAAGAAGGCGGTCCCTCAAATACCCCGGACCCGAGCCGTAAAGGGCTTTAAAAGTCAAAACTAGCACTTTGAATTGGGCCCGGAACAGAACCGGCAGCCAGTGTAGTCGCCGAAGCAGCAGCTCGGCAGAGTCAAACCGACGTGCTCCAGCAACCACCCGAGCCGCCGCGTTCTGTACTAGTTGTAATTTCCGGACCGTCTTCAAAGGCAGCCCCACGTAGAGCGCATTGCAATAATCTAATCTAGATGTCACTAGGGCGTGGGTCACCGTGGCCAGGTCCGCACAGCTCAGGTACGGCCGCAGCTGGCGATCAGCCGAAGCTGAGCAAAGGCTCCCCTGGCCACCGCCGCCACCTGGGACTCCAGGTGTAGCTGTGAATCCAGGAGAACCCCCAAGCTTCCAAGAGGAAGTGCGACCCCATTCAGAGCAGGACGATAGTCCAATACCCGAGCCGTGGATTTCCGAACCAAAAGCACCTCTGTCTTATCCGGATTTAATTTCAGCTTGTTCGCCCGCATCCAGCCCCCAACTGCCTCCAGACAGCGATCCAGGACCTCAACCGCCTCCTCAGAATCAGGGGGAAAGGAGAGATAAAGTTGGGTGTCATCAGCATATTGATGGCACCCCACTCCAAACCCCCGGATGACCTCTCCCAGCGGTTTCATGTAGATGTTAAACAGCATGGGGGATAAGATGGAACCTTGCGGCACCCCAAACCTAAGAGGTCGGGGTGCCGAACAAGCCTCCCCCAGCACCACCTTCTGGGATCTGTCAGCCAGGAAGGAGCAGAACCACTTCAAAACAGTGCCTCCAAGCCCCAACCCGGCCAGCCGACCCAGAAGGACACCATGGTCGATGGTGTCGAAAGCCGCCGAGAGGTCCAGCAGGACTAACAGGGTCGCACTTCCCCCGTCCATCCCCCGGCGCAGGTCATCCACCAAGGCGACCAAGGCAGTCTCCGTCCCGAACCCCGGCCTGAAGCCAGATTGGAATGGGTCCAGATAATCCGTTTCCTCCAGAACCCTCTGAAGCTGGGACGCCACCACCCGCTCAATCACCTTACCCAGAAATGGGATATTGGAGACTGGCCGAAAGTTGTTTAAATTTGTGGGATCCAGGGAGGGCTTCTTCAGGAGCGGGCGAACCATCGCCTGCTTCAAAGCAGGCGGGAGCACCCCCTCCCTCAGAGATGAATTCACCACCCTCCCCGTCCACTCGGCCAGCCCTCCCCGGGCAGCTCTAATTAGCCATGCCGGGCAAGGGTCGAGCGGGCAAGCAGCAGGTCTCACACTCCAGAGAATCCTGTCCACATCCTCAGGCTCTACAAGCTGAAAAGAATCCCAAATGGTAGGATAGACAGGTTCCCCAGGGACATCACTAGATATGCCCACAGCGGCGTCCAAGTCATGCCGGATCTGATCGACCTTATCTGCAAAGTGTTTTGCGAACTCGTCACAGCGAGCCTCCGTGTGCTCCTCCCTACCAGTAAGAGGGGCAAGATGTAAAAACCTGCGGACCACACGGAAGAGCACAGCCGGACGGTTCTCTGCAGATGCAATGGTGGCAGAGAGGTGTGCCCTCTTAGCTGCCACCACTGCTCTGGAATAAGCTTTTAATTGGGCCCTAGCCCGTGTCCGGTCAGATTCGGCACGAGTCTTTCGCCACCGACGCTCTAGTCGTCTGCTCTGCCGCTTCATCGTTCGCAGCTCCTCAGAAAACCAAGGAGCCGCTCCGATTCTGCGACTGGGCAAAGGACGCTCAGGAGCGATCTCATCCAGGGCCCTGGCCATCTCCGTATTCCAGAGGTCGACCAGGGCACCGGGTGGGTCTCCAACTCTGGCAACAGGAAAATCCCCC
Organism: Lerista edwardsae; assembly: GCA_029204185.1. Lineage (NCBI taxonomy): Eukaryota > Metazoa > Chordata > Lepidosauria > Squamata > Scincidae > Lerista > Lerista edwardsae. The sequence goes on along the minus strand of JAJKFI010000104.1, from coordinate 762,931 downwards.
GGAGCCCTCAGGAATCCGTCTGGATCCATCAGCCTCCGAGGGCGGATCATAAAATGTGATCCCCCGCCATTGCAGAGGTGAGAAGCCGCAACGAGCCTAAATCCCACCAGACAGTGATCTGTCCATGACAAAGGAGTGATCTTAATCTCCTCCACCTCCAGATCACCATCAACCTGCCCCGCAGTAAACACCAGGTCCAGCGTGTGTCCCGCCTCATGCGTCGGGGCAGATATTCTTTGAGACAGACCCATGGTTGCCATGGAGGCCATGAAATCCTGAGCCGCAGGTGTTCCCGGGGCCTCGGCATGGACATTAAAGTCCCCCAACACCAAAATACAGTAAGAAACTCTGCCTCAGTAGTATAAATTGTTGCACCCATTTTGTACAAGGTGTGGTACGCAGTTTGTTCTGTTTTGGCAGTTGCTGCCACCCATATTTGCAAATATGACAATAAACCTTTCTTTTGAACCATATCCTTGGGATCCAGTTGTCTATGATTGACACCTGGCACGCTCCACGGAGAGAATCCAACTCCCAGCACGAGGGCAAGAGAAGCGATGGATGACTTGTTTAATTAGGCGGAAGCTGGTGGGCTGACAGGAGGGCGCTCCAGGCCCGGCCCTCCCCGGCTGCCTGTGTTGGGGGGGGGGATGAGCAAGCACTGCAGGCAGGCCTGCCCTCCTCCGAGCTCGCTGGTCTCCCTCTCACGTGGCTGTGGGGCCTCCCCTTGTGCCCCTGCTCCAATGGAGAAAATAAACAGTCTGTCGGCTCGTCAGCAGCCCTCTGGAATGGGGCTTAAGAACTTAAGAAGAGCCAAAGGCCTGTCTAATCCAGCTGCCTGTATCTCACAGCAGCCCACTCAATGTCTCAGGGAACCACCTTGTTGTCTGCATCCTGTGGCCAGTCCCCTGCACCTGACATTCGGAGGCAAACACACTGGTGGCCAGTCAAGATTCTCCACAGCGTTTCTCTTTGGCAGCCACCAGAACCAGACGCTCCTCTTCAGACATGTACTCAGAGGAACAGCCCCACTGGATCAGGCCAAAGGCCCATCTAGTCCAGCTTCCTGTTGTAAGATATGAATCAATAGTAATATAAACCCATGGTGACTTTGAACCTCAACACTAAAATATAAGGCCTACTGTTCTCTCTCTCTAGAGCAAAAAGCAAAGAAGTGGTTAATGGTGTTTTAGGCCCAAGCAAGGCCTGACTGGTAAAAGTGTGCGTATTCCTAAACTGATACATTCAGCTTAGTTCCCAGGACCAAAACCCAGCTGTAACCTTGGGTAAAACTTGCATTGAGTCAGCGTAATAGTCATCCCTATGCATCCTGCGTAAAAGCATGTGCAAAAGAGGGATGTACATGTGAAGGAGGAAGGGAGGGGGGAAGTAAATTATTCTGCATAAGTGCTACCAGGTGGTTGGAAAATAACCAATGAAAATACAGTAAGAAACTCCGCCTCAGTAGTATAAATTGTTGTACCCATTTTGTGCAAAGTGAGGTGCGCAGCTTGTTCTGTTTTTGGCATTGCTTACCACCCATATTTGCAAATATGACAATAAACCTTTCTCTTGAACCATACATTTGGGATCCAGAAATTTATCCTTAACACTGTTTCTCCCAGTAGCCCACCAGGTGCCTCAGGGAGCACACGAGACAACAAGAGGCCTGCATCATGCCATTGCCACTCCCCTGCACTTGGCATTCTGAAGTATGTGGTCTACGAAGTTTTAGGCTGGAGGCTGTTGGATGGAGAGGTTAAAACACCTCCTACATTCTATAGGAAGAGGGAGGGAAATTCCTCCTTCCCAAGCCAGAGCTTGCATTGGAGACCCTCTTGGCCTCCTCGGCCGGGATCTGGTTCGTTTCCAGACTTATTTTGGGCCTCGCGTGTCGTGCCAGGAGCAGCAAGAGACACCCTGTGCCTGACATTGTGCAAGTGAGGAGTTCCTTCCCGGGCAGGCATCAGCTGCTGCCTTGCTGGTGTCCCGCCTTCTCCCCTCCGGGCTTCTGTGTATACCACAAGGGAGCCAAGCTTGCTTGGGGGGGGGGAACACACCAACCCTCAGTCAGGACCCTGACACTAAGTCCTCAGGTCAGCATTCCTTTGTTAATGGCCACTGGCCAAATGCTGTTGGGATGCCAGCAAAGAGGGCCTGAAGACGGGCCCCAAACCCTCTGTGAGCAGGCGCTGACATGGAGACCCCATTTTGAACCAGCAGCGGTAGCAAACAGGTTGAGCCCCTCGTCTCCCTCCCTCCCTCCCTCCCTTCGCCCCCAGATTTTGGCCTAGTAGTGCAGCCACTGTTCTGTGCTGGAGTGAAGACATTTTCACACCCGCTGATCATGTGACTTGACTGCTACTGGTGATAGATTTGTTGCTCGTTTTTGGTTCTTCATCGATAAATTTAATTAACTCTTTCATTGTTTGTTGTTAGCCCCCTTGAACAGTTTATTGAAAATGAAAAAAGCAGGACACAAATATTTATACGCAAACAATTTTGCCTAGAAGTGGCCCAGGGACTGCTGCCTTCCTGGGCCAGATCATTGTCCATCCAAGCCAACAGCAGCCCCCCCCCCCAAGGACCTCAGAAGCTCACAAGCCAGACAACCAGTTCCCACAGAGCCCCCCTGGCTGTGCTTGCGTAGAATATGAATTAGAATCCGTGATTTGGAGCACAGAAGCTAAAATGTAAAGCCAGTAAATGGGAGTAGGTGACTGGGGGCAAAAGATGGATGTACCTATGTACTAGCACAGGATGCCAGCTAAAACAAAGGAGGCCCAGAAGAAGGGAGGGGGCGGGAATTTAGACACAGGAACCAGCCGAGAGACAAAGGCACGCTCTGTCACATTCAAGGCTGCCACGAACCCAAAAGGGCCCCTTTGAGAAAAGAAAGATAAGCAAGTGTTGACTCCTCGTAAATAGAGAATGCAAAGATAAGGGAGGAAAGCAAAGAGGAGTAAGCCTATTAGGTATTCTGTTCAGGTGTTTTGGAATTAGCTGTTGCATGTAGCTAAGGGGGGCTATTGCGTTGAGAGGGCTGGGGAGGGAATCAAGAGGAATAAAAGTGCAGAGCTTTGTAACGTGGGTGTGGCCTCTCCAGCCTGCCTGGTATATTTGGAGACGCACCCAATTTGCAAATTGAATAAACAAACTTCTCACCAACCCAAATTGTGTTGTGACCAGTGATGTCATGCACCCACTATGTGAGTACCGGTTCCTAGAAGTTGAGCTGGCCCCGCCCACTCGAAGCTGGCCCCGTCGGCTGTTTGGCTCAGCAGCTGCGCATGCGTACTGCACGTCCGCAGCCGTTGCCTGCACTTTCTGTGAGGAGGCAGGCAGGCAGGCAGCGTGGTGGTGGCGGCAGCAGCAGCAGCAGCAGCGGAGCAAGAGGACCGGAGGTGGCAGCAGCGGCAGCAGCAGCAGCGAGGGAGACCCGGGAATAAGGCAGCAAGCATGAGAAGGTAGGCTGCCTGGGGCTCCCGCTCCCTCCAGCCGCGCAGATCCAGCGTCCCGGTTCCTCCTGCAGCCTCCCCCCAGCCCCAGCCCCCACACTGTCCTTTTTTGGTCATCCGTTCCCCCTCCTGCTCCTTGCCGGCTCCTTGCATTTAACATTAAACTTAAATGGCTCCCTGTCCCAAAAAGGCTCACAATCTAGTACAGTCTAGCCTGCTATTTAACCAGGGAACAGTTGAAGCAAACTATGTATATACACATCTCTAGAAAGCAAAGCAATAGAAGTTAAATCAACACTAACCACAAGCTGAAGTTATTACAAACATGATCACATCCATGGCAACCATCATGACCTCACTTCCACCTATGACCTCCCTTCCTGCCACGACATCACTTCTGGCTTATGATGTCACTTCCGGTGGGCGGACCCTGACAAGTGCCAATCAAAAGTGAGTACCTGTTCCTAAATCATTTGGATGACACCACTGGTTGTGACGGCATTCCGTACACTTGGAATGCCCCTTTGCCATCAGGGTGAGCAAATGTGGCTGGCTCTCTCTTCCATCAACCTGGGCAATCTGCTGCATAAAGCCTGCTGGGCTTGTGCCCAGTCACCACATCTGCGCAACAATCACATTGGGCAAGGAAAATTTGCTCACCCAGAAAATGGCTCCATTGAGAATCAACCAGAAACGCAAATGTTCTCCTGCACAAGCCCCCTTTTCCGCAGTGTAGCCTGGAAGTGTGGGGCAGCCTGATTCAGCCCAGCATCACCTCCAGTGTTAAGGGAGGTGGCCGTGTGAGGGCTGTTAACATGCAAGGCTGCAGCTTAGAGCAAGTAAGCATGAGGTTGTGGGGCCAGAGGCATCACTAGGGTTTGCACCACCTGTTGCAGGAGGTTGGTGTGTCACCCCATGGTGGATCTCCTCCCATGCAAGACCATACAGAATAAATGACAATATCATCAGCACAGCCTAAATGCAGTGGCAGCACTAGGGCTGGTGTCATCTCATTAACTTCATGTTTTATAATTTAGAGCAGTTCAGGTCACTCAACAAATTGGTAAACGACAACTAAAAAAAGTGGCTGACAACTTGATGACACTGACTAAGAGTTCTAGCTTTAGCTCTGAAACATGGAAAGGAGATCCGACTCATACCAACATCTTCTCGGTTCCCTGCTGTGTCATAACAACACCTCATTGTCTCTTGGAACAATCAGCCTCATTGGTCAGTTTTGAGTACAGGAAATCCACGCATGCTGACATAAGGCAGTTGTGTTTCCCTTGTCGGCTTATTTTGCCATAAGAACATAAGAAGAGCCCTGCTGGATCAGGCCAAAGGCCCACCTAGTCCAGCTTCCTGTATCTCACAGCGGCCCACCAGGTGCCCCAGGGAGGCATGAGACAACAAGATGCTTGCATCCTGTTGCCACTCCCTTGCACCCAGTACTCTGAAATAGCCTACAACTAATGTAAGGAGGTTGCACAATCCATCATGGCCTATAGCCCATGATGGACTTTTCCTCCAGAAATCCATCCAATCCCCTCTTAAAGGCATCCAGACCTGATGCCATCACCACCTCCTCTGGCAAAGTGTTCCACAGATTAACTTCCCGCTGGGTAAAAAAGTACTTCCTTTTATCTGTTTCAACTCTTCCAACCCTCAGTTTTAGCGGATGCCCCCTGGTTCTGGTGTTTTGAGAGAGAGAAAAGACCCAGTTATAATAGTTGACAGAATACAGATATTTCAATGCAGTTTGTTCCAATGCATTCTGCATTAAATTCCACATTGTATGATATACAATATGATGGTCCTATTCAAAAAATACCAAGATTTTCAAATTTGGCCAGTAGTGATATCACAAACACATGCTTGAGTGCATCACCTGGTGCTGTCCACACCCCCACTGAGATGCCACGGTGTAGGGCACACCTAGAACATGTGAACGGTGCAGTTTCCTGGACCAGCAGGTCTTGCACAAACTGCTGGGCTTAGTCAGGTCTCCAAGGACAGGAAGATACACAGCAAAGAGAGGTTTGCAGGCCTGTCCTTCCCGGCCCCTGTCCTCACCTGGACTCCACATGCCAACAACATGCATGTAGGGCCCAGTTGGTCTTTGGGCTTCAAAGGGTGAAGAGGAGCCAGCCTGGTGGTAGAGGTATTGCCCACATCTTATATTAGTGATATGATTCTTACCTGAGACCTAAGAAGGTTTCAGGTGTGCAAGAGAGTAAAGGGCGTCACCCAGGGCGCAATCCTAACCTACAGTTAGGCCGGCAAATTTTGGCCAGCACTAGGGCCACCATAAAGCATGTTTAGACTACTCTCTGAGGATGGATCCTCAAGGAGGATGACTCATGTCTGTGTGCTGGCCCCTCTGACTCCAAGAGTGGTCCACACATACTTTACGGTGTCCCCTGTGCCAGCCAAACTGTGCCGGCCTCACTCCAGGTTAGGATTGCTCCCCCATTTTAATTAGCATTAAAACAATCAATTTGCTGTGCATGCATAAGAATGTAAGAAGAGCACCACTGGATCAGGCCAAGGCCCATCTAGTCCAACTTCCTGTATCTCATAGTGGCCCACCAGCTGCCTCAGAGAGCACACAAGATAGGAAGGTGCCTGCATCCTGTTGCCACTCTCTTGTATCAGGCATTCTGAGGTAAATAACATTATTATGATGGCTGCATATCATTAGACTCATGAATAGCCTAATCACTAGCAGAGTTAAGCGGATGTCCAAGCTCACCAGCAGATTGCTTCACACCAGAAGACAAAAAACAAACAAGGCGTGGTTCCTTTAGGTTTAAGGCATATTATTAGCAGATAAATTCCACAGAGGGTAAAGCAGGTAGCAGTTGTCAGTATAAAACAGTCCAGGTCAGAAGATATACAAAGTAGATAATAGCAGCAGCCTTAGATGGTTTTAGGCATAGATAAGCAGTTCAAAAACACTTCTTGGTAGATATGCACACAGTCCATAGCTCACTGAAGCACTGAGGTAAATTCACTCCCAGACAGAGGGAGTTCTCCTCATTTCCTGATAACAGAGCACTTCACTAACAGTACTAACCTACTGACTAACAACACTAATAGTGCTGTCACTTAGTTAGCACATTACTAGACAACACTACATTGCTAACACTAACACTACTAACAATGGCTTCATAGTGTGCTGCTTATACCTCACTCTAGAAGCTTCAGGTGAATGTCGCTTACATCCCGGTAAGCACGTGCCTACACCACACAGGTGAGTTGCATTACTGCAAGTAATGGCTCTCCTTGCCAATATTTCCTAAGCTACAAAATTTCTGTGGACTTGTAATGGCTCCGCAGCTTGACAATTATTATAGGCCTTAAAGACATAAGAAGAGCCCCGCTGGATCAGGCCAAAGGCCCACCTAGTCCAGCTTCCTGCATCTCATAGTGGCCCACCAGGTGCTTCAGGGAGAACACGAGACAAGAAGATGCCTGCATCCTATAGCCACTCCCTTGCACCTGGCATTGCACCACCAAGGAGGTTGTACCACCCGTCATGACCTGTAGCCCACGATGGCCTTTTCCTCCAGAAATCTGTCCAGTCCCTTTTTTTGAAGGCACCTAGGCTAGGCCAGACGCCATCACATGTCCTGTGGCAAAGAGTTCCACTGGTTAATTACCCTTTGGGTAAAAACCCTTTGCATCTGTTCTAACTCTCCCAAAGTTCAATTTTACAGGATGTCCTTCTAGTTCTAGTGTTGTGAGAGAGGGAAAAGAACCTCCCTTTCTCCCCCTCGATCCACCCCCTGCATAATTTTATATGTCTCAATGATGCAGAGGTAGATCTAGGGGGGGGGGCAAATCTGTAAGTTTTGCAAGAAGCCTTACCCTGTCATGTAAATCCCTCCTTTCCCTTGTATTGCTGCTGTAGCCAGTAAGCAATGTCAAGATCTTGCTGTTCCCTGTGAGGATTGGCTAGAACAGTGCAGGAGAGGAGTGTTTTCCACTGCAAGGTAAGGCTTCTTGCAAAACTTACAGATTTGCCCCCCCCCCTAGATCCGCCTCTGCAATGATGTCCTGGTGAGGAGGCATCCAGTCTGTGCAGAGAGTTGCAGCTGGCAGACTCCTTTGAGTTCACGGCCCATTTGTGAGCAAGGGGGGCAGTGGCTGAGACGTGGGTGCAGCAGAATTCCATGCTCCGAGCAGAGGTTTGGGGCGGCCGCGGCGGCAACACTGGAGCAGGGAGTTCTGCAGAGCTGCTCCTCGGCGGTGGCTGGTCCGGGTCCCCTGGAGCCTTTAACTGCGGCACTGAATGGCCTTCGCTGCTCCCTCCCATCGTCCCATTTCCTCCCCTCTCTTCACAGGGGCCATCTCAGGCGCACGGCAAGCTCTACGTCGCGCCTCCAGCCTGTGCGGCAACTTGCACACCTCGTGGGGGCGAGACAAAGGCAGGACATGGTTGGCCTGGCTTCGTCCCAGGGCTGCTGCATCACCTCTCGGGGCAGCGATGGGACACCCCTCCTAGAGCCCAGACCCAGAATAACTTGTTGATGAAATCCGTCCCTCCCCAGCCGCCTTTGCCCTGCTCAGCTCAGCTACCGGCTTTGAAATTCTTGGGGGGGGGGGGAGGTCTCTGGCACTTGTCGCGCTTTCCACGGCGAGAGCCCCGGGGAGCCACGGGTTCAGCAGGGGTGGCTCCGGCCTCTGGTTTCTGTTTGTTTGAATTCCCCTCTCTCCTTCCAAGCCGCGGAGCTGGGCAGCAGAATGGAGTGTCCTTTGAACGGAGGCCAAGAGGAACAGGTGGCCCCAGAGGCAGAGCGTGGCGGACTCATAACTGCCGCAGTCCTGGGGTAAAAGATACTCCTCTCTCCCCACACCTAATCCAGCTCCATTACGCCGAGTATAGAAGGGAGACTGCGTTGCCCTCCTTGTAATACTGCGCCGACGGCAGCCCCTGGTGACAGCCACGGTAGGTGAGCGGCCACTTGCCTCCGTTCCCCAAGGGGAAGCTGACCTCGTCTCCGGCGGGAGGGCCTGGCAGCGTCGGGCCGAGTCCCAGGTGCGCTGGGCTCTTCCTGCGGCCTGCTGCTGCAGTAGCCTGGAGGGATCCCCTGGACAGGCCTCTCAGCAAGGGCTACCTGCCCAGGTAAATGCCGCTTGAGTAGGGTGCAGGTAACAAGCAGAGGCGGCTCTCCCAGGGGGCAGGATGAGGGTGGCTGGGTGGAAGACAGAGGGGGGCGATTCTGGGACAGGCACCACCAGGCAGTGAACAGTGAACCTTCTTGCAGTGAACAGGAGCCAGGCCAGAGCACTGCTGGGGGGCCGTGGAGGGGGGCGGGTGCGTTTAGCTCTTCTTCCTCAGGAGCTTCACGTGCCCTGGGTCAGCCCTGAAACACGCCATCACTCAAGGAGCCCCCATGGGGGCTCTCAGGGGTTCCCCACAGTCCAAGGCAAAAGCCCTCTTCTTGAGGTTTCCGTCGCTGGCAAATGTTTGGGCAGGTGCTGGGTCAAGATCTTTCCGCTGGTGGCTATTTTCAACGCCCCCCTGGGGCAAGACAGAGGAAATCTTGGCCTGCCTCCGCCGGCGGCAACAGGAAACAAACTTCCTTCAGTGGTCTGGAGACATTTCCTCTGCAAGCATCTTCCGCAGCATCTTCTGCTTGTGGTCTGGACTGCACAGCCAGGACTAAATGGCTGGTCTAGATGGCCTCTGTGGGTCTCTTCTAGTACTTTCAGTCTAGTGCAGCCCAGCTTCTTGGCCTGCAGCCCGTGCTGAACCCAGGGGCATCGCTCCGAACTCCCACACTTTGAAAGGCATTGCCAGAGTCTTCTCAATGAAGGGTTTCGGAAGGAAAAAAAGGCTTGAATCAAGCAGTGGCTTTAAAAAAAAAGGAAATGAAAGAGGAGTTTATGGGGATTTTGTGTAAAACTGCACGGGGGGCGTGGAATCATCTGTGAATGGACTTGGAGTTTGCAGGAGTTGGAGTCATCTGTTTCTTGTGCCTCTTTGTGTGCGTGCGTGATGCACATGCGCACATAATTAGGGTCAGAAACAGTTTGTATCGCAGGAATATTCTGAAATCGCAATTGGGGCTTTCTGGAATGGGTGCAATTTCAGGCCAGTCCAGAAGCAAAGAGAGTTGGTGAAAATTAGGGACCTTCGCAGCCAGACTGCAAGTTTGAATTGCCAACAACTCATTAATTGGTGGGGCCCATTTTTAATCAGTCCTGCCCCAGGGTAAGGAGCCCTTACCTTGCTTGTGTTTTTTTTTAAACTAATTTTCTTCTAGTTTGTGATTGTAGCAAGAAATGGAAAAAGGCCAGTCTCTAATATATAAGGACAGCCTTTCCTTCTAGCACAACTTGTGTTTGTTAATTGCAAATCATCTCACACTTCAATACTTTAAAGGGGGAAAGGCCTTTAGTGAAATTTTTGCAATGTGTACTTTCTGTATAGTTGACTTGGTTACAGTTGGGGATGAGCCACAAAAGGATGATCCTGAAAAGATCAAGTAAACATTCTTTAATTTGTTCATGTTAAGAGGCACTTGAAAAGTGCTGTGCTTGGGCAGTTCCTGGCAAGCTCTGGAGTTGGGTTCTTTATTCCCAGAAAACCTCCCTGGAAGACACGCATTTGGCCACTGCATGCAGTCCCTGGTTGCAGGAATTGTATTATATGGTGCTATAGGGAGCAGCTTTCCTGATGGGCCCCTCCTTGCTTGTCACAGCTGCCCCCAGATGGATGACAGGTCTGGTTAGCAACTCTTGTGCCAAGATCTATCACCCTTGGCATCGCCTCAGGGGTCATTCTGCAGCCGAATACATGCCTACTTGTTGACTTGTTGTTGTGGTCATTCCAGATAAAGAGAGCACAGATGAGAGCCCGCTAAGGGTATTTAGTTCATGCTGAGCCTGTATGTTGTTGGAGGGGTCAGGGTAGCAAACTCTACACTGTTGGGAAAGAAGAGTGCTCTGCAATCCAAAATCCATCTGTTGGCATTATTTGGGGAGCAGGCAATCATGAGTATCCACCTCTTGTCCTTAGGATAATTTCAACTGCCAGGCTCATGATTTGTACGACTAATGAGTGGCCTGGGAGACAGTCTCTCCCACGCTTTAAGATGAGATTTACAGGGGAAATGGGATTCTTTTAAACTGCACTCATAATTGTGAATGGGTAGCCAAGGCAGAAATGATAACTGGTTTATTCCAAGTAAATTGGTGTAACTCACTGTGACCACAATCCTAATCTGGTGATAGGCAGGCACAGTTAGGCCAGCAAAGTTTGGCTGGCACAAGGGCCACCATAAAGCCTGTTTGGACCACTCTCGGAGTCAGAGAGGCCAGCACACAGACGTGCGCCGTCTAACAGAGTGGCTCACACCTTGACACCATCCTCCCTGACTCGGAGAGCGGTCCCAACGTGCTTTACGGTGTCCCTTGTGTCGGCCAAACTGTGCCGGCCTAACTTGGCATCGAGGTTAGGATTGTGCTCTGTGTGTGTGTGTGTGTGCGTGCGCATGCGCACATGTGCATATGTGTCATGTTTGAGACCAGGGTGTGGTCTCAGGAGAGTCCTGTGCCTTCAGCCAGTGTTGGTCTCCCTTTTCCAACTATGTGGGGTGGGTGGAAGCAAGACCCCCCCAGCAGTGTTCCGGCCCCTGTGAAGCTACCTTTAAACAGCTGCTGCTGCTCTGACCTCCATCCTTAGTGTGCTTCCCCAAGGAATCCTTGTGGCAAGCAGTGCCTCTGGCTCTTCAAGACCTGTTATATGCATGCCACTTGCACCATCCCTCAAAGACCCCCCCCCCACAATCACACACGTCTGCCCCCAAGACCTGTGCGTACCGCTGGGATACGGGATCACACTGTCTGTGGAGCATGAACTTGGAATGAGGCAAGGACCTGCTGGGACTCCACTCAGCACCTCTTTGTCAGAACCGAATGTTCAGGCGGAGGAGATGGTCTGCTCTGCTCTGTCACCTCGCCAGGCACAGGACGCTGCAGGCTGGAAAGCACTTCTGGATCGGCTCACCCCATTCCGCTTTGGAAAGCATGGGGAGGGGGGTCAGTAGTGACTGCTCTGGCTGGGTTGAACACACGTCCATGGGGCTTATTTCCGAGTAGACATGCAATGGATAGTCAGAAGTGCCATAGATAGAGGTGTTTGTTTCCTGTAAAATAGAATTATAATCTGAGGGTGCAATTTTAATCTGGAGTGAGGCGGGCACAGTTAGGCCAGCAACGTTTGGCCAGCACAAGGGACACCGTAAAGCGTGTTTGGACCACTCTTGGAGTCAGGGAGGAAGGTGCACATCTGTGTGCTGGCCTCTTTGAGAGTGGTCCAAACGCGCTTTACAATGGCCCTAGTCAGTGATGTCATCCGGGCGCGCCAAGAACCGGAACACCCGGATGATTGACAGCCCTCCGCTCCAATGGCGGAGGGCTGCCACGCCTCCCCAAGCCTCACTGCGCTGGAATCGCTCCATTTTAGAGCGATTTGGGATGCAAGGGAGGGTGGGCGGGCCCAGCAGCAGCTCGCCCGTCCTCCGGAGAGGCGGTGCGGCCCGGGCCCTCCACAGAACTAGCGGAACGGCGTACCGGGCCGTTCCGCCTGGATGACGCCTCTGGCCCTAGTGCCAGCCAACCTTTGCTGGCCTAACTGTGCCGGCCTCACTCCAGGTTAGGATTGTGCCCCGAGTCTTATTGAACACAATGGGTTTATTTCTGGGTAAGCTAAATAACATGTTTTAAGCTCTTCTAGCCATAAACCTTTGTAAGTCTCCCCTCCGAAAAGTTGAAAGCAAGGCCTTAAAGCAAAGTGACCCCAGGCTGCTGTATTAACGTGGCCTTCAAAAGCCTTTCCCCCATTTTCTTGCTGCTTGTTGTGCTGTGGAGTGACTCTGTTGAGCAGCCGTTGCCTTGTGTCTCCTGCAGAAGCTGGGCTGAAGGAGGGGTCCACGACTTCGGAGGTCTCTGCTGGGCACACGACAGCCAGGGAGGCTCATCCAGGTCCACGAGGATGGAGAAGGATGGAGATACTTGCACCGCGCATGACACCGGAGGGGGGGAGGAAGCCCCTGCAGCCGGCCCAGCAGACCTCGGAGGAGGGACGAGAGCAGACCCTGAAGAGCCGGGTTGTGTCGCGGGAGGAGGAGGAGGAGGAGAGAGTCCGGCTGAAGCGGCGCTCGCCAAGCAGAGCCAAGGCCCTCCAGAGGCCGAAGGGGCAAGCCCAGGTGACCCCAGTGCTGTGGGGGAGAGCCAAGACCACCCTGCGGAGCGGGGCCACGCCGGGGCAGGAGGAGAGAGCCTGGGTGGCACCACAGTCACGGAGGAGAGCCACAAGCAGCCTCAAGAGCCGGAGCCTGCCGTGGCAGGAGGAGGGAGCCCTGGGGAAGCGGCAGTCGTGGGGCAGAGCCAAGACCGCCCACCGAAGCAGGTTCCCCTGCAGCAGAGCCTCAGCTGTCCAGCCACCGTGCCGAGGTAATGCTCCTGCCCCTGCAACCTGGTGCAGCTTTGGGGGGCCACCAGTGGTGTCATCTAAATGATTTAAGAGCAGGTGCTCACTTTTGGTTGGCACGTGTCGGGACCCGCCCACCGGAAGTGACGTCATAAGCCGGAAGTGAGGCCGTGGCAGGAAGGGACATGAAAAAAGCCCTTTTTGAGGCCTCAGACGATTTTAAACTGACCCAACAGTTGCAACGGTATTCCACAGCACCCCCAGAACATGTGAAGGAGGCCTGGCATCATGTTAAAACCCCAGAGCAGTTCATTTTTCAGTGGCAAGGAAAGGAAAGGCTCCGCTCGCTGCCTTCCTGCCTGCTTGCCTGGCTCTGAGAACATGCAGGCAACTCAAACATGCAGGAAATTCAAACGTTGCAGGGGGCGGAGTCGACGAGTGGGCGGGCGAATGGGCGGGGCCAGCCATAATCCTAGAAACCGGTACTTGCATACCCCCGCGTACCCCCTGCATGACATCACTGGCTGCCACTGTTCCCTGGCAGGGTGATTTTGGAAATGGCTGCACATTTTGAAATGAAGCCAAGCTCTGAGACAGACACACAAAGCTGCAAGTCCAGAGGCAGTCTGGGGAGTGTGTGTGTGTGTGTGTGTGTGTGTGTGTGTGTGTGTGTGTGTGTGTGTGTGTGTG
>JAJKFI010000104.1:737929-749331 GCA_029204185.1 Lerista edwardsae | reverse complement strand
GTGTGTGTGTGTGTGTGTGTGTGTGTGTGTGTGTGTGTGTGTGTGTGCTTTCCAGAAGACAGGTCTCTACACACAAGTCACTACGGTGAAGGGGCCTGCATGAAGCCCCCACACTGCGATCCCCATCACTGCTGCGCAAACCCGTGCGGTAGACAAGCACTTGGAGGCTGGGAGGCCAACCTGTGGTTTTCCAGGTCACGCACACGTAGCGGGTGACATGCGTGTAAGACTCTGATGAAGGGTTTTGTTATACCACTGTTGAACCAGGGAGAATCCTCAGTGCGGCTTATGCCCCAGTCGGAGGCCCCATCCGATGGACCTCCCCCTGAGGCTGCTGTGCCCCCAGGGGTAAGTCTGCCCTGCCCTGCCCTGCTGGGGCTACCTGGGAGTGCACCAGCAATGGTCCGAGGCCAGGGTGGAGGCAGGGCTTCCGTGTCAATGCGACCACCAAAACCGCCCCCTTCCTGGCCTCAACACCCCTGCCCTCTGCCCTGGTCTCCATCCCCGTCCAGCTCTGCCCACCAGGGCACGCCCCTGGCTCTGGCTGACCGGTGCCAGGGCGACTTCAGAGCCTCCCCCCCCCGATGGTGCAGCTGCTGTAGCCACTTGCCACTTGCGGCTGTGGTGGCCCAGCTGCATGAAACGGCGCTTCCCTTTTCACGACACCCTCAAAGCAGGCTGGCCTGCAGCAGGCCCATTCCGGCAGCCCAGCTGGCCCACAGGATCCGGCTCCCTGACTGCTGTGCATGACGACCTGCAGGTGGGATCCACGCCGCACTGTGGGGATTTCTCAGCTTTCCAACAGGCAGCCTGAAGCTGGTTCCTAAAGCTGGGTTAGGATTGCGCTCTGAGTCTGAAGCCATCCCAGAACATTCTAAGTCCTGGCCCGGAGAGGAGGAGTGGCTGAATTGCAAGCGCAGCTTCGCTGCTTTGAGTGTTTTCCGATTCAGGGTGCAATCCAAGAACGCCCTTGGGCTGACGCATGTCGGTGCACCTCAGCACCAGCTGGGGCAGTGCGAGCACTCACGCCACCCAGTTGCGTGGCAGGAAGCAGCAGGCAAGCCGCCCTCGAGCCAGCTACGTTTGGCCAGCATGGGAGCTTTTCGGGGGGAATGGGGCAGAGGGAGGGCGGTCCCATGGGAGGGGGGAGGAGCTGGGATCCGGCAGTTATGCCGAATCCAACCCCCATCCCCGGCCATGCAGCCCTAGTCCGGGCTGTGCTGGGTGGCGTAGACTGGTGCCGGCTAGGCTGCATGCTTAGGTTCAAGCAGCCCCGTTTGGCTGCCTGTGGCTTAATGGTGAGCTCAGACATGTCATGTAGCGGGTACGCGGGGGTACGCGCGTACCCGTTCCTAGGATTAGGGCTGGCCCCGCCCATTCGCCCGCCCACTCGTCGACTCCGCCCTCTGCAACGTTTGAATTTCCTGCACGTTTGAGTTGCCTGCACGTTCTCAGAGCCAGGCAGGCAGGCAGGCAGCGGAGCGAGGGAGACCGACAGCAGTGCAGCGTGAGCAGGTAGGCTACCTGGGGCTCCCTCCTGAGGAGTCGTGGCGGCTCCTGGGGGGGGAATTGGTAGCCCACGTGGCGGCCCCGGGGAAGGCCCAGGACTCCCAGGCCTTCTCCCGGGCCGCCGAGCGGCCTACTGAGGAGGCGCGGCAGTTCCTGGGGGCAGTTCCTGGATTCCGGCTATGACCTCACTTCCAGTGGGCGGGTCCTGACACAAGTGCCAATCAAAAGTGAGTGCCTGTTGCTAAATCATTTAGATGCCATTACTGGGTGAGCTGCAGTTGCCTCCTGCTTGGGTTAGGATGCAGGGCAGGCTGGCTGGCTGGCTGGCCTGCCTGCTCCTGCCCAAGCGAGGACGGGGCTGTCACTCTCTCTATGAACTTAAAGGAGGGACGGGTTGGTGTGAGAGAAAACCCGGAATTTGAATCCATTTCCACTGAGTGACCTGTCAAGCAAAGGCATTATCCAAAACAGATAAAATTATTGTGAAATCTTTTTAAGAAGAGGAATAAGTGAAGAATTCGATGACAAAATGAAGCCAAGATACTGGTATAAATTTTTGATATATGGGAATACATTTGGTTCTCTTTATGATTCAAATCCGAGAGAAGAGTGCTTTAAAGCAAATAGTTAGTACAGTGGATGGCCCCAGAGAAATTAAATACAAGAAATTCTTCCTATGACCTCAAGAGCTTGAAATGCAAGAAGAATGTGGGCAGGTGTTTTTTCTTCTTTCATTTGCAAGGACTGGTAAGTGTGCAAGGAGAGATGGCAGAAAAAGAAGAGATGCCGTAGGAAAAAAATAACCCAAGTTTAGTTGGCGTGAGGTCCTCTTCGTTTCTTTTGCCCAAATCAAAGGGTTTTCCTAAAGAACGTTCCTTTGCCTCTGCAGCTGGCACAAGCCCACAGGGACTTGGGTCAGACACTAGGAGGGGAGTGTCTGCCCTCCTTCTTGCCCCTTCACCACCCCGTTCTGCCCACCCCTGTCTCCCAGACCCATGCCCTGTCCAGGCATGTGGAGTCGGCATGTGGAGCCGGCCACCTGCTGCTTATGGAAGTGGTCAGGCTGTGCACTCTGACCTGTTGCCATTTGCAATAGCAGGGAAGCGCCTCTTGCCCCCTTGCCTTGCTTACTCCAGGGGTGTTAGGTGCTGATAGGCTTGCACCCTGAGAGCGCAGTCCTAAACTGGAGTTAGGCTGGCCATAAGCAAAGCCAGCAGAGTTTGGCCTGCACAAGGGCCACCATAAAGCGCGTTTGGACCGCTCTCGGAGTCAGGAAGGATGGCGCACGTCTGTGTGATGGACTCTCTGACTCCGAGAGTGGTCCAAACATACTTTACAGTGGCCCTTGTGCGGCCAAACGTTGCTGGCTTATTTTATGCCGGCCTAACTCATTTTAGGATTGTGCCCTGAGAGAGCCTCCAGCTGAGAGTGCAAGGGAGGGCAGGGCTGCCCCATTCGGTTGTGCAGCACTACGTCTAAGGGGGTCACCGTTTGCCTAGGAAGCAGGAGGAATCCCGGGAATCAGTGGTGTCATTCAAATGATTTAGGAACAGGAACACACTTTTGATTGGCACTTGTCGGGAACCCGGAACCAGTCACGGAGTCCATTAGGAACCTGGTACGTTCCCCCTGAATGACATCACTGCCGGGAATCCTTTCTCTACTGATACTAAGGAGGCACCTGGGCTAGGGGCAGACGTGATGGGAGGATAAATTTGTATCACTTGGCAATCATCACTTGGCAAACCTTAACAGCGTATGTGAGAGTTACAGAGCGTAGGCCAAGAAGAAATGATGTTCAGGAAAATTGGTTGTTATTCGACCTTGGCTGAACAAGGCACGCACTTCTGATGCTGTTCTCTTCATTGGATTGGAATGGGGAAATGTGTGTGTCCGTTCTGTCTCATTGATGCCCTTTTTGTAGTATAAATTCCACAAACAGAGTAAAATCCTCTGTGCAAAAGTAGAAGCGAGGCTGGCCGATTGACGAGGCAGGCTGACCCCCTCGTCCCTCGTGCCAGCCACCCTTGAAGTGCGTCTCCTGACCCAAATCTCAAGCTGGACTTTTGCACCAGAGAATTTTGGGATCAACCCCGGAATATCAGCAGGGCCAGCAGTCTTTGCTGGGGACCGGCTCTGTGTGTGGGTGCTCAAGGAAGGAGGTCCTCTGCTGGGGTCCAGTGCCCCTCCCCTCGAAGCCTTTTCTGGGAGTAGGCTGGCTGAGCAGAATGAGGCAGGAACCTGTGGAAGGGGCTGAGGGGCGGCACCACTCCGGACGGCACCCTTGGGCGCTTCCCCACACCAAAGCCTACGCCTGGCACGTCAGGAGGGCAGCTTCAAAAAGTCCCAGCTCCCCTCCGGGGGGCCCCTCGATTCGCCACCGCACCCCCAGGACGCCCCTTCTCCCCAGTGGGCTGCAGACTCACCAGAGCAGCTGCTGACTCCACATGTGTGGCTGGAGGGAGCGAGGAAGGGGGCTGTGCAGGACGGGACTTCCCCACTGCAGCCATTCCCCCTTCGCCCCCCTAGGAATCCGCAGTCGCTCCCTTTAACCCTCTGAGTGCTGGCCAACCAAGAAGAAAAGCTCTTTGCAGAGGAATCGGGAGGGGGGAGGAGGAGGGAAGCGCTGTGGAGTGAAGTGGGCGGAGTCAGCCCTAATTTTAACAAGTGGAACTGAGTTCCCCCGCGTTCCCCCTACATGACATCACTGGACTTAGTGGCATCTCTGTGTTTCAGCCTAAAAGAAGTTCCTGAAGAGGCCTCCGCTTCTCAGGGAGAGCAGAAGCCACCAGAGCCACCTGCCCCCAGCCCTCCCCCACCCGGAGAACCTGCCAAGCCCGTGGAGGAGCCTGACCTGGTGCAGGAACCAGCAGGAGAACCGCCCAGTCTGGCTGGCCCAGAGGGAGAAAGGACCTTGGCCGAGACCTCTCCCTCCGCTCCAGAGAGCGCTCGTGACTCTGCAGGGCCCCAGATCCCGACAGAGGCCCCCTGTCCGGCTGAGCAGCTGCCGGCAGAGAACCGAGAGGACGCTGCAACCCCGGGAGAAGTTGGGGCTCCCCCTGTGGAGGCTCCCACCAGCCCCTACCTCACTGCGGACTTTGGCAAAGAGGATCCGTCGCTCATCTTGGGTAAGGTCCCAGACCTGGGGCGCCACTCCTTGGAAGCCAGGTTGGCCCAGTCTAGAGGAGACAGGGGTGAGAGGAGGGCTGGGGGTCCTGGGCCCAGAAGTTGGGGTCCTGAGCATCCTGGTGCCAAGAGCAAGAATGCCTGTTCCTAGCCCTGAAGGTTCTGAAGGTGGGTGTGTGGCCAGTGTTGCGTTGACGCACCGTTGGGAGAATAGGACTTCTACACCGATGGCTATTTCGTGTGCCTCTTATGCAGGCAACAGGGTTGAAGGCAGGGTTGAAGGCAACAGGGTCTTTGACGGCGAAACGGAGCGTGATGCAACGGGCGGCCTGCCGCTCACCCGTTCATCCCTCCCAGCATTCTGGCAGCATGACGCCGCTGCTTGAAGGTCAACTTTCTGTATTCATGCAAACTGCATGAGCGGAGTGGAGCTATTTGCTAGGAACACTCGTCAGATTTGGGAATAGCTGCCGCCGGGTCTGAGGGAATCCGTTAGCTGACCTTTCCGTCATCTGGATGACGAAGCGAAAGGCTTGAGAAACCAGTTTGGAGGGGGAAAGCCCGGGCACTTGGTCTCACTTCCGTGGAGCTGGGAGGAGCCTGGACTCTGCCGACAGGCTAATTGTGGCTGACGTAGTGCTGAGAAAGCACGCGGGAGATGAGAATGGAATAGTGGCAGAGGGTGAGCGCACAGGCCCACCCATCGTTGCCTCAACGCAACATCATGTCTGACAGCAGCATTTACTTGTGTAAAAGCATGGCCGTGTAACTTCCTAAAGAAGGTTGGTTTGAAAAGTGTCACCTTTGAGCTGTTAGCATGACAAAAATTAGATTGCAAAACGAGTCTAACGATATACATTAACTAATGCAAGAATGATGGGAAGAAATGTCATGTCAGCAGTTCAAAGGGGACACTTAAAAAACCCTCCTTTTGACTTATGAACTGCTTTTAGAAACAACTTTGCAGAAAGCAGCACAGAGTACAAATAAAGCAAGAACTAAAACGTTTCAAGCAAAAACGTGATGAACTTGGTGACACCCATTTGTTAATGGGTGTTGGTTTTAGGATTTGGCTTTTTTGCCAAGCATCTGGGCTTTACTGGGCAGGCCTGAGGGGGAGCGGGAGGGGGGAAATGATGCACACACCCCCCCGAAGCCTAGGCTTCGGGGGCTTGTATCATGACAAATTTATTGCACACAGGAAATATGGGAACCTCAATTTCCCCCTTTTCAGGGTGCGTTTCCACTACATCTTTAATCCACTTCTATTCCCTCACTTATATGGGACGTGGTGGCGCAGCGAGTTAATCCGCTGTTGCTGGGCTTTCGACCGCAAGGTTGGGAGTTCGAGACTGCGTGACAGAGTGAGCTCCCGTTGCTTGTCCCAGCTCCTGCCAACCTAGCAGTTCGAAAGCACCTAAAAATGCAAGTAGATAAATAGGGACCACTTCGGTGGGAAGGCGTTCCATGCGCTACAGCGTAGAGTCATGCTGGCCAGAGGATCGGACAAAAAAAGAAAAAACACGCCGGCTCTACAGGCTTTGAAACGGAGATGAGCACCGCCCCCTACAGTCGGTCACGACTAAACCTTTACCTTTATTCCCCTCAATGCATTCTGGAGACTATTAAGGGCAGCTCTAACAGATTCATTAACAAACCACAGTGCCAACACCAGCACCCAGATGCACTGCGGGATTAGAAGTGCATTAAACATGAATTAAAGCTGTAGTGGAAATGCAGCCCAGGTCTTCTCCATAAGCCTTGGCCGAGGCGATCCTGGGGGGGGGGTCACACCTCCGGGGGTGCTGACCCCTGCAGCAGCCACCCCCCATGCGAGTTGCTTCTCTGAACAACCCGACGTGGGCATGCAACACCGGCTCGTCCTTCCTCCAAGAAGGCATGGGACCCGCTCAAAATCAGTGGCGGGCGGGGGGGCGTGCGTGTGTGTGTGTGTCATCACCTGCCCCTCTCAAGTCCAGCACCCGGGGCATTTGACCCCCTACGCCCCCTCAGGCACACCGCTGACCCTCGGATCCCGTCTATATCTGTTGGGCATTGTTTGAAGGTGAAATTAGCAGTATGGGATACAAATATAAATCTGGAGCACAGAAAAATGAAGAGTAAGAAGACAGGCAGGGACATTCATTTCATCTGGGCTTTGTTTTAAAATCATCACATAATAATGAGGGAGAGAGTGAAAGCCCGTCCTCGGATGCCCCTGCCTCACTGGGAGAAGGAAAAGCAAATGAGGAGGACTTTGCTGAGGTGGAAGGAAAGAAATGCAGTAGCACTACTCAAAGGAAGGAAATGGTCCCATCCTGATCAATGTTTTCATTGAGGGCCCAATCCGATCCACATTTCCAGGACAGACGCAGCCGCAGTGCAACCCTCAGGTAAGAGAACCAACATTCCCTTCCCTTGAGGAGGCCTCCACGACTCCCCCCTCCCCCCCCCCCCCGCAGGATGCAGTGCACATGCTGTGTGCTTGGCTGCATCAGCCCTGGAACGTTGGACAGGATTGGGCCCTGAGTTTCAATCTTGCTCATGCCAAGTGAAAAAGATCAACTAAAAACTTGCCTACAAACTGTTTAATGACGCCTGGCTTGTAGGCAAATTTAGGAGGGGGAGGGGGACCACTCGGGCGTCCTGCCCTAGGCCCAATGGCAGCCCTGAGCAGCCCCTGCCCCGGGGGTAATAATAATAATAATAATAATAATAATAATAATAATAATAATAATACTTAGATTTATATACCGCCTTTCTTAGGTCACCAGATTTCTCTAATGACTACAACTCAAGGCGGTTTACATGGGCAGGCTTTATTCAGAAACCCGAAGGTTTTTACAATTTTTACAGAAACGTTCAAGAACTACACACATACAGCTGGATCTTTCTGGATTTTGTCCTTCTTTCTGGCCACCCGTTTGTCTTCTTGCTGGCTGATAAGCGGCTTCCCTGCTCCCACCAGAGAAGCGGCTGAACTTCGGCACAACTCCCCCTCACACAAGGCAGCCGAAGCTCAGCTGTTAATCAGCCGCAATTAACGAGGTCTGCCGCTCACAGAGACTTCCGCCTGTCCTGAACTGGCGACCTTCAGATCTTCAGCTCTTATCTTCAGGCAAATGGAGGCATTAACCCTCTCGACTAAATCTTCTGCCGAAGATTTAGAGTCGAAGAGGCCAGTTGGGTGGACGCTGCTGTGCTGGCCCTGCAGGGGACGAGGCCGTCTTGTGCTATGCCCAGGATTGTCTTGCCGAGAGCACTTCGGCGGGCTCTGCAGGCTCTGCCCCTGGGGGGGGGGGTGTTATCGCTGCCCTCTGGCCTCTCCCCACAACAAGCCCGAAACACCCACAGTCAGAAGCAGGCCTGGGGGCTTTCATGTCTCCGCCGTTCCCTTGACCGACTGGCTTGCGCCCCAGACTCTGGGTCCCACAGACAGTGATCATTTGGCCTTTGTGCCCCCAGTGGCTGACCCCGGCCTTCTTATGGGGCCCCCTGGGCAGCTGGGCCTGCCTGTGCTGGCTGCGAGAGTCCCGGGCAGGTGGCCTGATGGAGGTCTTCAGGGGGAAACCTGGCAGCATCCTGCCCTGCATCTGGCACAGCTTGCCCCTCTCCCCCCACCACCCCGGCTGCTCCTGAATGCCCCTCCCATCATGTGACGGCTGGCAGGCAACGCACGCAACCAGAGAGCAGCGCATCAGGTGTTGTTGACTGGCCTCCTGGCTGTGATGGATGAGACAGCAGGGCTTGCTGCTGGCTGACCTTGGGATGTGTGTGTGGGGTGGGGGCGTGGGGGGGGGTACATGCAAGGCAATGTTGAATGTGGGTGGTGGGAGATCAGAAAAGAGCTGGGTGCTTGTGCAGTGCAGGAAGCAAAGGGAGGAGGGGGAGGTCAGTTTTTTACTTTTTTAAAGTACTTTTTTACCCAGCGGGTAGTTAATCTGTGGAACTCTGTGCCACAGGAGGTGGTGACGGCATCTGATCTTGATGCCTTTAAGAGGGGATTGGACGGATTTCTGGAGGAAAGGTCCATCGTGGGCTATAGGCAATGATGGGTTGTAACCTCCTTACGTTAATAGTAGGCTACTTTAGAGTTCCGGGTGCAAGGGAGTGGCAACAGGATGCAAGCGTCTTGTGTCTCGTGCCTCCCTGGGGCACCTGGTGGGCCGCTGTGAGATACAGGAGGCTGGACTAGATGGGCCTTTGGCCTGATCCAGCAGGGCTCTTCTTATGCTCTTATGTCACCATGATGCTGGTGGTGATGCTGCTTTAACACTATAGCACCATAATTGTAAATGGCACTTATGGACTAAATGTAGCTGGTACTTAGCAGGCAGTCAACAGATAGTCCCAGTCCCAAGGAGGCGGGGAACAGCAGGTAGGAAGAGGGGCTGGGGGCAGGGGACGTGTCGGCGATCCTTTCAGGTCCATGCACTTTGGTGGCAGTGGGGCAAGTGGGCTGAAGTCAGGCTGTGGAGGAAGTGAGTTTTTGAGAAGGTGAGGAGGGAGCCGTCCAGGTGACGCCTGTTCAGGCTGAGGGATCTCTGCAACGTCCCTGTGCGTTGGTGCAGTTTGACGCCTGATGCAGAATTCTGCGCCTTGACACTTCCAGCGTGCACTTGCTTAAAAGGAAGGTTTCTGGCCCTCATGAAACGGCGGATTTTGAGCAGTGGCCACTGGAGCCCCTGGAGAGAGGGGGGTGGGGGAGCGTGACTTTGGGCCTGGGTGACGTGCATGCGCAGATGGGAGCGCTTGGCTGCCAGCCACGGACAAGCCCAGCTGGAGCTGCAGCCAGGCTCAACCCCTGTCGCTTCAGCTCGCGCGTCTCAGGAAGGGCTGCTTTCTGCCTGTGGAGCTGCCATCAGGTTGGGTGAGGAGCTGATTCAGGAGGAGGCGGTTTCCTGGGCGGGGAGGAGATCGGAGTGGCGCTGGCAGGAGAAGGAAGCCCCGTCTGTGCGGTGGCGACATGACCCGGAATGCCCCCTAGTGGCGCTTTGGGGCCACCGCACCTGCCGAGTTTGCTGTTCCTTCAGCCGCGCCTTCATTTGCACGGCCCCAGTAAACCAACCCGGAAGTCCTGCCCATCTGTGAAGGAAGGAACTGCAGGTGGAGGCAGGACTGAGGTGCACTTTCTGCTCACTTCTAGCGGGTGCAAAGCGGATCAATGTGGGCTGCATCTGTGGCAGGCCAGAGGGGGGCACTGGTGGCAGTAGACTTGGGGTGACTGACAGGCACTCTGAGTCTGCTGCCCTCTCACCTGCCCCTGCAGTCTGCTGCTGATGCCTAGTGAATGGACCAGCCCTGCTTCTGGGGGAGAGCCCCATTCTGCACACAGAAGGCTCCAGGTCCGATCCCCAGCTGAAGGACCTCCTCTAACACCGTGGGGGGCAGGGAATTCTGGCTGAGTCCCAAAGAGTGGCTGCCGCCAGTCACTGCAGGCAGGGGCAGACCTAGTCAAAATGGCGCCCGGGGCACCCAATAGAAGTGCGCCCCCATGGGAGCCCAGGTCTACCCGCACAATGTTGCGGGGGCCACTGGAGCCCCCCTAGACAGCCCCAAGTCGGCGCCCAGGGCTCTTGCCCCCCTGCCACCCCCTAGATCCATCACTGACTGCAGGCGATGCTGGGGCAGGTGGCCCAGGGAATGGTGTGACTCCGGGGAAGGGAGCTCCACGTGTTCCGTGGCTGTGGGGAAGGGACCACCACCTCCAGGCCCTGCTCATGAGCTTGCAGAGGCATCGGACTGACCACGGCTGGAGCTGTGATCCGGTACGGCAAGCAGCGCTTGTGTTCTGAATGCCATGAGACAGGATGGCTCGTCTGGCCTGACACGGCAGCGAAACTGTGGGGGTGGCAGTAGCAATGCGGTAAGTCTGCAGGTGCTGCGGTGCGTTTTGTATGCAGCCCCTTCCATTTGCCACTGGAGCCGTTCCGGGCAGCCACAGCAACACAGAGCACAATCCTCACCTGGAGTTAGGCCGGCACAGTTAGGCCAGCAAAGTTTGGCTGGTCCAAGGGACACGGTAAAGTATGTTTGGGCCACTCTCGGAGTCCGAGAGTCCAGCACACAAACGTGCGTCATCCTCCCCAACTCTGAGCGTGGTCCAAACGTGCTTTACAGCGGCCCTTGTGCTGGCCAATCTTTGCTGGCCTAACTGTGCCGGCCTAGCTCCAGGTGAGTTACGCTCACAGTTGCAGTTGCTGCCCAGAATGGCTGCCCAGAATGGCTGCCCAGAATGCCAAGTTGGAGGGGTCGTTTACACGGTGCATTGCGGCACCTGCAATACTTACTGTGTGACTCCTGCTGACTCGTGAGCAGGGCTGGTGCAATCCAGAATGCTGCCTGGTGCCATCTCAGGTCCGCTGCATCGGCACTACAAAATTAAAACCAAGACCAGAGCCCTGAGCATGCTCCTTGCACACTGCCATCAAGCCTGGACATGCGGGTTGGACATCTCTGGGTTGGACAGCAGCGCTCGAGGAGCTTGGCAGGAAGGGAACGAGCCCCCTGCGTCTTGTCTGCGCAAGTGTGAAGCCGACGATGGAGCTTGCATTGGCAGCACACGGGAGGGAGGCAGAGGCGGTGGCAGCCTTGGGGCGCCTTGGGGGCCGCCATCCCCTCAGACCCCTTGCAATCTGCTGCTGAGGCAGCTGCATTAGGTGGCCTCAGCAGAGGCAGATCTACAGGGAGGGCAAAGCTCTAAATTGCAAGAAGCCTTACTAGTCCGGTGCACTTAGGGTTTAAGGTCCAAGTAAGTGTAAGAGAAG
>JAJKFI010000104.1:712485-737529 GCA_029204185.1 Lerista edwardsae | reverse complement strand
AGAGAGAGAGAGAGAGAGAGAGAGAGAGAGAGAGAGAGAGAGAGAGAATGTCAGCCCAGGATGACTATCCTTTATGGTCCACTTTGTCACTTCTCACGTCTCTTCCACTGGGACAAGCACTGGGGTCTTGAGGGAACGAAACGTGTACCGACAAAACTCTTCCGATACTGATCCAGGGTCCTGGGTGTTGTATGGGCAGTGGCTGCATCCGGCAGTGTTTCTGTGAGCTGTGCAGCCACTGAGCAAGAATCAGGGGTGCCCCTTGCTGCGTCCTTCATAGCGCCCCGAATCTTAGTGATGACGTCATCACCAAGCGCTCCAGAGCTGACCCTAACGCGCAACTGTTGGGGCTCTGCCCAGTCCCTGCAATTTTTGCAGGGAACATCAGAAGAGCCCCAATGCCGAATCAGGCCAAAGGCCCAACTAGATCCCTCAGGGGCCCTCCAGATGCCCCTGGGAGCACTCAAGACAACGAGATCCCTGCATCCTCTCGCCTCTCCCCTTGCACCAGACGATGCCTGGGTGCTTGACCAGACCTTGGAGGAGAGGAGGGAGCGACTGCCTCCAGCGCCACCTGCTGACCAGGTGGGTCCCGTGACGGGGCTTGAGAGGTGGGACCATGCAATGAGTGTGTGTGTGGTGGAGGGGAGAGGACTGGACCCTGGACCCTCCGATGCCAAATGGAGCCCCCCTTCTTCTGCGGAAGGCTCCCTGAAGAGAGGCCATGAAGGGGGACCTGCTCTCAACCAGAGAGGGGAGCAAAGCGATACGCTAAAACCCAGCGATACGCTATTCAGCGATCGCTAAATTCAGCGATACGCTAAAACCCAGAGATGGCATGCAGTTGTCATGGCCTGTCACCTGTTAAGGTTTCTCCAAAGACCTGCCCAGTCTCCTTGGGGCCACCACAGGTTTCAGGGTTGCTGGGAGGCCCTGCAGGAAAACCTCGAGTGGCCTGTTAGGTGCTACCGCAGCTGCTGGCCCTGAGAGTTCAGGGCTGGCCCAGCCAGGTGGACACCTTGATGGGTCTGGACTCTGCCCTTGCCTGGAAGCTGCCCCCAATGCAGCGCCGTGCGTGGAACACGGAAGCAGTGATGTCATGCAGGGGGAACGCGGGGGAACTCAGTTCCACTAGTTAAAATTAGGGCTGACTCCGCCCACTTCACTCTCCCTCCTCCCCCCTCCCAATTCCTCTGCAAAGAGCTTTTCCTCTTGGTTGGCTGGCACTCAGAGGGTTAAAGGGAGCGACTCCAGATTCCTAGGGGGGCGAAGGCAGTGATGTCATTCAGGGGGAACGGGCTCCGTGGCTGGTTCCGGGTTCCCGACAAGTGCCAATCAAAAGTGAGTTCCTGTTCCTAAATCATTTGAATGACACCACTGCACGGAAGGGAGGCAGTTCCAGCCTGGAGGGCTGGCAGGCTCCGCGAGATGGGCAAGAAAGGCAGAGGTTGGCACAAAGTCAGTGCTCTGCAGGGGGTGAGATGCAAGCCTAGCCTGCGGTCAGGTGAGGTAGGTGCCTCGGGCACCCTTAAGGACTGCGGAGCGTGAGACTACCTGATTGGATCGTTGGCCGCAGTCCACGGGGACAGCCTCTTGCTCAGGCCTCGTGGAAATGAATGAGAGCCGGGCAAGGCCAGGACTGCTGCTTCCATGGGTTTGTGCCCCCACATGGATTGGGATTTTCAGGCTCAGGCACCAAAATGTCGGGAAGGGGACAGGAAAGGGTCAGGTAGTAACAATTTGTTACCAATGAAGCGTTATGTCTGACGATGACCTGGGTGCTTGACCAGACCTTGGAGGAGAGGAGGGAGCGACCCCCTCCAGCACCACCTGCTGACCAGGTGGGTCCCGTGATGGGGCTTGAGAGGTGGGACCATGCAATGAGTGTGTGTGTGGTGGAGGGGAGAGGACTGGACCCTCCGATGCCAAATGGAGCCCCCCTTCTTCTGCGGAAGGCTCCCTGAAGAGAGGCCATGAAGGGGGACCTGCTCTCAACCAGAGAGGGGAGCAAAGCTGGGCATACTGGGAGCCGGCTTGGAACAGCTGGGTGGGCAGGGGACGGACGAGTGAGAGCTGGCAGTGATGGGAAATTGGGCGATTGGTGGCCCAAACGTGATGGGCACTTGCAGACCTCACGTTTACGAGGTTTCCGACCTAGGCACGGGCAAAGAACGCTGAAATCTGCTCGCTGACTGGCAAGGAATTGTACCACCCTCATGGTGCTACCTGGATGCACTTTCAAGGTTTGGCCAGTAGGTGGCACCCTCTGAACAGTCCATGGAGAGACCTGTGTCCCGACACAGCCAGCAGCCCCGGAACCCTGCAATTGCCTGAGTCACCTGGGTGCGGAAGGGCAGTCCTGGAGATGTTCCGTCCGCAGCAGCCACAGAGTGGTCCCGTCCAATGCTTTCTCCCTCCTCTTTTCCAGATGACACCCCTCCCCCACCCGCACCCTTCACCCACCGCATCATCAAGCTGAGAACTGGGGACTTCAAAGATACATACAGCATCAACACCAAGGAGATGCTA
Source organism: Lerista edwardsae (assembly GCA_029204185.1). NCBI lineage: Eukaryota > Metazoa > Chordata > Lepidosauria > Squamata > Scincidae > Lerista > Lerista edwardsae. Next base: position 735,000 of record JAJKFI010000104.1, on the reverse strand, counting down.
GGAGGGTAAGAGGGGGAGGGAGGCACAACCCTCTGGTCTGGGGTCTCGGGCATCTAGTTGCTGACTGACCTGCTGCCTTCATTTGTGTTTTTCTGATGCTGCTGAAGACAAGGGTGTATGAATTTATTCAGCTCTCTGTCCGGTTACAGGACCTTGCAGAGTTTCATAGGCATACCCAGGTCTCTGTCCGCAAAGAGCTTACAATCTTAAATAGATACAGTAATGGAAAAAACAGAAGGAGAGGGGATGCAAATACAGTTACACTGACTTGAAACTTCCATTATATTTAGGATGAAAGGGCAAAGCCAAAGACCACCTGAAAAATGTAGGCTTTGAGGCAGAATTAGAAGGAATTCTTCCCACGATGCCAGCAGTTCAATGTGTGTCTCCCTTTTTCTCCCCACAGGGGGAAGTTTGGAGAAGTTCGAACATGTGCAGTGAAGGAGACGGGCCTCAAGCTAGCAGTGAAAATGATTAAGAAACAGGGGCCAAAGGACAGGGTATGTCGTCCAGGTGATCCCACCAGTATGGATAGTGGTGGTGGTGGTACAATGGCAGTACATGGGTTGGTATGTGCTGAGCACACACTTCTGCATCCATCTCTGGGGCAGGTTCCCAGCATGTTTTTACGAGCCTCAGGGCACAATCTTAACTGGCACAATTAGGCCGGCACAGTCAGTGCAGCAAAGTTTGGCTGACACCAGGGCTACCATAAAGCTTGTTTGGACCACTCTTGGAGTCAGGGCCAAACTTTGCTGGCCTAACTCCTTGTTAGGATTGCGCTCACAGTCTTGTTTATCCCCTGGGACAGTGTTTCTTGAAGGGCGAACCCTGGGACTCCCTCCCCCTTCAGGGCTCTGAACACCCCATAAGTGGCCACCATCTGCCCCCTGCCCAGTTTGCTCATCTGTCCCTCTGGCCTCTCCTGCCCCCTGCACTCTGGGGCTCCCAGAACACTGTGTACCCCTGGTGGGGCTCCCCAAAATTCTGGAGTGTGACGCGCTCCAGCAACTGAATGTTTTGAGAACTGCTGCCTTAGAATATGCCCCTTATACAGTTAGACTTATGTAGAATTTGCTCCACTGCACCACTGTTCTGGCCAAGGGTTCTCAAAACAGCTCGCACAAAGTTCAAAGACAGCAGCTGTGGCTGATCCTTAAGGTGTACAAATACAGAGAGCAGCGAAGGGTGGAGAAAAGCACCCTGAAATCCAGGTAAAACGATGAGTGAGAACAGAATTGTGCTTCACGACCTGGGCAGTGAAAAGGTGGCCTTCCTCTGGCCCTGAAAAGGCAGCCCACTCGATGCCAGTCAGGCCTGGCTGAAGAAACCGTTCCCAAGTCAGGGGGCCACAGCAAGAAGGCCCTGCCACAAGTCACCCCCTGCCTCCCCTCAGATGGGAGAGGAGATGGAATACTAAGAGCGGTTTCCTGCCTAGGGCAAAGAGCAGTTTTGGGGGAGCCGTTTTCATTGTTGTGATCCTGATTTTAAGCCCCCTCACAGTTCTGATATTTACAAAAGGAAAAAAACCACATTGAAAGGCGATTATAGGTCTGAAGCGATGTCCTGGATCAGGCCAAGGGCCCATCTACTCCAGCTCCGTGTATCTCACATTGGCCGACCAGATACCTCAGGGAGCACACAACCAGATAGCTATGTCTGCTGCCGTCCCCTGGCATTTGGCATTCTGGTCGCACAATCCTAACCTGAAGTTTGGCCGGCACAAGAGACGCCATAAAGTATGTTTGGACCACTCTTGGAGTCAGAGAGGCCAGCAGCACACAGACGTGCGCCCTCCTCCCTGACTCCGAGATTGGTTCAAACACATGTTACAGTGTCTCTTGTGCCAGCCAAACTTTGCTGACCTAACTGTGCTGGTCCAACTTCAGGTTAGGATTGCGGTCTGAAGTAGCCCAGCTAGCAGATCTTCAGCCCAACCAGCAGGTGTTGTGCATGATCGCCTCTTCCTCAAGTGGTGTGAAGTTCCAAGGGTAGCGCTGACTAGATTCCTGTGTGCCTGCCTGCCTGCCTGCCTCACCGCCTCTCCTCCTTTGCAAGAGAGATCATTGCAGGCTGCTGGAATCTTTGCTGTCTCTGATTCATTTCCAAATGGACCAGTTGAGCCACTGGGTGGAGTCAAGTAGCCAAACACTCTTGAAAGCCATGTCAGGCCCCACCCGTCCCCCAGTGTGCAGGCTCTGAGCTCAGCCCCCTCGGCTTCCACTCTACCCTCTCTGCCTCACCCTCCCCTGCCGGAAACTGTGCCTCCTTTTACACGGACCTGCAAGGGGCAGAGGGTGGAACGAGTCGCCTGACACCTTCCCCTCTGCCCATCTCACCAGGGCAGGTTCTGACGGCCCCTCCTCCTTCCACGGCATCCTCCCGTGTAGGAAGCCTCCAGGAGTCCATCAAGCATCACTTGGAGATTTCACTGGCCTCCTGAGCTGCTAGTCAGAAATCGGCATGAAGAAAGGCATTGGCCAGCTGGCATTCCTCGTCAGAGCCCCACACCCATTGCAGCAGGGAAGGATTTGGCTTGAGACAGAGGCGGATCTACAGGGAGGGCAAAGCTCTAAGTGTTGCAAGAAGCCGTACCCTGTCATGCAAATCCCGCCTCTCCCTTGCTGCTGTAGCCAGTAAGCAACGCCAAGATGTTGCTTTTCCCTGTGAGGATTGGCTAAAACGGTGCAGGAGAGGAGTGTTTTCCACTGCAAGGTGAGGCTTCTTGCAAAACTTAGGGCTCTGCCCTCCCTTAGATCTGCCTCTGGCTTGAGACCCGAACAAGGGGCTGCCAGTCCGAGCAGGCCTCACTGGGCCAAAGGGGTCGAGGGTCGGTCAGGGCACGAGGGGGGGGCAGTCGAGAGGAGGCTGGGAAAGCCTTTGTGAAGGCACTGCCACCCTGGGCTGCTCCAAAACGTTGCAGGGACTTTGGGCGGGAAGGAACCAAGGAGGAGCCCTAACCCTGAACAACTCCTGGACTTGGGCAGTCTTGGTGCTGCCGCCTTGAGTTCCTGTTTTTGTTCTGTGTGATGTTTGACATCCTTTGGCTACTTGTGCTGTAAGGGATCTTACGCGGCCTTGAAGACAAGGAATCTGGCGGTGGGGAAACATTTCAGAATAAACCAGCACCAGTGCAGGTCCCCACAGAGCCCTGGGCAAGGGTGGCCCCTTGAGGGGCTGGTGGCAAGTCGTGTGTGCCCTCTTCCTTCGCCCCACTGCCAGCTTCACCCCGCCCTCAGCCGTCCTTTGCAGCGCATGATGTGCTGCTTCTGCCCCGCAGGAAATGGCCGAGGTGGAAATCGACGTGATGAACCAGCTGAACCACAGGAACCTCATCCAGCTGTACGACGCCATCGAGACGCCCAGGGAGATCATGCTCTTCATGGAGTTGTGAGTACCCACGTCAGGGCGCCCAGCTGTGCTGGGAAGGGGTGGGCAGCAGCTCCCTCCCTTCCTTCCTTCCCCACTTGCCCCAAATTGCCCCAGGGAGAGACAGCAGCGACTCCCAGGCAGAGCTTTGTGCAGTCATGCCCCGCGCAAGGAGTGCAATCCAGAAAGTTTGGCATCCGTGTTCATCTCGTTTCATTGACTGACAAACCTGTTCGTAGTCTTTCAGGCTGTGAAGCTGGGGTTGAAAGTGGATGGGTGAGGTCTGGGGGAATTTAGACTCTCAGAGATGGGTCTAAGCAGGGTATTTAGTGGTGAGGTTTCTGCACTGCACTTGGCTCCCCGTGATGAGTGGAAACAACATACCAGTCAATCATGCCAAAGCAGGAAGTTCATCTCATTGTTGTGAGAGCCGGTCTGGTGGGTCATGCCTTAGACTGGCACCTGGGAGACCCGGGTTCTAATCCAAATGTGGTGAGCTAGTCTCTACCTCACAGGGTTGTTGTGAAGGTTAATCTTACGACAGCTGCCTGGAGCTCCTTGGAGGGAGGGCAGGAAACAGTACGAGAGAGAAACAGAAGCTGAGGCCAGTTTGTGTCACGGGAAGAGCAGGACTCCACGTTGGAGGGGAGAGGAGAAGTTGCCCAAGTCTCGGCATGGTAGAGAAAACCAGCACAGGGAGAGGAGACCTCAGAGGGGGCCCAAGCAAAGGAAGGGCTCTGGGGCCTCCAAGCAGGGCAGTGGCCTGATGCGGCCTGCGCGTTCCTTGTGTGCAGTGTGGAGGGCGGGGAGCTCTTCGAGCGGATCATCGACGAGGACTACCACCTGACCGAGGTGGACTGCATGGTCTTCGTGCGGCAGATTTGCGACGGGATCCTCTTCATGCACCAGATGCGGGTGCTGCACCTGGACCTCAAGGTAGGCGAGCCCAGCTGCCCCCGGGGGAGTGTGGCTGCGGGTGCAGCCCAGGGGCACGGCAGCCGGCAGGCTGGACGTCGAGAAGGGGCTGGTGCCCGGAAGCCCCACCCGCTGCAAGGGAAGGTTCTGCCCAGTGGTGTCATCTAAATGATTTAAGAACAGGTGCTCACTTTTGATTGGCACGTGTTGGGACCCGCCCACCGGAAGTGACATCATAAGCCAGAAGTGATGTCGTGGCAGGAAGTGACATGAAAAAGCCCTTTTTGAGGCCTCAGACCATTTTAAACTGACCCAACAGTTGCAACAGTATTCCACAGCACCCCCAGAACACGTTAAGGAGGCCTGGCATCATGTTAAAGTGACCCAACAGTTCCAAAACCCCAGAGCAGCTCATTTTTCAGTGGCAAGGCAAGGCAAGGCTCCGCTCGCTGCCTGCCTGCCTGGCTCCGCTCGCTGCCTGCCTGGCTCTGAGAACGTGCAGGCAACTCAAACGTGCAGGAAATTCAAATGTTGCAGGGGGCGGAGTCAACGAGTGGGTGGGCGAATGGGCGGGGCCAACTGTAATCCTAGAAACAACTGTAATCCTAGAAATTACGTACCCCCGCGTACCCCCTGCATGACATCACTGGTTCTGCCCTTGAGCAAAGGCTCTGCACCAAGGCAGCCTGGATCCCCCCCCCAGGAGCTTCCCCTCCCCAGCAAGAAAAGGAAGACCTGAAGAGCCCTGCCGGGCCGGACAAGAGTCTGCTTGGCTCAACAGCCTGCTCCTGGCAACAATGGCCGACCAGGCGCCCGCCATGAGGGCACAAGCAGCAGCCCTCCCCTGCTTGGCCTCCATCCCCTGGGCTCCAGCGCTGCACTGCCCCTGAACATGGAGGCTTCATTTAGCTTGCAGCTAAACCTCCAGGGTTTGGTCCTATCTCCGTGCTCCTGATTGGTCAGTGTGGCTGCAGCATCACGTGGGACGCAGAAAGGACGCTCTGTGCCAGAGAGAGGACTTGTGCATCTGCTGAGGGGCAGGCACCTTCAGTGGCAATCCTGTACACACTTACCTGGGAGTAAGCCCCGTGGAGCATAGTTGGTGCTACTTCTGAGTAGGATTGCACTGTGAACAGCCAAAATGACTGAGAGCGCAATCCTAACCTGGAGTTAGGCCAGCAAAGTTTGGCCAGCACAAGAGACACCGTAAAGGATGTTTGGACCACTCCCGGAGCCAGAGAGGCCAGCAGGCAGACGGGCGCCATCCTCCCTGACTAACTCCAGGTTACAATTGCGCCCTGAGTCTTGTGGCACCTTAAAGGGAGGCCAGCGATGGCCAGGGAGTGCCCAGCAGCCATTTTGTGCCAGCGGAACCTTCTTCCACTGTTGCAAAGCGCTGTGTAGCTCAGCCAAGTCCTGCACGGGAGCGGATTGTTAGATGAAAACTATCAGGAGGCAGCGAGGGGGGGGTGGCTTGTGTGAATTGGCGCTGAGGTCCTCCAACTCCAACCCCCGCCCCCTCCCCCACTGAGCCAGATGGAGCGTCCCTGTCTTGCACCCCTGTCTTCACCCCTCCTGCCCCTGTGCAGGCTCCCTCCCTCCCTCCCCAGATACTAACCAAGGACATGTTTTCTCTCGTCCTTCAGCCAGAGAACATCCTGTGTGTGACTGCCACAGGCCACATGGTGAAGATCATTGATTTTGGACTTGCCCGAAGGTAATGCCCGGCATGAGGTCAGTCTGCCCTGGCCACTCTCCTGGGCATCACTATTACTCTCCCCCCCCCGTGCTAAGAGAACAGGGCGCAATGCCACAAGAGGGGGAAGCAACGCGTGACTGAGTCGTGCTGTGTTTGCTGCCACGCCAGAGGCACCTATCAGAGGCACCTAGGAGTGTTCTGAACCTGCTTGTTCTAAGGGGCCTGCAGGGGATCCGAGAGGGCCTTTGCTTCGCCCGGTTGGCATGCAGAGTTCTTATTTCTCTGTCACCCCTGGCCAAACTGGCCTTGCACATGGTGGAGATGCTGCCCCAAACTTCAGAACCTGTTTTCCAGAGGTGAAAGTGGGATGCAGGTCCAGGCTGTGGTGATCATTATAAGAACATAAGAAGAGCCCTGCTGGATTAGACCAAAGGCCATCTAGTCCAGCCTTCTGAATCTCACAGCGGCCCACCAGGTGCCCCAGGGAGGCAGGAGACAACAAGATGCTTGCATCCTGTTGCTACTCCCTTGCATCCGGTACCAGTAGCCCTCTGGGCGATTCCTTCAAATTGTCTTGCTCTGAAAAAACCCAGCCCCTTTTGCTCTTGGGGACGGATCCCTGCAGTATCCCTCACTCCTGCCTAATTGTGCCCCTTCTGGAATCTCTGAAAATTCCCCCCTTGGCATTCCCATAGCGGGGACAGGAGTCGAGGGCTGCCTGCATCTTGCATCGCAATCACTGCTACTAAAGCCACATACCCTCCCCTCCCCCAATTTGGACGGGCAGTGAGGAGGGGAAAGGGGGGGCAGGGGAAAATGCCTACCAAGAGGAGCTGCAGCTGATGCCCAGCTGTCTGGGAAAGGGGTTTGTGCAGCCCAGACCGGCCAGAGCTGACACTTTTTCTTGCCCTCCCAGGTTCAATCCCACACAGAAGCTGAAAGTGAACTTTGGCACTCCAGAGTTCCTGTCTCCCGAGGTGGTCAGTTACGAGCAGGTGTCCTATACCACAGACATGTGGAGTATGGGCGTCATCGCGTACATGCTGTGAGTTATTCCCTGATTCAGCACCATCCATGCGCACAGCGCTTTAGGAAGGATGCGAGGTCAGGTCTCTGCCCCAACGGGCATGCAGGCCAGAAAACGACACCAAGGGGACCATGAAGGAGTTGGAGGCAGGGAAGCAAAGGAAGAGCATGTCATCAGTGTCATCTCAGGGTGTGGGGCCAGGATGTGGGGCCAAAGGCTACATAGCAAGTGGGCAACAGCAAGGCATCGACGGGGCATTTCAGGGTTTCTGGGCACAGGAGGGTGTGTGGCCAGATTGTGGGGGGGGGGCTGTTCCCCAGCATCTCTCACATTGAAATTAACCTTGAGAAACCAGAACTGCATCCTAGACTCAAGGCGAGGCCTTTCGCTTGCCCCACACCATCCAAGGAGTGACTCCCCTCCCCCCCCCCGTGCCGAGCACTCCAGCATAGATGGCGTTGGAAAAAAAGACTCGACACTGATGGAGCTCAGTGGTTCCCGGACGGTGATCTGTGGCTCCCTGGGGAGCTGCAGAAACCAGCCAGGGGAGCGGCAGACCCCTAGCAAAAAAAGTGCTGCCCTGCGCCACGTGTAGGATTGCGATTCTAATGGGAAGCCACGGCCAGTGGCCCAGTCGGGCAAGGGAGCTGCTGGTCGGGAAAGGCTGGGAACTGCTGGTGTGCCTGAAAGCAAACGGCCCTGGACCTGCCTAAGGAAGCGGAACTGAACTCCCACACCGGAGGCGGCACACTCTGGGTCGGGTGCTGGGGACCAGCCTGTTCCTGCCCTGCTGGTGCACTTCCAGAAAGCCTTTGGTTGGAGGCTGCTGGAGGAACAGAGGTGTCCTCGGTCCCATCTAGCAAAGCCAGCCTTCTTTCTCCCTTGCAAGCGACGCTGGGACTCACTGCGCACTCAGGCTCCGTGGCCTGCCTCACTGAGGACCAGCGGGGTACGGTGGCTCTTTAGAAAAGGCGGGGCGATCCTCCAGGGAAGGGAGTCCTGCCAGCAGGGGGTTGGTCCTGAGAGCCCAAGATGGAACCTCCAAGTTGAAGAGCAGCCTACCTCCGAATGCCACACGCCAGGGTCAGTCTTAACTCCCATGCTTGTGAGCTCCTGCAGGTATTTGGTAGACTGCTGAAGGGTCCAACGTAAAATTAGATTTCCTGGTCCAGGGTGAGAGGATGGGAGGGGCTCCCGACAATGCATGTGATCAGGCGATGCCGAATGAGGGAGCTTCGTTCTCAGGTGTTTGTTCTCCGAGGCTCCTGTTTCCCGCGCCTGCTGGGTTTTCTTGGGCAGCTGCTGGCTGGCCCTGGCCTGACGCTGCCAAGGGAGGAGCCTGGTCTCAGGAGCCCCCTCCGCAACTCCCGAGCTTCTCACCCTGCCTCCGTCTCTGCCCCTCCCAGGCTGAGTGGACTCTCCCCTTTCCTGGGGGACAACGACACAGAGACCCTGAACAACGTCCTGGCGTCCAACTGGTACTTTGATGACGAGGCCTTTGAGGGCATCTCCGACGAAGCGAAGGACTTTGTCTCCCACCTGATCATCAAGGACAAAAGGTCTGAGCTTAGTGGAGGAACCCGGAGGCTCTGTGGGAAGGGCTTGAGGTCCCGGCACCCCAGAGAGCACGTGAGGGGCACACCCTGTGATGTCATGTAGGGGGAACGCGGGGGAACTCAGTTCCACTTGTTAAAATTAGGGCTGACTCCGCCCACTTCACTCCACGGTGCTTCCCCCCTCCTACCCCCTCCCGATTCCTCTGCAAAGAGCTTTTCTTCTTGGTTGGCCAGCACTCAGAGGGTTAAAGGGAGCGACTCCGGATTCCTAGAGGGGCGAAGGGGGAAGGGCTGCAGTGGGGAAGTCCCGTCCTGCACAGCCCCCTTCCTCGCTCCCTCCAGCCACACACCGCTCTGGTGAGTCTGCAGCCCACTGGGGAGAAGGGGCGTCCTGGGGGTGCGGTGGCGAATCGAGGGGGGCCCTGGAGGGGACGGAGGGGAGCCGGGACTTTTTGAGGCTCCACCAGCCTCCGGAGCCCAAGTCTACCCATAGGAACCAGCCACGGGTAGACCTGGGCTCCGCCAGCCTCCGGCTTATGACGTCACTTCCGGTGGACGGGTCCTGACACGTGCCAATCAAAAATGAGTTCCTGTTCTTAAATCATTTAGATGCCACAACTGGGCACCCCCCCCCATCCTTTTATGGTCTGAAGAAGGAGAGAGCACAAGGCACTCAGGAGGGGAAGTGACTCTGGTTGAATCGTGGTCCCACTAAAATCAGTAGGACCTTGAAGGGCTCAGTCTAGATGGTTGGGGGCCGAGGACAGCACTGAGCCCAGAGTGCCTGCTTTGGGTGCAGGGGGGCCTGGGGCTGCTTCAGCATCCCCGGGGAGCACTGGGGCAAGGACAGACAGACAGACAGATCTCTGCAAAAGCTGCTGCAAAAGCTGTGTGGACAGAGCTCGTCTCGTTTCCTGCTGCAGTGTGAGGTGGCTGTGCATGTTCACAACCTCGGCTGTATCGCGGCCATTGATTGTGCAAAGGCAGCAGAGGAGCTGGGCCCTTCGTCCTTGATGGGAATAGAATAGAATAGAATTTTTATTGGCCATACATGGAATTTCACCATACATGGAATTTTACTTCGGCCCAAAAGCTCTCACATAAACTAATAAATAATACCATCCCATTAACAAACCCCCACTAACTCTAAACTTTTCCAAATCAAAACCAAAACATCAACATAATCAGCTATTCAGTAGCCCAATAGCACGGGGGGAAAAACTATTCTTGTGCCTGGTTGTTTTAATATACCATGTCCTATAACGACATCCAGAGGGAAGAAGTTCAAACAGATTACGGGCAGGGTGAGAGCGATCTGCAACAATCCTCTTTGCTCTTTTCCTCATCCGAGCAGTATATAAATCGTCCATAGAGGCCAAGCTGACTCCTATTATTCTTTCTGCAGTTTTGACTGTCCTTTGGAGTCTATTCTTATCCTGTTTAGTCACTGAACCAAACCAGACCGTTATAGAATTAGAAAGAACAGATTCAATGATTCCTCTATAAAACTGAATCAACAGCTCTTGAGGCAGGTTGAATTTCTTAAGTTGGCGCAAAAAATACATCCTCTGCTGTGCTTTCTTAATAATGGAACTGATATTAACTGACCATTTCAATTCAATTCAATTTCCCGTGACCTTTATTGGCATAATACAACAACAACAACAACAACAGGAAAACAAGCATAAACACATAGCAACAATTTCAAGTCACGGGAGATTATAGTACCCAGAAATTTGAAGGACTCCACCACTGATACCATACTACCACATATGGTCAGTGGAGATAAAGTAGAGGAGCGCCTTCTAAAATCTATTACCATCTCCACTGTTAGGAAGCCATTTGCGGAAGGAGCCTTGTTTGGGCTGGGGGACACCCCAGTTCCTCCTCCTTATCTTGCCACCAAGATCAGGGGTGGGGCATTCAAGGTGGGTCAGTCTTCGCCCCACCATGTTGCAGGTGAGAGGCTGGAGCTGAGCCTGTGCCATCGCTGGACTGCCTGGGGTCACCCAGAGAGCGGATGGCATGTGCGAGATTCAGAGCAGGGACTCTTTTGCTGTGCTCTCGTTACAGGGACCAAGAGCTGGAGGCTTGTGCAGGGGGCTGGGGCTGGGCATTAGCATAGCTATAGGGGGGTCACAGCAATATGTTTTGTAAGAGGCCCCTCCCTCCTCTTCGGAGCCATCCTAGCAGCTGCACGAAGCTGGCTTCTCTGCTTTGCTGTAGCCACCTGGATTGGCTCCAAAGTGGAGGGCAGGGGACCGCTTGCAAAACCTACACTATTGGGGCTGGAGTCTCCAAGCCAGGTATGGGGAATGGGAATTGGGGCCTTGCAAAATAGCACTGCAGGCACTGACCCCCCCTCCCACCTGCGCATTGACTCCCCAGCTTCCGCATGAACGCCGCCCAGTGCCTCCAGCACCCCTGGCTCAACAACCTGGCGGAGAAGGCCAAAATTGTGAACCGACGCCTGAAATCCCAGGTCCTGCTCCGGAAATACGTGATGCGAAGGCGCTGGAAGGTAACTGAAGGGGACGGCGGGTGCTGGGGGGGGCATCACAGGGAGATCCCCACATTCAGAAGCCGCTGATTTCCATGTGACTTGGCTCGCTTGTGTGAGTCTGGGGGAGCCAAGGGCATCCCAGTCCGGTGAACTCCCTTCTGCCCAAGGCCACCCTTTGCTCCTCAGGGAGCTTTCCAGGGTGCCCTCCCTCTCTATTTGTGGCTCTCTTTGTTTTAAACACAAGGGACGGGGTGGCACAGCGAGTTAATCCGCTGTTGCTGGGCATTCCGACCGCAAGGTTGGGAGTTCAAGACTGTGCACCGGAGTGAGCTCCCGTTGCTTGTCCCAGCTCCTGCCAACCTAGCAGTTCGAAAGCACCTAAATGCAAGTAGATAAATAGGGACCACTTCGGTGGGAAGGGATCGGCGTTCTGTAGAGTCATGCCGGCCACATGACCACGGAAACTTGTCCTCGGACAAAACATCGGCTCTACAGCCTTTGAAACGGAGATGAGCACCGCCCCCTACAGTCAGTCACGACTAGACCATTCGGTCGTGGGGAAACCTTCACCTTTACCTTGTTTTAAACTGGGTGGGAAAGTCTGTCTCTGTAGAGGGGCATCGCTCGGCTTTTTGAGCTGGGGTGGGCAGACAGGGCAGCTTGAACAGCCTTCTGTATTTCCCACCACACCTTGCAGCTTGTGCTGCATCCTGCTAAAACCATGAGCAGAGGTAAACCCATCCTTAGGCCAAAGACGGACATTACATGAATGGGAAGCTAAAGGTGGGACCCTCAGCTACTGGGGCAACGTTTTCCTCCTGGCTTTTGTGCACACAGGTCTACACGCAAACCAGCCTGTGGCAGAGGCAAATGAACTCAGGGCGCAATCCTCACCTGGAGTGAGGCTGGCACCGCTAGGCCAGCAAAGTTTGGCTGGCACAAGGGCCACTGTAAAGCGTGTTTGGTCCACTCTTGGAGTCAGGGAGGATGGTGCACGTCTGTGTGCCGGCCTCTCTGACTCCAAGGGTGGTCCAAACATACTTGGCTGGCTGGGGCTGACCTTGGGACAAGAGGAAAACAAACTGAGCTGCTGCTGCCGCCTCCTAACATGCTGCTTGCCGGATTCTGCTTTCCTTGCTGCAAAACATGGTCATAAATTTCAAACGTGCATTTTCTAGCCTTGCCCTAAATTCTCTTCTTGTCCCTCTTCTTTTCGAACGGCACAGAAAAACTTCATTGGCGTCTGTGCTGCCAACCGGTTCAAGAAGATCACCAGCTCGGGGTCCCTGACCGCCTTGGGGGTCTGAGTGTGGGGGCCGGAACCGGGTGGAAATGGAGCAACGTGGGAGCAAAGGAAGAGGGGAAAAAAAACTCCAGTGGGAAGCTTGGACTGTGCGCTATGTGCCGTGCCCCACGTGCTGGGGGCTGCCCTGGCAAGAGGAACGGAGCCCCCCAGGGAGGAGGAGGAGACACTTTCTGCTGCTTCCCACGGCAGTGGGGCCTGGAGCTGAGCTGGAGGGTGTGGGCGTGGGACCTCCCGGACAGGCTCCATCCACGTCTGGGGCGCTTGTTTCTCCTCTGGAAGTAGGTCCCACGTCCTTGTGCTGTTCCCACTAGGAGATCTTCCCCCTGCACCTGCTGACTTGAGCCTTCCTGTTTGTGCTGCTTGGGGGGGGGGTTATTATGCCCCCTCCTCTGGGCTCCGCGCTCCTCCTCAGCCTGTGTCCATGGGTGCCGTGCTGCTCCCACACTGCCGTCGGATACCTCACTCTCTGCACGCTGAACTGTTTGCTGCTTGGAAGGGCCCCCCCGACCTCTGCCGACCTCTGGACCCCGGATTCTTCCTGCACCTGGACTTGGCCGGGGTTCCCCACGTGCCAGCAGTTCACACTGGGCTGCAGCATCCTTCTCTGACCAGTTTGGTCCTCCGGCCCCCTCCCCACTGGCTCCTCCCTCCAGCGCTCCAAATCGTCGAGCCACAGGGGTGGCGTTTGGCTTCCCCGTCCGGAGAAAACAGCTTTCCGAGCTTTGCAGGACAGGGGCTGCTGCTGCCTGCGTCGGACGGAGGGATTGGCACTCCTTGTCCTCTGCGAAACGGCTTCTCTGCTGAAACGCTGGTTTGAAACGGGCCGGGTTGCACTGGTTGAGCTTGGCGAGCGTCAGCCCTCCGGCCCCTCTTATGGGACTCGCACGCTCCACACCCCACTCTCGCCTGTGACAGCCCCCCCCCACAGATCTGTCCAGTCTGGGCAGCACGAGGCGTGCCTCTGCCCCCAGCTAGGCCCCTGCGCAGCCCCACTGCTCCCCACTTACTCTCCGGCCCAGCCTAGGCCCCCAAGCTGTGCACAGAGCTGTGGGTCGCTCCTAGTCCAGCGAAGGAATCCTGCCCCCCGGGCAGCTGCAGACACAGTGAAGAGACAGACCCACAGCAGAGGCCTCTGCCTGCCTCCCTCTCAGCCTGCCAGGTGCAAGGGAGGCAGGGCTGGGTCGTCCTGTGGGCTCCCTCCGGTCTCTGGTGGGCCACTGTGAGGTACAGGAAGCCAGGCTAGCTGGGCCCCCTTTGGCCTGATCCAGCACAGGGGCTCTTCTGATGTTCTTCTGACCTGCTGTGGGAGGCGGAGCAGGAAACGGCCTCTTCCGGCCTCAGCAAAGAGCTCCGAGCCGGAGTTCCTGTGATCTCTGGGCAGGCTGGCCGCGAGGACTCCTTCCGAGGAGCCCCAGATGGGGAGCCGGCCCAGAAAGAGGACTGCCTTGTGCAAACCTCCCTGGGCTGACCCCTCTGCCCTTCTGAGCTGCCGCAGGGAGGGTCTGGGAGGGGGGGCCGCGGCGAGGGGGTGGCAACGCTCACACAGAGCCCAGAGCCCGGGCGTAATGGAGACCATCTGTGCTCCCCCCTCTGAAAGGGCTGCCTCAGAGCTGGCCACCAACAGGCAGGAACGGCCGTGAGTGCGCAGGAGTGCGCTCAGTCCCCTGTCGGGAGGAGAGCCCAAGAAACAGGCCCACCTCCTGCGCAGAATTGCCAGTTGGGCTGGACCCTCCTCCCAGCCCCCCGTCGGGGAATGACCCAGAGTAGCCTCCCTCCAGCATCCCATAATAGGCAGAAATGGTCTCTGGTGGGGGCGGAGGGGAGGGGCGATGCTTCAAAAAATGAATTTTTAGCCACGATTTCTGTAAGCGCATAAATTGCTTTGGAGCGTATCTTCCCCACAGCCTTGCAAGGCAGGCCGTTATTGCGGAGGCCGTGATTGAGTCCGTTGCTGAACCCATTTGGCAGAGGTGGTGGGCAACTGAGGGCGAGCCTGGAGGCTGCGAGGGAGGTGCGGGTGCCCCCCAGGCCCCGGGTTCCTTTTCCCTCCCCTGGCAACAGACGCCTCGTGCAGCCCCCTCCCACCACATCACCCTCCCATATTGTTCTCCCTGCATGTCAGCAGGGGAGAGAGACCGAGAGGCGCAGAGCTGTGGCCTCAATGGCAGCCCCCCCCCCATTCCTCTCTGGCCTTGTTTTCCGCCTCGGAGACGGTGGCGTCAGCGATTTTGCTGCGGAGCTCCCAGCCCAGGTTGGCCCAACTCTCGAGAGACCCCAGGAGGACAAGAGGGTTCTTCTCCCCCTCCCTGCTCTGATGAGCCCCCAAGAACGTGGATTATGGAGGGGGGGATGGTAGAAGGTCTGCCATTTAAACTTTGTACCAGGGGCTGGAGGGGCGTTTGGGGTGGGTGGGTGGGTGGGGGCTCCCTTTCTGCACCAAAGCACAGAGTCCCAGACTCCAGTTGGCCGCAGTCCCTTGGCTCTGCTGAATTCTCAGTGCTCTCAGCCTTGCCACGTCCTGCCCTCCGCTTGGGTTCTCACTCTGTGCCTCAAGCAACCGGCACACCCACTCACCCGCCCCGCGAGAACTGGGGGCTGGCTCCGACCTTTGTCCGCCATGCCTGGCAGGGCAAGGATTCCCAGGCCCCAGAAGCCGTCGCAGACCTCCCCACGGGCAGGGTGGGGTCTTCTTCCTTCCAGAGCGAGGCTGCTGCGCCGGACTGAATGTAAATAAATGTACAGGTCAAGTGCCCACCCAGGTGTCGTCCGTCCTTCGGGGGCCTCCTGCCTGCGCTGCGCGCTTCTGTGCTTGGCCAGGTACAGGTCAGGTGTTTGTGATGCCCGGCCAAGCCCTGCCTCCTGCACCAGCAGGGCAGCTTGTCTGCAGAGGGCGTCATTGCCCTGGGCTCAGCACTGCCAAAGCCCCACCGGGCAAAGCAGGCCAGAGGGGTGGTGCTGCTGTGACTCCCGCCCCCCCCCCAGTGATGCTGAGGAATAGACTCAGCCCGGCATCCTGCTGACTTTGGCCAGGGCCAGGCTCCGGGCAGGTGGATGCTGGGAGCTGGGTGGGGGAGCCGGCTGTCAGGCCACATGCTCAAAAAGTGAGCACCTGCCCTCGAGCCCCACTCAGCACTGTCTGTTCAGGGTTCAGGGCTCAGCCCAGTGATGTCATGCAGGGGGAACGCGGGGGAACTCAGTTCCACTAGTTAAAATTAGGGCTGACTCCGCCCACTTCACTCTCCCTCCTCCCCCCTCCCAATTCCTCTGCAAAGAGCTTTTCTTCTTGGTTGGCTGGCACCCAAGAGGGTTAAAGGGAGCGACTCCGGATTCCTAGGGGGGCGAAGGCACTGATGTCATTCAGGGGGAACGGACCAGAAAGGGCGTTCCGGATCCTAACGGGCTCCATGGCTGGTTCCGGGTTCCCGACAAGTGCCAATCAAAAGTGAGCTCCTGTTCCTAAATCATTTGAATGACACCACTGGCTCAGCCTCCATGGCTGCCAAACTTGTAGCATGGCTGGATTGCGTTTCTTTCCTCTGCACAGCTCTGAAAGGGCACCAGGGGGACGCACAGCCCTTTCCCCCCAGAAATCCCAGCCCTAGTGAAAAGCTGGCTTTCCTCTGGTAAAAGCACTGTGCGCACAATCAGGAATGCTCCAGAGTTCACAAAGCATAAGCATGGCAAGATATGACAGGTCCCTCCCCACCACTGTTGCATTCTCACATTCTCCCAACCCCCAATGGGCTGTTGACCAGAATGATGGTAAAAACAGGAGGGTCAACACCGGCACTGGAAAGCGCACAGTCTTGACCCTTTTGCAGAGGAGCTCTGAGGACCCCCCCCTCCGGGCCCCCGGGAGGGGGGGGGGGGGGGGGGGGGGGCCGGGGGGGGGTCGGATGGACAGGGGTTCAGCTGCCATCTCCCACAGGAGGGCTGGATAGAGAGAACCTCAGCTCAGGTTGGCCTTCTATGTTCAGGTGAGCGTATCCTCCTTTCCCTCAGCCACTCCTGAGAGCAGCATCTCCTTTGTGGCACAATGCAAAAAACCCTCAAGTGGTCTTATGCAGAGCTTCTCTTTGACCCTTGGCCTCCTGTGGGGATTCAGCCAGCCCTCCTCGCTTTCCAGATGTTGTGTGCAGATTGATGATTCCCGATAATTGCTGTTTCGCAAGGGGGGGGGGGAAATGACCTTTCCTGTTCCTTTACCACACACATCGTAAAGGGTCTTTCTGGGTCTTTGAATGTTTTCCTGCAGGCAATTGCAATGAACAGAGGGTGTCATTTGCGTATTTCTGGCTAATTTCCCAAGAGTCCCTGTGTTGGAATAGCAACCTTTTTGAAGAGCGTGCAAACTTACGGGTTTAGAGAACACTGGCCTGTGTAAAGCACAATTGTGATGGTCTACAGCAGGGGTCCCTAATCTTGGCCTCAGGCCACATCCAATCTGCCAATGCATGTTGAGTGGCCCATAATGTATAATTACATGATTATTTTTATAATGAACCCCTCTCCCCCTCTCCCTATCATGGTGAGACATAGTGGAAGAGAAAACAAGCATCCAGAAGAACGAGCCTTGCTGAAGGGCAGTCAGCCTGGCTTCTGCAAAGGCTAGTCCTGCCTCACGAACCTTCAAGAGTTCATTCAGGCAAGTCGATAGAGGTGCCTCCACTGGACATTGTGTATGGCTTCTCAGAAGTTTTTAACAAAGTTTGTCTTCAAAGTCTTGCGAGTAAACATAGCAGTCCTGCAAAAAGAGGACGGTTCCTTTTGTGGCGTGGTGGCTGGTTAAAGAACAGGAAGCAGAGAGTAGGAAAAAATGGACAATGGTCACGGTGGAGGGGCATAAGGGGTGGAGTCCCCCCAAGGGTCAGTCTTAAGACTGAAGCTTTTTAATTTGTTCCTAATTGATCTGGAATTGGAGTAACCAGCAAGGTGGCCAAGTTTGCAGATGGCACCAAACCACTGTATTGAATGCTCCATACAAAGGCAGATTGTAAAGTGCTCCAAAGACTTCTCCAAACTGGGCAGCAAAATGGCAAGTAAGTGTAAAATGGGGCACATGGGAGAAAACATCCCGATGTCACATATGTCACTGACAGCTCAAGCCCTGTCAGTGCACACCAGGAAAGAGATCTTTGAGGCCATCGTGGATAACAGCATAGAAATGTGCACTAGCAGTGAAGAAGGCAAATTCCGCAGGGAGCAATCCTAACCTGGAATTAGGCTGGCACCAGGAGGTGAGCTGCACCAGGTGATGCACACGGGGGGGGGGGTGTGTGTGTGACACCACCAGGGACCAAAATTGATAAAATCACGGTTTTAAAAGATAATACCATCATGCTATATACCGTTATATGTGGAATTTCACCTGGAATTCAACGGAAAAAACAGAGTGTAATATCTTCATTCTATCATAAGTTATGGACAAAAAATAAAACGTTTAATGTAAAAATTATGGTTTTACGGAATAACACCATCATGTTATATACCGTTGGATGTGAAATTTCATGAGGAATTCAGTGAAGAAACCTGGAGTGTCCTATCATTATTCTATCAAAAGCTATGGCCAAAATACTAAAAACTGAAAATTTTTTATGTAAAAATCACCATTTTAAAAATATTATTATGAGTCAGTTCTCATTTCCATGTATCAGAGCTAATACTAAAACCCTTATTTAATTGTGTGAGTGTCATCAAATTGGCCACCTTTTTTTTTTGTTGGTTACTAATTTGTTGGGTGACCTGTACTAGAGTTTAAATAAGTAAGTAAGGTGATGGGGTAACACTAACCCTAGTGATAACACTGCATTTAGGTTGTGCAAATGGTATTGTAATTTATTCTGTATGGTTTGGGAGGAGGAGATCCATCATGGAGGGGGTGATGCACTGACCTCTCGTACTGGGTGACGCAAACTCTAGTGATGCCACTTTGGACCACTCTCGGAGTCAGGCACATGTCATCTGGTCCCCATCCCTCAAGAAGGATATTGTGCAAAAGGGGGCCATTAAAATGCTCTGAGGATTGGAGATTCCTTTGTTGCAAGGAAAAGCTATCAAATACGGTAGTTTTTAGCTTGGAAAAGGGTGATTAAAGGAGGACGCACGATAACTTATACCATTATTTATGGTGTGAACGACACTTTCTCCCTCTCTCACAATCCTAGAACCAGGAGTCATGAAACCCATTGGGGAGTGGACCAAAGTTTTAGGATGGACAAAAGGTGATGCTTTTTCACACAGTGGATAAGTAGTCTGTGGAATTCATGGCCACAAAAAGTGGTGGTGGCCACTAGCTAGGTTTCAGCATTAATATATGAGACTGTCAGGCTGGACTTATGATCACCTGCTGAAGCTCGATGCCACACAGCCAGAGGAGAGAACCACACTGTGAAGGCTACATCTGGGACTGAGGATTCGGTGCAGCACAGAATACTGAATATTTGTAAAAACCCCATTGAAAAATGCGGGTTTAGACTAGCCTGCCCACGTAAGCCGCCTTGGGCATTTGCTTCGGCACGGGAAAGGTGGGGTATAAATTCTTCAAATAATTAAACAAATAAATTAACTATTTATGATCCAGAAAATACAGGAAGACTACAGAGGGATGACAATATTGTGCACCCTTTGTAAAGTGTGGCAATCCCAAACTAGACACACAGACACACACCCTGCAAGTGTCCACAGCTTTGGGGGGAGAAAGCACACGAGGCTTTTGGCACAGCTTTCCAGGGGGATCCCGGCACACAAACCCACCGGACGGTGCCACGAAAGGCTCGGTGCAGTGGCCAGACCTTTGAGGACAAGAGGAAGAAGAAAGCCCTCCTTCCAGGGCCTGAGGCTTTGCGCAGTCTTGCGCCCCAGCAGACACAGAGGTCTCCAGCAGGGCTCTATCGGTGTGGGTCTGATGTGGGCAACGGAGCAGCCTTGCCTAGAGCAGTTGGTGAGTGCGGGTGGCTGGAGAGCCAGCAGGAGCAGATGCCTCTCTTCTCTTGCTGCCCTGCCCTGCCCTGCCCTGGCTGGCTGAGCAGAGGACGGTCTTGACCGCCCTACGAGCAGCAGGGTGGGCCAACTCTGCAGGCACGATGAGGTCGCACTGTGGGGAGCCTGCTTGGTCTTCTTCCAACCAGGGCATGCAAGTGAACCTTCTTTGACCGTGGAGTTCCTGGAGGGCCAATGAGGTCAAGGGTCTGCCTCCTTCTCACTTGCCTCGGGTGAGCAGGCGAAGGGCGAACTGCAAGGCTGAGATCCAGCATATACCAACAAGCAACTGACACAGAAAGCGCAAGAAGAGTAGTTGTCGGGAGAGAGTGATAGAGAGTTTCACAGAGAGTGATTTTGTATGGTACTCTTCCTCCAAGGAGCTGAGGGTGGCAGTCCATAAGAAGAGCCCTGCTGGGTCAGGCCAAAGGCCCATCCAGCCTCCTGCATCTCACAGTGGCCCACCAGATGCCTCAGGGAGCCCAGGAGACAACAGGCTGCCTGCATCTCACAGCCACTCCCTTGCACCTGGCATTCTGAAGTGGCCCACCACTAACGGAAGGAGGTTGCCCAACCCATCATGCCCTATAGCCCACGATGGACTTTTCCTCCAGAAATCTGTCCTATCCTCCTGTGGCAAGGAGTTCCACAGCTTAATTACCCGCTGGGTAAAAAAGCATTTCCTTTCGTCTGTTCAACCTTCAGAGGAAGGTGAAGTCAGGACAGAGGCTCTGACTGCAGCCCATCACTGTCCAGTGAGCCTCGTGGCCAAGCAGGGAGAGGATTCCAGCCCGCCCTGGAACCAGCTCAGCAGTGCACAGTGGGAGGCCTGGAGGCTCTTTCCAAGCATCCACGTGGTGCGCGCGCACGGGGGGGGGGAGGCTCTCATTGCCGCGCCCGTCTCCTTGCCCTTCTGCGTTTCCTCCCCCCGCCCACCCAGCACTTGGTGGTGCAACAACCTTTCCGGAGGAGCTCACACACAACCTCGGCTCACGCCCTGACATCAGAGCACGGCGGCTTCTCTGGACGCTGCTGCCAGCGCAGGCAGACTTGGCGGCCCAGCCAGGCCTGTCACTTTCGACACTCCTCAGACTCCCTTTCACTGACGCGGTCTCTTTTTCCCCCCCACCGTGAGCTTCCAGCGGAGGAAGGCGCGTGAGTCAGGGACCAGGCTGGCTTCTCCAGCTGCGTTTTTCCAGCCAGGACAGACTGTCCGAGAAAGAGGGATGCCTCGCTTGACCTCCTGGCGAGGAAGAGCCGGGGAGACGTTGGCTCCACTCGGGAAACGGCTTTAGGCTGCGAGTCCTTCCGGGACTCGACTGCCACAGAATCGGTTTGAGGAGCTCCCTTGAAGCCGGGGAGCCGTCGAGGGCAGGACGTCAGTGGGGAGGGGGCTCTTGCTTCAGCTGCCACATCCCTGCAAACTTGCAGTGAATCCAAACTGAAGACAATTATAGCCCCCACCAGGTCTCCACAAGAGGAAAGAGACTCAATAGTTCCTCTATTGGGCAGAAGATTTAGTCGAGAGGGTTAATGCCTCCGTTTGCCTGAAGATGAGCTGAAGATCTGAAGGTCGCCAGTTCAGGACAGGCGGAAGTCTCTGTGAGCGGCAGACCTCGTTAATTGCGGCTGATTAACAGCTGAGCTTCGGCTGCCTTGTGTGAGGGGGAGTTGTGCTGAAGTTCAGCCGCTTCTCTGGTGGGAGCAGGGAAGCCGCTTATCAGCCAGCAAGAAGACAAACGGGTGGCCAGAAAGAAGGACTAAATCCAGAAAGATCCATCTGTATGTGTGTAGTTCTTGGAAGATAGAACGTTTCTGTAAAAATTGTAAAAACCTTCGGGTTTCTGAATAAAGTCTGCCCATGTAAACCGCCTTGAGTTATAGTCATTAGAGAAATCTGGTGACCTAAGAAAGGCGGTATATAAATCCAAGTATTATTTATTTTATTATTTTTTTAGTTGCACGATGCAGTGCAGTAATGAAGGGACTCAGGGCGCAATCCTAACCACCTTTCCAGCACTGGGGCAAGGGCAAGGCAACTCTAGCATAAGGAAAGAAACATTCCCTTACCCTGAGGAGGCCTCCGTGGCTATTACTCCCCACTTGCACAGCTTTGTCAGTGCTGGAACGCTGGTTGGGATGGCGCCCTGAGGCTGAAATCCGATCCACACTTACCTGAGAGTAAGCCCCGTGGCCTATAATGGGACGTCTCAGCTGTGCACAGAGTTGCAAATCAGGACTTCCCGGCTGCGTTCTGCACTCTCAGCGAGGATGAAGGCAAGCCCCCTCCTCCTCCCCCCCTCTGTTGCCACAGGGAGCCCTGACGCTTGCTCATCTTCACAGGTGAGTGGTTGTCAGGACAACAGAAAAAGGTGAGGCCCGCGAAGTGCTCTCCAGAGTGCGCTGGACAAGTTGAAAGGGTGACTGTGGCGGGCACTGAGAGCCTCCTCTGAGACGTCTCTGGCTTTTGGCTCCCGACGTCCATGAAAGGCAGGCAGTTCCAAGCAGGACACCAGCACAGGGTCTGTTTCTTTGATGGGAGGAGGTGATGCCATGCTGGGATGCTCTTTGCATGTGCAGGTCTTCTGGGAACAGCAGCAGCAGCAGCAGCAACACAACTCTGCAGGGTGGCGTCCGGACCTCTCCAAACACTCAGGGCACAATCCTCACCTGGAGTTAGGCCAGCACAGCTTGGCCGACACAAGGGGCATCACAGAGTACGTTTGGACCACTCCCTGAGTCAGAGAGATCAGTACACAGACCTGATCCTCCGCCCTCCCTGACGGAGAGCTTTACGGTGGTCCTTGTGCCGGCCAAACTTTGCTGGCCTAACTGTGCCGGCCTAACTCCAGGCTAGGATTGTGCTCTCAGCCTTGGCCCCTTCCTGCTGAAAAAAAATGCGAACTTCCAGGCTGTTTGGCCCGTCCACCGTCTACTCGGGGCCAAGCTAGTGAAGGGTCAGATGCATTACTGGTCCCTGCAGGTTTGTTAACTAGCAGCTCACTAGCAGTGAGGTAAGACTGAGGAAGGGGTCTTTATGCCTTTGTGGCTGCTGCTTACTAAAAAAAAGCAGCACCCCAAGCGCAAGCGCAAGCGCGCGCACACACACACACACAGAGAGAGAGAGAGAGAGAGAGAGAGAGAGAGAGAGAGAGAGAGAGA
>JAJKFI010000104.1:638669-712475 GCA_029204185.1 Lerista edwardsae | reverse complement strand
AGAGAGAGAGAGAGAGAGAGAGAGAGAGAGAGAGAGAGAGAGAGAGAGAGACCTAAACAACGTGTTGCAGGTCACACCTACTCTGTGAGCTTGACTGCACTTGGATACAGACTGTGCTTTAGAAACGGGCCTACCCAGTCAGTCAATGGGGAAGAGAGCCGCTTGCCCCGGGTTCCTTGCTCTGGCCAGCACTGGGCGATTCCCCCACCCAGTTGCATTCCTAGGCGGCCAGGTTCATTCATCAGGGCAGCCCCGCTGAGATCAGATGGTTCCTTCCTGCTGAAGCCCCCTGCAGTGTGTGGCTTCCTCACTTGCTTGGCGGGTCTGGCTCAAGTCTTTCCTGCTGTGCGGCTTCCCTCTGCTGGTGGCATCTGGGACGGGGAGGGCCAGAGAGGGCTTGACTGCAGAAGGAGGTCCCCTCATAAGAACTTCAGAAGAGCCCCGCTGGGTCAGGCCAAAGGGGGCCCATCTAGTCCAGCTTCCTGCATCTCACAGTGGCTCACCAGGTGCCTCAGGGAGCATAGGAGACAACAAGAGGCCTGCATCCTTCTGCCACTCCCTTGCACCTGGCATTCTGAGACTGCCTGCATCTAAAACCAGTAGGTTGCATGATCCATCATGGGCTGTAACCTGTGATGGCCTTTTCCTCCAAAAATCTGTCCAAATCTGTCCATCCAGGCCAGATGCCACCATCACATCCTGTGGCAAGGAGTTCTACAGATTAATTACCCGCTGGGTAAAAAAGTACTTTTTGTTTGTTTGTTTTTAGGCTCAGTCCTTGGCACCTTCAGTCAAAGGATCTCCAAGTGCAAGGAAGGGAGAGTCCCCGGAGAACAGGCAGCGCAGACCAGTGGAGGCCAGCTGGATCAATGGCCTGACTTTGAACCGAGAGCTCTTGGTCCCCATCAGCTCTTCCACCCACTGGGGCCGGGGCAGCCCAAGGGCCAGGTGACTGTTGTGCCTGGCATTGAATGGCAAGCCATGGGGGGGGGCAAAAAGACCAGGGTGTTTGCTGCCCCCTCCCTAAAGCCTGCCTTGGATGGAGCCCCTGAGCTGCTTCCCCCGGAAGGCAACAAGCCTGCCTCTGGCCGCCGCCCCCCTTTCTCCTTCAAGCAGAACAGGAAGTGCTCCCAGCACACTCCACACTTCCTCCTCCTCAGTTGGAATGAGCGGGAGAAACCGAAGGAGGTAGGAGGCAGGATCACATCCATGCAGGGGGGAGGTGGAGGGGTGGGAGTCCGCAGTGGTGGCGGCAGCAGTCAAACCCAAGCAGGGTCGGCCCCAGATCTTCTGCCACCTGCGGGGCCAAATGCTGCCCACCCCCCTCGAAATGGACCAGCCGAGGCTCCTCCCAGGCCCTGCACAGAATTGGGGAGGAGGAGAGTGGTGGGCTCCGATGCTGTAGCCCACCACTCTCAATATACTAATCCTCCCCACTGGGGCCTCCTCCATGCTCCAATCCAGTAAGGAGCAGCAGCAGAGGCGAACCAGGCACCCCTTGCTGGGTTGCTGCCTGAGGCGCCTGCTTCAGTCGGCCCCAGGTTAGGCCGGCCCTGAACATGCGTCCAAGCACAGCCCTGCGCAGTTGGGCTGGGAGAGGTCCCCGCCCCCACTTTCCCAGGCTCAGAGGCCCCGAGGTCCGTCCTGGATCCGAGTCCTGGCCCTCCCGCTGTTCGGAAACCTCTGCTGCTCTCTGTCCGGCACTGGGGACCGCTGCGGGCCGCCCAGAGTCAGGAAGCAGCGTGAGGTTGCTCAGTGGCAGGAAGAGCGGAGCGCTCGGGCCTGCCAGCGAGCCGATTCCGGCGCCTCCTGCGAGCCGAGGGAGTTTCCTCCTAGACCGTTTCCTGCCGACAGCCCCTGACCAGCTCCTCGCGGTGACCACCCTGCGGCCCTGGCTGGGAATCAGAGCAGCCTCATCTGGTTTGAGTTACGCCACCAGGCTGCGGACGTTTCCTTCCTGCCGGCTTCCCAGGGGCCTGGCTCTGCCCGAATGCCGTCGCCCACCTCCGCGGCTGGGTGGGGAGGGCAGGGGAGGGAGGAGAGCGCGGCCAGGACGGGGGGGGGGGAGGCGGGCTGAGGCTCGGAACAAGCGGGCCACACAGCCGCGGCTGGCTGGGGAGACGAACAGACTCCCCGGGCTCCCTGCCACTGAGCAGCCCCGACGCATTAGTTCATCAGGCTGGGCACGTCTGGGGGCTCTGCTTTCCCTGCCCGCCTCCGCTTCCCCCCGGGGAGTTTCCCAGCCTGCTCAAGTGGCCTTCGGTTATTGATTCACATCTCTCAGACATGCGGTAACTCTGGCTGCCGGGCCGGCTCCAGGCTAAAAATGGCCCCGGACAGGCCCAGCCTCCATCCCCACCGAGGAGGGCACTCAGCCAGAGTCTGGCGGGGGGGGGGGAGGCAGCCAGCCAGGAGAGACCAGCTCACGGCCGCCACCGAGTCACAGCCAAAGCTGCAGGGGCCTCTTGCTGAAAGGGTAGAAGGCATCCCCTTCCCCCTCCCGCCAAAGATGAGGATGACGCCGTAACCGCTCCTTTTGATAGTTCGCATCCCAACTCTGCCCAGAACAGACCCCGGTCGCCAGAGGACCCGGCCAGGCGGAAATCCCGCTGGCCAGAGTATGAGCAAAGTCGGGGAACATCTCACCTGGAATCGGAAAGGGACCTTTGAGGGACGTGCACTAACCTGCGTTCGGGGAGGGGGGGCACATGCAGCCTTTTGTAACCATCGTAACTTATTGGTGACAAAAGGGAGGAAACGACAAATGCGCCGTGTGCCTGCGTGCACGAGCACGAACTGTTGAGAGAGGGTCTTCCTTGCTCTGCCCCACACCTCACACAGCCACTTCCAGAGGGCAGTCCGCATCTGGAGTTGGGCCGGCACAGTTTGGCTTGCAGAAGGGCCACCATAAAGCGCATTTGGAGCACTCTCGGAGTCAGGGAGGATGGCGCACGTCTGTGTGCTGCTGGCCTCTCTTACTCTGAGAATGGTCCAAATGTGCTTTACGGTGGCCCTTGTGCCGGCCAAACTTTGCTGGCCTAACTGCGCCGGCCTAACTCCGGGTTAGGCTTGCGCCCTCAATGGGTGAAAGCCCCCCTTCCAGTAGTGAGAGGGGGGGAAGAAGAGCTTCGCTCCCCACATTCTCCCCACACCACCAAGCATAATTTCATAACAGCCCACAATTTTCCCCCACCACGGCGTGCAGCTGCACCAAAACAGGTTGTGCTACGTGCCCTGCTGCAGGTGGGGCCATCAGGAGCCTTGAGAAAAGTCAGGGGCAACATTTTCCCTTCCCCTTCCACAAGCCGCTTCATTGCCAATAGGTCTCCTCAGACCTGTGCCTGCTCTTTGGCTGGCGCAAGTCCGAGGAGACGAAGGGGGGCATGTCAGAAGGCCTTGGAGGGAACCGCATCCTGGCGCAAGTCACTTGTGCTGGATCCACCCCTTCCCGCTTCCGGCACTCCCCTCACCCTGCCCAGTTCTGCCCACCCTGCCAACATACTGGTGCAGGCGGGGCTTCTTCCGGCCACGGCCGCAGGGGGCTCCTTGGGGCTGCAGAATCTGCTTTTCAGGCCTCAGAGCCAAAACCAAGGAGTGGGCTGCCAGTGCCAGTCATGTACCCACTTCATTGCCCCTTTTCAAGCTCATCCCACCCCCCAGAATGTTTGAAGCCTCACCTCTTTGACCCCCTTTCCAGGCAGAACCCTCTTCCATAGTTTGTCTCCAGCAGGGGTCTCCAAACTATGGCCCCGGGAGCCACATCTGGCCCACCACAAGTTTGTATTCAGCCCACAGCAACTCGTTTTTGTCAGAACATTTGCTAATGTTTGACATTTTCACTCATTATACACCATTTCTCAGTTTAAGCCCCGCATTGCTTCTTTGCAATTGCCACAATTCTCTTTTGTTCTCAATCATGCCATGCTGGTTACCAAAAAGATCCCCAAGGAAAACGCATTCATTCATTCATTTCAATTTCATTCATTCATTTATAAAAGCTGATTTTTTTTCAGCCCGTAAAAATGTGTACAATGTGTAAAAATGTATACAATGTGTAAAAATGTATACAGTGGGGCCCTTGTACTGAAAAGCTTGGAGATGCCTGGTCTACACTGCCCAGAGGTTGACTGCTGCTGAATGGGGAGGTTCCATTTAGCCATCACAGTCAGTAGCCACTCACAATGTTGCCACCATATTGTGCCAGCTCTTGTGTAGGGAGGGGGCCACTGTAGATCTAGTCTGTGCTTTCAAATACTTTGTGGAAATACTGTGGAACATAAGAACATAAGAACATCAGAAGAGCCCCACTGGATCAGGCCAATCTAGTCCAGCCTCTGTATCTCACAGTGGCCCACCAGGTGCCCCAGGGAGCGCATGAGACAATAAGATGCTTGCATCCTGTTGCCACTCCCTTGCACCCGGCACTCCACACACACACACACACACACACACACACACACATCTCTATATTTGCAAAGTAGGAAGAGTCCTTATGTCTGTTCACATGGTACAGCTTCCCCCCCTACCCCCCCAAGTTCCAGGTTGGTTATCACCACTTCCATATGTGTGGGGCAGCAGCCAGCTCTTGTTGCACTGCACTTGTAGGGAGTGGGAGGCTTGTAGCATCCTATGCCCCTCCCTGCAAACCGTTTTGGCATTCTTTAAACATTGTGTGTGTTGTTAAAAAGCGAATAAAGCATGCTGCATTTGTTAAATGAGATAAACTGCGGTGACCTTAAAAGGCCAGTGCCCAGCCTGAGCAATGCAAGAGATGGAAAACAACTGGCCTTCAATTCCTGATAAATATGTAGTTTGTCCAAGCATTGCAAAGCAGGAGAGAAGCTGGGATTGGTTCCAGTGTAGGTTGGGGGACCTACAGCATATTATCTCTTTAAGGAACCTCTAAACACTTCCCAAGTTTAGAAGTGGGAGCTTGAGCGATAGGGTGCAAGAGGCATAGAGAATGTCTTCCAAATGTTTTTGCATTTTCTTTAATGAAATTATGAAAGTCCACGGGTGGGTGGGCCTTAAAGCAGTGTTCCAAATGGACCATTTTTTTTTTCCTGATAAAATTCCCTTCCACAGCTGCTCTCCTCCCTGCAGGAAAAAGATACATGGAGCTAATGGAAAATCCGCTTGTTGCTGAGTGCAGTTGGCTTGCACAGAAAGTGTTAAACGCATATCTAGGACACACTGCCCCTGTTCCAGTCCAATAGTGGCCCCCCCTCCCCACTTCACCCCTTGACTGCATTAAATGAAAGGCAAGAACAGGCTTGGCTCACACACGCATATTCTAGGCTAGATGGCGGCAGGGTGCAGCAGAATATATATAGGAACTCCGAACATTTCTGAAACGTTGGAGAATTGTGTAGAAGCTGCCAATCAGCTTACCCCTTGGCAGCCTGTCCCTCCCAATGCCCCCCCTCCATCGGCATTGGGCTCCAGAGGAAATGAGAGCCAAGTGTGGAGCCCCAAGTGCTGCATTTGCAAGTGGCTCCCCCTCCTGAGCCCCCCACGTTCGGCAGCAGCAAACAAGCCCCTCTCCATTCCTAGCCCCCCACAAGCTGCGCAGAACCAGCCCTCAGTTCTGTGCTTTCCCCACCCAAAGGCAAGGAGGATCTTTGTGCAGTGATGTCATGCAGGGGGTACGCGGGGGTACGCGAGTACCGGTTCCTAGGATTACGGCTGGCCCCGCCCATTCACCCGCCGCCCACTCGTTGACTCTGCCCCCTGCAATGTTTGAATTTCCTGCACGTTTGAGTTGCCTGCACATTCTCAGAGCCAGGCAGGCAGCGAGCGGAGCGTTGCCTTTCCTTGCCACTGAAAAATGAGATGCTCTGAGTTTTTGGAACTGTTGGGTCACTTGAACATGATGCCAGGCCTCCTTCACATGTTCTGGGGGTGCTGTGGAATACTGTTGCAACTGTTGGGTCAGTTTAAAATTGTCTGAGGCCTCCAAAAGGGCTTTTTTCATGTCCCTTCCTGCCACAACATCACTTCTGGCTTATGATGTCACTTCCGGTGGGCGGGTCCTGACACGTGCCAATCAAAAGTGAGTACCTATACTATTCTTAAATCATTTAGATGACACCACTGCCTTTGTGGGATGCGGCTTTGCAGGCACCTCTCCAGACCCCCCACTGAGAGGAGGAAGGGGTGCTGGGGGAGAAGAGGAGCCGAGGGCTGCTGGTTGGGGACTGGGGGTGCGGTGTGTGTGCCACGTGTGCCAGGGGGTTGGTCGTTGCCCAGCTAGGAGGCAGTTCCCAAGCAACGCGCTCTCCCCACAGAGGCTCTGACCTGTGCATCACCCTTGGCAACAGTGAGGATGCAGTGGTCAGGTACCGAGCGTAGCCCTGGGAGGGGGGTGCCCCCCTAAGCAACCTGCTGCAGGCGTGATGAGCCAATTTGCTCTGCGGGTGGCCAGTAAGGAAGGAGGGGGCTCTGCAGAGGTTTCTTTGTTACGGGGGGTGACGGTGCTGGGGGGCAGGCTTCTGTGGGTACCCTGCCAAATGCCCTGGAATGGAGGGGGGGGGCCTGAGCATCGAGCCACCCTCTCATCTCAGTCTCTTCCCCCCCCTCCTCTGTTGTTTCCCTTTTGCTAGATTGCAAGCTTCTTGGGTGGGGCCTGTCCGGAGTATCCCAATGTTGGCGCTGGCTAAATTTCAAATACTTCAGCATGCCGGATAGGTGTGGTTGAAGGACAGGGAGGCAGAGCTTCGGGACTAGCTGCCCTGAGAACCTTTCACTGCTGCCAACCTTTCAGCCGCAGACATTCAGCCGCAGCCACGTGGAGTTGCCTGCCCAGGGCTGGGCTGTGCACAGCCGCAAGAGCAGGTCAGTCCAGCCTCCCCCCCCCACAGTTGGCCTACTCGCGTGCCAGGAGGCGTCATTGTTGCAGCCACATGGTCATGGAAGTGGAAGTCCGAAGAACTTGCTGCCACATGGTGGCGAATCCCCCCATTCCAGCACTTCATTGAGAGGCAGCCTTATAACCCACCCCCCACCCCACTCCCAAACGTGTGGCTACTTTCCCACCTCTGTTTCTTGTGGGACCATATGTACCAGTGGCATTCCTCTGGGGGGGGGCGAAGCACTAGGTTTTGCAGACTTGGAGAGTCATGAACGGCTTTGAAGGCGAGAGGAAGGGGCTGCGTTACACAGGAGCTCAGGCTCCTGCAAAACTCAGTGTTTTGCCCCCCCCCGTGAGGAATGCCACTGATGTGCACTTAGCAGTGTCAGAGGGAACATGCTTTTCTAAGCCCAGGGGTGCTCCTCCCTCCACCCCCCTCTGCCCTAGAGCACAGCTACCCTCTCCTGCTCGGGGGCTCCAGCTCGCCTGTTCCAAGGGGTCTCGGCCTCCTCCCAGCAAGGCCACCCCTCTGGGAAGGCTCCGTGCCTTCTTCAGCAGTGCCTCTCCCCCAGCCTCCCTGGGTGGCCTTGGGCAGGTCTCAGGGTGGGCTGCGAGGAAGACTGGCCTGCCTGGCGGGGTCACTCTGCAGAGGACGGGTGCGGTGCGGAAGGCGAGCTGCACTCCAAGCAGGGGCGAGGCGAGCCCAGCTGAGGCCGCCTGGTCCTCGCCTTCCAAGCCCTCCTTGGCCTCTGGCCTCCCCCCTTTCAAGATCCCCTCCTCTGCTGCACGCCCCTCCTCCCGTGCCCTTTGCTGCTTCAGCCCCACAACCCTCTTGGGCCGCTGCTCTCCCCGACTGCTTCTTGTGCCTGAAATTCCCTCCACCACTCTTGCCTCCTTTGATAACCCCCCCCCCATCGCGAAAGCTTCCGTTAGCCCCTCAGCTTTCATCCCGCTACCAAAGCCTACTATAGTGTGTCCCTCCTACAAATGTGCTCTTCGCCAGTGATGCCATGCAGGGGGTACGCGAGTACCGGTTTCTAGGATTACAGCTGGCCCCGCCCATTTGCCTGCCCACTCGTCGACTCCGCCCTCTGCAACGTTTGAATTTCCTGCACGTTTGAGTTGCCTGCATGTTCTCAGAGCCAGGCAGGCAGGCAGGCAGCGAGCGGAGCCTTTCCTTTCCTTGCCACTGAAAAATGAGTTGCTCTGGGGTTTTAACATGATGCCAGGCCTCCTTCACATGTTCTGGGGGTGCTGTGGAATACTGTTGCAACTGTTGGGTCAGTTTAAAATCATCTGAGGCCTCAAAAAGGGCTTTTTTCATGTCGCGTCCTGCCACGACATCACTTCTGGCTTATGACGTCACTTCCGGTGGGCGGGTCCCAACACGTGCCAATCAAAAGTGAGTACCTGTTCTTAAATCATTTAGATGACACCACTGCTCTTCGCCCAGTTCCCCTCTCCTGCTGCCTCTTGGTCTTCCTTGTGCCCTCCTCTGCGTTGTAAGCTCCCTGGGGCAGGGAGCTGGCCTCTGGCGCGGCGCGAAGCTTCACGCGCGGTGATGGGGCTGTGTAAAGGACAAGCTCCGGTGCAACGGTGCCGGAATGCCCCCGGGTCTGCACCCACCCCACTTAGTCCTCCTCCCCCTGGCAAGTCCCTGCCCCACTGCCACTGCCAGGGTGGTCAGCAGGTCATGCTGTCGCTGCCTCAGTTCTCAGCTGGAGTCGCGGCCACGATTCGGCCCTCTGCAGCATCCAAGCACAACTGAGGACGGAGCCCCAGGGAGGTGGACGGCTGGCTCCAAAGGGACCCCCCCCCCGGATGCTGCCCCAAAGAGACCTAACCAGCTTCCTTGCACACTGTCCTGCCCCACCCCAGAGTTCCCCCGGAGCTGGCCGAGGGCTCCCCATCGCTCCTCCCAGCCCGCCCTGCTCCCCAAGGAGCCCGGACGGACGTGGTGTTCTTGTGCTGGCCTCATGCTGGGAGCTTCCCAGCCCTGGACGGAGGACCAGCGAGGGAGGGAGGGAGGGAGGGAGGCCGCTCAGCTGCGATGTGGGGAGCACGTTCCCAGCCCGGGGCCTGCAGCCTCCAGCAGAGGGCAGTGGGGGCCCAGCCGGGGTCTGTGGGAACCAGACAGCCCCGGGCACAGTTCAGCCGGGCTGGCTTCCTTCCGGGCCCCCAGGGACTGCGGGGAGGGGGGAGCCGAGGCCAAGCGCTCCCTGAGCAGGCGGCGTTTCCAGACGCCAGCATGATGCATGTCCCAAAATATTGTTTTTCCCTGAAAGGCCAGCGTGGGGAAGAGCGGGAGAGAGGGGCTCGGGGACCGGCAGCAGGAGGGCCTGGGCCCGCGTTCCAGGCTTGTGGCTCTGACAGCGCATCAAGTAACATGTGCTGGGACCGAAGGCGGCTTGGCTGTGGGAGCGCGTGGGGAGGAGGGAGGGCGTGACGGGGCCGCTCAGGACAAGTCTGGCTCCGGAGGCAGGACGACCCCCTGACCGCTGCACCTCTCGGGGGAGCGAAAGGTCCCCAAGGTCAGTGGGTGGCAGCAGCCCCAATCCCAGCCCAGGAGGAGAGGACGAGACCTGGCCCACAGCTGATGCCAGGAGCCCAGGCAGTTCCCACCTCACTTCCCTGAAAGAGCGAGTTGCGGTTCACGGAGCACTCGGGGGGACTGCTGGAATCCGGAGCGCGAATCCCCCCAGCTCAGCCATGAAGGCGGCACGGCGGGCGAGGGCCAGGGGTCCTCTCCCAGCCACAGTGCCTCGCCTCTGAAAAGGGACTAACCAGCGTCTGCCTCGCAGGGCTGTTGGGAAGGCCGTGGCGACGAGGACTGCAAAGCGTCCTTGCAGGGCACCAGAATGGCCACACTGATGGCTCTTCATGGGTGGAGGTCGCCGGCTGAGGCCAGGGGTCAGATGCTCTCGCCCGGCACTTCCCCTCCCTTGACAGAGGCGCTGCTGTGCGTGGGCTCCCCCACATCTCCCGCCCCTCTCCTGGCGACGGCACGGAGCACTAGGGCAACCTCTGAGCCGACGAGGCAGCAGAGCAGAGGGGCGGGAGACTTTAACAGAGGGCAGCCGAGCCTCAGTCCAGGCTGGAGACTCCCAGCGCCCCCCTGCATGCTCACAAGCACCACCATTGCTGCATGTTCACAAGTGTCAGCAGGGATTAGTGCCCAGTGTGTGGTGGCTCCAGCCCTGTGGGGGCCCTCCAGGGATGCATCCTGCCTCGTGCGCTCTCAAGCCCAGGCATGTGCCGCCTGCAGGGCCGCTGGGAGACGCACATCCTCCTGCAAGCCTCCCCCTGCAGGCAGAGCAAGAGCCCCTCCCTCCCTCCCTCCCTCCCTCCCTGCCGTCTGGCCCCCGGTTAGCTCTCCCAGCAGCCGGCCAGAAGGCAAGGGGGAGCAGGCGGCGGCAGCGAGCCCGACTCTTTCTTGCCCTGGGGCAGTTTCACTCTTCCCAGGTGCGCCAACCTCCTCCCACACAGGGTCAGGGGGCCAGGCAGAGGTGCCAGATTGGACCGCAGAAGATGGTCTGCGTCTGCTGCTTGTCCCCCACTCAGGCAGGCAGCGTTCCACCAGGTGGCAGCACAGAGCAGTGGCAGCTCTGTGGGAGGGGGGGGGGAAGGCGCAGGGACCTGGGCTCACCAAGGCCCTCTTTGCCTGTGTTGAAGGGAGAGGAGGAAAAGGTCTCCAGCAGGCCTGCTTAGGGACACAGGAGAGCCCAGCTGGGTCAGGCCCAAGATCCGGCATCCTGTGTCCCACCGCGGCCCACCAGCAGGAGCAGAAGGCCAGACTCTCGTCCCCCGGGGCACCCTGCCTCTGCTCTGCTCTGCTGCTGAACCGGGAGTGAGTGCAAGCAGTGGTGTCATTCAAATGATTTAGGAACAGGAACTCACTTTTGAGTTCAAATTCAAATGTTGAAAAAAAAAAAAAGCAAAAAAAAAAACCCCGGAAGCAGCCACGGAGCCCGTTAGGATCCGGAACGCCCGTTCTGGTCCGTTCCCCCTGAATGACATCACTGAGTGCAAGGCCCTTGGCTCGGGGCTGGGAGACTGGCAGATCCGGCCCCCACAGCCCTCCAGCGTCTCTCAGCACCTGCAACAAGGGGCACCCCCCGGCGTAGTTCTAGACGCGCTTCTGGACCACCCCAAGCGGCGGTCCCTGCCTGAGTGCCCCCCGCCTCGCCCTGAAGACTGGCTGCAGGACTGGTTTTTCCTCGCAGGCTGAACGGAGCTTTCTCTCGCCCTGCAGCCTGCCTGCGGGGTCTTGCTCTGCCGCCTCTCAGGGAGAGTTCCATGAGCCCTCCTCCCCACAGCGCACACCCCAAGTGGCGTCTCTGCACATGGATGGCCGGCCACTTCCTCCTGCGCGGGCCTCCCTCTCCCGCTGGACGCTCCTCAGACTGGCCTCAGCTGTGGCTCTGGGGTGGGAGGGTGGGCACGGAGCTTCACGCCCCGGCCAATCACCGCAGGGCAGGCAGCCCGGAGAGTGCTGGTCTGGTGGGACGTGTTACGGGGGGTGGTGGTGTCCAAGGTGCACCTCTGTGTCCCGTACCCAAGACGGGCAGAGTCCGCACACACGTTCTGAGCTCACACAGACTCAGCATTCTGCAGCTCCGTTCTGTGCCGAAGCCCACATGTCGTTCTGCAACCTGGCGTGTGCACTTCCAACGCTGATGTGTGCTTACGTTGCAGAACTACTTTTGCTGCTCCTGGGGAAGCAACGGAGCACAAACCTCTCCAGGGGGAGCAAAGCACTAAGGTGACACCACCCTCTTGCCTCCAAAGCCATTCACGGCTCCGAGGGCGAGAGCCACCAACCCCCCTTTGAGCCAGGAATGGCTCTGGAGGCAAGGGGGAGGGGCCAACCTTACACAGGAGCTCAGGCTCCTGCAAAACTTAGTGCCCCCCCCCGGTAGGAATGCCTCTGAAACTCTCCCTCCCTACTGGGCAGACACCCTGCGGGGTTCCTTCTGCGGGTCCCCAGGCATCACCCACAACTGTTGTCATATAAGAAGAGCCCTGCTGGATCAGGCCAAAGGCCCATCTAGTCCAGCTTCCTGTATCTCACAGCGGCCCACCAGGTGCCCCAGGGAGGCATGAGACAACAAGATGCTTGCATCCTGTTGCCACTCCCTTGCACCCAGTACTCTGAAGTAGCCTACTACTAATGTAAGGAGGCTACAACCCATCATTGCTTATAGCCCACGATGGACCTTTCCTCCAGAAATGCTGTGAGATAAAGGAAGCTGGACTAGATGGGCCTTTGGCCTGATCCAGCAGGGCTCTTCTTAGGTTCTTATAAATCCGTCCAATCCCCTCTTAAAGGCATCAAGACCAGATGCCATCACCACCTCCTGTGGCCTAGCCTAGCCTAGCCTAGCTCACAAGTTTGTTGTGAAAGGGAAGGGGAGGAGCCCTGGGCATTGCCCTCAGCTCCTCGGAGGAAGGAGAGCACAGATGTGCGCACATCGATGCACAGGCTGAGGCGAACAGAGGCCTGCAAATGATCCAGTGGCCCCTCCTGAGGTCCCAGGCGGGCTCTGTGCATTGCTCAGGGTTGAGCCTGAGACACACACACACACCCGCACTGCCTGCCTGAACAATGACTCTCACTCACCTGTCGGACCGGCTCAAGCCAGACCAGGAGACCTGGGGCTGCTGAACACGGAGCGCAAGGAAACAGTGGCCCACTCTCCTTCCTGCGGAGGACTCCCAGCATCTGGCGGTCCAGATGCTCACGGCTATCCAAGCCTGGTGCAGCATCCTCCAAACGCCTCTCGCCCCCCCTCAGGCACAACCAGGGCTGGAGCTCCCCCTTGTTCTCCGTGCAGCGGAGTGCAGATGGCGAGCTTTTCCCTGAAGGGGGCGCTCTTGGAAAGGCAGTGCGGGCACCAGGTCTGCCGGGAGGGCCTCTCTTGCCTTCGGAAAAGTCACCGAGCAGTGCTTTTTCCAAACCACCTCAAGGAGACAGTGCCTCTGAGCCTTGGCGGAGTGCCTTTCCTCGATGACAGAAAATAGTCTTTAAAAAAGACGGATAGGGCTAGGCGGATGCCTCTGACCGTGTGCAGAATATTCCCCTCTTAAGGATTACCTATATCGTTTCACTGTTTCTTTTTAAATAATCTTGTAAAGGCCGGGAAACAGCACAGACCCGCCTGGCACTTTCCCCCCACCTGTCTGCTTTCCTGGCAACTGGTCAGGAGGGCGACCTGCCCAAGTGGGCTTACTGCCCCCCCTCCCCTGCCCCCCCCATTTCCCTGCTGCACTCAGCCCTCTTGGGGGCCACAGAGCCCCCTCCTCTTAGGGCTGTTTGTGGCCTTTAAAAGCATTTTTTGATTGACAAGCAGGGACAACCCCCCCCCGCCCGAGCGTGCTGAGGGCACCCCCGCCTCTTGGGCCGGCCCTTTCCTGCTCCTGGAGCTCTGCCCTGAGCCGGCCGTCAGCACTGGAGCACGGGAAGGGGAGGGCTCAGCCCTTCGGCTCCCAGCCGGCTCCCCCCAAATCGGGAACTCCAGTCCCATTCTCTGCCCCCCCCCCCCGCCACCCAGCCCTCTGCTCAAGGTACTCCGAGGCCCACAGAGAAGGGGAGTCTGGAATGAGGGGTGGAAGACACATTTATTCTGCGAGCCAACAAGCGGGTTGCTCTCTTGGGCCGGGTGTGTTTCTCTCCGATGCCCCCCCCCGAGCCACCCGGCCCCTCCTCCCACTCTGAGCCCCTCTCAGATCTGCCAGGCAGGTGTGGCTGACTTGCCGGGGGTGAGGTGGGGTGTCCCTGAGTTCGCCCCCCCGTCCTCCTGCAGGGAAGCAGCGGCCAGCCTGCCCCCCCCCGGCGCACACCCCTGCTGGTCCCGTCACTCAAAGAAGAACATGTCCGGGGTCCTGCAGAGGCAGTGGGGGAGCCCCAGCTGGTACCCGCTCCCCCCTGGGAGGGAGAAGGGGGTCCCCGCCCAGCCCTCCTGCTCCCCCTGGAGCTGCACGAAAGGGGGCGGCTGGACGGGGCCCGAGGAGCCGGGGGCCGGCGGGGGGGGCCAGCAGGTGCTCCAGGCCGGGGCTGCAGCCGGGCTCGCTGACGCAGAGGTTCAGGGCCTGCCAGCGGCACTGGAAGTTCCCGCTCAGGGCCGGGGGGCTGGAGTAGCCCAGGACGGGCAGCCCCGCAGGCTTGGCGTAGCCCTCGCTGTCCAAGGAGGGGAGGCCGGCCGGGGAAGGCTGCTGGGGGGCCTTGCTGGGCCCCAGGAGGGCCGGGAAGGAAGTGGGCAACGGGCCAAATGCCGGGGGTGCCGCCTTCCCGCCTTGGGGTGTCCTGGCGGGGCCCGGAAGGCTCTCCTTGACTTCGCCGCTCAGCTGGGCGGGCGGCAGGCCCATCCGCTCCCCGTGCGTGGCGCCCCCCTGGCCCAGAGGCCTGGCCCCCGGGTCCACAGGAGCCCCGTCCTTGGCCTGCGCGCTCTCCTGCGAGGGGGGGTAGCCGGGCACCCTCTCCGGGAACCGGGGCTTGGGCCCTGCCCGCTGCGGGAAGAGAGGTCTGGGCCTTGGCACGTAGGCCTTGGCGCACGGCTGCTCCCGGCCAGGGAGGGAGGGGTCCCTGCCGCTCGGGCCACCGACGGGCACGCCCGAGGGCAGCGTGTTCTCCTGGCAGGCGCTCTGGGGCTGGCTGGAAGGAGCTGGGCCAGGCTGGTCGCCTTCCGTCTTGATCGCCTTGCTGGGGAAAGCCTGGCCTGCTGGCTTGGGGGGGCCCTTGGACGGCCTCCGGGGGCCCTCGAGCTCCACCAGGCCCCGCTTGCGGGTGAACCGCCGCCGCCGCCGCAGGAAGCTGCCGTTCTCAAACATGTTGTGGCAGTCGGGGTCCAGTGTCCAGTAGTTCCCCTTGCCGGGCTTCTTGTCGTCGCGGGGCACCTTCACGAAGCACTCGTTGAGGGAGAGGTTGTGGCGGATGCTGTTCTGCCAGCCCTGCTTGTTGTCCCGGTAGTAGGCGAAGTGGCCCGTGATGTAGCGGTAGATGCCACTCAGGGTGATCCGCTGGTCCGGGGCGCTCTGGATCGCCATGGTGATGAGGGCGATGTAGCTGTAGGGCGGCTTGGCGCCGTGGCCGGCCTGTGGGCAGCAGGGGCCCTGGAGAGGCTCCGAGGAAGGGTATGCCGCCAGCCCCACGCCCAGCGGGCTGCCTCGGCCTTCCTTGCGGAGGGGAGGCAGGAGGGGCCGGGGCAGGGCTGGCCTGCCGGGGAAGGCGAGCTGCATCCTCTTCCCAGCCGCGCGCTGCCGGCCAGCTCCAGTCTGAGTCCTGCCGAGACTCTCCCACCACGCCGTTTAAACCGCGCTGCGGTCCAGCCTCCTCGCGCTCGCTCGCGGCTGGGCCTGCCCAGCCCCACCTCCGGCCCGCAGGGACCCAGAGGCGGAGCCGGCCTCCTCCTCCGGAGCGCCAGGTCGCTTCCAAGCCCCGGGACGGACAGTCAGTCCGAGCCCGGCTGCATCAGCACCACCAACCAGCCTTGCAGCAGGAAACGCCACCTCAGATGCCACCAGCGCAGACCAATTCCCAGACCGCGCCGCCGGGGGGGGGGGGGGGGGAGCCAAGGGTGAAGTCCTCGGTGATGACACAGAGGCTCCAGCTCAGCCGCGTGCAGGGAAAGTTTCTCAAAACCAGCCCGGGTGAGGAGGGGCAGCCTACCAGAGGGAGTTTGCTTTCCTCCAGCAGCCACAGCTGAATCTGCGGGGGGGGGGGGGCTTGGCAGGCAGGAATTGCTCAGTGGCTGCTCAGCTCCGGTTGGAGTCTTCTTCCAAGCGGCACTTGTGTGTTTGTGTGTGTGTGTGTGTGTGTGTCATCACATTTGCCTCTGCACTCAAAACTGTTTGAGCCAGTTTTGTGGCTGCAAGTCTGCTCTTCCCTGTGAAAAGGAAAGTCCCCGGTTTAGACTTCGCCTCACCCGTGAACGTCAGAGATCTGCCTTACTGAGTGTCTGACTTTTTTTTACACTTTAATTTAAAATAAATTAATATATCGTTTCATCCAATAAATCAGACTGATTTCAGCTGAAAAGCAACAAACAGCGAACACCATCTGAACATCGTAACTATGAGTGACACAGCGTCACAGCGCCACTAACATTGTGCTGTTATTTAAGTAGGAAAGTGCAAAAATTGGCATGAGGCTCAACATGAAAAAAACTAAGATCATGGCAACCACTCCCATCACTTCCTGGCAGATAGAAGGGGAAGAAATGGAAGCAGTGACAGAGTTCATTTTCCTGGGCTCCAAGATCACCGCAGATGGTGACTGCAGCCATGAAATTAAAAGACGTTTACTTCTTGGGAGGAAAGTTATGGCGAACCTAGACAACTTAATAAAAAGCCGAGACATCACCCTGCCAACAAAGGTTCGCATAGTCAAAGCTATGGTTTTCCCAGTAGCAATGTATGGCTGTGAGAGCTGGACCATAAGAAAGGCAGAGCGCCGAAGAATAGATGCTTTTGAATTATGGTGTTGGAGAAGACGCTGGAGAGTCCCGTGGACTGCAAGGAGATCCAATCGGTCAATCCTCCAGGAAGTCAAACCTGATTGCTCCCTGGAAGGACAAATTCTGAAGCTGAAGCTCAAGTACTTTGGCCACCTCCTGAGAAGAGAGGACTCTTTGGAAAAGACCCTCCTGCTGGGAAAGATTGAAGGCCAAAGGAGAAGAGGGCAGCAGAGGAGATGGTTAGCCAGTGTCACCAAAGCGATGAACGTGAAGTTGGGTGAACTCTGGAAGCTGGTGGAGGACAGGGAGGCCTGGCGTGCTGTGGTCCATGGGGTCGCAAAGAGTCGGACACAACTTAGTGACTGAACAACAACAAGCCAAGGGTATGTGTGTGCAGCAAGCCATGTGTCAAAGGCCATCCCCTTCTGTTCACCATTGGAGCCATTCTGGGCACAACAGCAATGTGGAGGCAATGCCTGCAATACTTAGTCATAGAATCGTAGAGTTGGAAGGGCCTACAAGATCATCTAGTCTAACCCCCTGCCTGTAGCAGGAAACCCTCCTAGAGCAGCTCCAGCAGGTGCCTGTCGAGCCTCTGCTTGAAGGTCTCCAGTCAGGGAGAATCCACCACCGCCCTAGTGCCACCCCTCCAGCTACCTACTGTTGCTCATAATGCATACAAACACAGAACACCAACTTTTGGGTGTTAAAATATTCAAATGAAAAAATGAACCTCATTTTGGTATTTAAGACCATTTCCAAAAATTAGAATATATTATTTTTCCCATTAGAATAGTGCATCTGCTGTCACTATATCACCCATATCACCTACCTAGAACACTTTTAAACCATTTAAAATTAATAAAGAGAACTTGGAATACAACACACAACGCCGCTTTCTGCCTTTCAAATCCTGAAATCTGCAAAGAAATCACACCATTTTCAAACACTCCTTTATCAAAATGTGGGTCACTTGGTGGGTTGCGACCTGATTGTTGGTGGGTCACTAAGCTGAAATAAGCTGATGGTGAGGGAGGGAGGAGGGTGCACAGCTGTGCGCTGGCCTCCAAGAGTGGTCCAAACACGCTTTACATGTGCCGGCCAAACTTTGCTGGCCTAACTCCAGCTCAGAAAAGTACTTCCTGTTTGATGATGCCTGCTGCTTGGAAAGCGCTTCCAGCTTGGCGATGTCACTTCCGGCCATGACATCACACCCAGGCTAATGACACCACTTCCGATGGGTCGTTTTACAAAGTGGGACCAGGTGGTAAAAGGTTTGAGAACTCTTGGGGCTACTCATAAAGTGGGAGGGAACATTAATGGCGCTGTGCATATAAGCAGGAATAATTTGCCGGAAAGCTGGTGCATCAAAGAGGCTGAATTGGGAGGTCTCCGCTTCCAGTCTTGCCTCTGACATGCACTCTCACTAGGGGGCCTTTGGCAAGCCCCTCCCCCACAGCCTCAGTCTTCCCCAGCTGTAGTACGGGGTCAATAACAACTCAGTTATCTTGCAAGGGATGACAAGACGTGCTATAGGAACGGCATCAACAACACTCATGGCCACACACCATCCCATGAACATGACAACAGCTTTATTTGAAAATCACTGAAAATATATTATCACTTTCAGTAGTTTTAAAAACTATATATCTCCTATCGATGCAAAGCACTCCACTGTTTCAGGCCCTCAGCTGGAGATGCAACCCGTATAAATTGTTGTTAAGTGGAAAACACAACATACACACAGCGGCAGCAGCCTATTCCCACCCGCTGCCCCTCCCACTTCAGTCCTACTTCCCATTTTCTCGTATTTGGGCAGCTGTTTATGGCAACACAAAGTTATCTGAAAGAAACTGAAGACACGCAGGCCCCTGGGGACATGCCAAGCCCATGCCTGCCACAATGCAAAAGCATCATGTACAGCCACAGGGTTATTCCTGGTGAAATTCAGTGCACACAACATGGATAGGAAGGTTCATGAAAGGGACTCCAGAGTTGTGCTCAGGGGGTTGCTGGTCATTGAAGAGGGTCACAATCAGTGGCGTCATGCTGCCGGAACGCTGGGCGGGAGGAACGGGTGAGCGGGGCCAGGGAAGACGGCGAAACGGAGCGGTACGCAACGGGCGGGCTGCCGCTCACCTGTTCCTCCCGCCCAGCGTTCCGGCTGCATGACGCCGCTGGTCACAACTCTTCAGGAGCTCATCCGCAAAATCCAGTTTCGGTACGAAGCCTCAACAGTTCAAATTCAAGAATAATAAAAGTCCTTGCAGGCTCTAGCAGCGCAGCCGTACTCTGTGCATGTGTCTGTGCGTGTTCAGTTAGGCCTGCGCTGATAACCACAGTGGCCCTTTTGCATGGACCACCAGCTGTTTGCATGAACAGCCCAAGGAGCCGCCAGAGCTGTTACTGCTGAGGTGAGGCAGCTTCTGTGAAACCTCCCTGGAAGATCCCCAGGGTGGCTCCGAGGCGGGGTTCAACCCAGGGCGACATCTCAGCAGTTTGGAAAGGTTCCGAGATCTCAAACCAGCCACTGGGAATGAGGAGTGGGAAGCCATCCTTATTCGGAGAGTTCTTGGTTCCCCCCTAGTGACATGTGTGAGAAATGAACTGTAGCCCAAAGCCAGTGGTTTACCCTTTGGCCTGCATGCATGGAGCGTGTCCAGACCCTCGAGTCTTCAGGATGCCCCCCGGAGCAAGGTCTTTCCTGGACGAGCAATACTGGATGAGGCCCAGCTTTCATGAAGATGGTGAACCTGAGCCTAGACATACGGGGGAGCTGGAGTTAATCCACAGAGACTCTGCTCTCCCACAAGGCCCCGTGGCAAAGAGCACTACTCCTCCTGCTTCATCAGCTGGATCGGGCCCCGACATGACAGGCGGGGCTGGAGCTGAGTCTTTCCGCACCTCCGCTGTGTTCACAGCTCCAAGCAAACTCTATCCACGCTGCTGGGATTCCCAGGCAGACACAGACAAGAATGGTGATGAGTGCCGGCTGTCCACATTCACCCTGCCCGTTTTGCCTTTAGGGAGGATTCTGAAAATGCCCCCAAAAGCTAAATCTGTGGCTTTTGGCTCAGTTCCTGCAGGAACTGTTTACTACTGAATGCCATTCCACACAGAAAAAAAAAAGTCCCAGCACATTAAAAAAACTAGCTTGCCCCCCTCTTCTTTTGTTTTGTAACAACTAAGCATATTCAATTTATTTTTCACATTGGTATATCCCCCTTCCTCAGATCAGGGTGGCGTGCACGGTTCCTTCTAGCCTTTTGTCTTCACCACAACCTTGGGAGGTAGGCAAGCCTACCAGGCTCTCTGTTTATGTGAGTCCTCAGTGCATGCAGTCAGGTGCTCCCGAATGCCCAGTGGGGTCGGGCAACACAGGAGCCCGAAGCAGGCCCATCGCACAGCCAGCAAGCAGGACAGCAGAGGCAGCAGGTGTGGCGGCAACATCTCCTCTCCAGGTGAGGCGCGGCGACGGCACCCCCCGCAGCTACGTCTCCCACTCCCCACCGAATCACGGCAGGCAGAGCTGCTTCAGAATCTGGGCGATGTTCCTGGGAGCGTCCGACGAGCACGGCTGGGAGTCCTGCAAGGACAGC
Source organism: Lerista edwardsae (assembly GCA_029204185.1). Lineage (NCBI taxonomy): Eukaryota > Metazoa > Chordata > Lepidosauria > Squamata > Scincidae > Lerista > Lerista edwardsae. The sequence goes on along the minus strand of JAJKFI010000104.1, from coordinate 692,574 downwards.
GGCCCCAGCTGGTGAGCGTGGTGGCAGAGATCGCGGGCGAAGACGGGTTCGACCTGAGGAGCGACAGTGATTTGCAGGTCACTTGCAAGGCAGGCAGATGCGGCACAGAGATTTCGCTGGCCAGATCGCTGAGCTTCAGGGAGCGGGGTGGAGAGGGGAACGACGACCCACCCAAGCTCTTTGTCAGAATCCCGAAACCAAACTGCTTCCTCTCCTACAGCCCTACTTCCCCACCCACCACACGCTTCCTGCCTGTGTCCCGCAGGGCTCCTGCCTTCAACTGCAATGCGGTCCTATGAAAAACGAGTCTAGGGGGCAACCCAGGAAGTACTGCTGGCCTCCAAAGAGGCCCTACTTTAGAGATAGGAAGCAGCTTTATTTCTGCGAGTTGGAGGGAGGCAGTGGCTCAGGGGCAAAGCAGCAGGTCCCAGCTTCACTCCTTGGCATCTCCTGGCAGGTCAGAGTAAGGCCAAGGAGAGCTGCCCCCAATCAGACGAGACTTCACTGAGCGAGACGGACCAATGGTCTGATCCGGTCTAAGGCAGCTTCCATAAGCCCATCATTATGTGGTATGCTGAAGGCATCATCAACTGCAAGCTGCTCCTCCTGCTCTACTTGGTCCACAGTCATTGTTGTGCTTCAGAACCCCACGGAATCACCTGTCCAAATACAACAGCTGGGGGCACAATCCTAACCTGGAGTTACGTCAGCACAGTTAAGCCAGCAAAATTTGGCCGGCACAAGGGACACTGTAAAGTATGTTTGGACCACTCTCAGACTCAAGAGAGGCCAGCACACAGATGTGCGCCATCTTCCCTGACTCTGAGAGTGGTCCAAACGCGCTTTATGGTGGCCCTGGTGCCAGCCAGACTTTGCTGGTCTTACTGAGCCGACCTAACTCAAGGTTAGGATTGCGCCCTGGGTCATAGAAATGGCTGCATCCAGAGGCGTCATTCAGGCGGAACGGCCCGGTACTCCGTTCTGCTAGTTCCGCGGAGGGCCCGGGCCGCGCCGCCTCTCTGGAGGATGGGCGAGCTGCTGCTGGGCCCGCCCGCCCTCCCTTGCGTCCCGAATCGCTCTGAAACAGAGCGATTCGGGCGCAGTGAGGCTTGGGGAGGCGCGGCAGCCCTCCGCCATTGGGGCGGAGGGCTGTCAATCATCCAAGCGTTCCGGTAGTTGGCGCGCTCGGATGACGTCTCTGGCCGCATCTACTAATGACCACCTTCGGTTCTCACAGAACAGTTCCCAGTCTGCAGTGTTGGTCGGAAGAAGACTGAGCAGGCAGGGATAGAGGAGTGTTCTTGGGTGCCTATTGGTTTTGAGCTGGACTGGGAGGGGGGCCGTCCTGCAGCCTGGATGCTCAAGGAACAAGAGGAACTCCCTCTTCAGCCAGGAGGCTCTTAAGCAGGTAAGTGGCCACGCCTAATCCTCATGGCCAGGACCGGGAAATTTGGAAGGGCTACGTCGGAGATCCCGATCTTTCCAGATTGCGTTCTCCACGCTGGCCAAAGGAAGCGAGCCCCACCCTCTGCCCAGGGGAAGCCCTTAAGCAGCTTTCTGACTGGGGTGGGACAGCAGTCCTGACCCTCATGCACCATGGGACCCAAATCCCGAGCACGGCCCTCCCCCAACCAGCGCCAAGGTACTGACCTGGGCCATGATGAACTTGTGAAGTCTCTGGTTGGGAGCCGCAGGGAACTCCTCTCCAAAGCAGAAGTGGATCTGGTACTGCGGGGGTGGCTGTCCGTGGGTCAAGTAGCCCCGCAGCTCTGAGGCACAAGAGATTCCAGTTAGGGGTCAAAGCAGCGGTGGCATTCAGCCGGTACGCTGGGCGGGACTTACCTTTGAGTGGCAGTCCGCCCGTTCCTGGGGCGGGGCGGGAAAGCGGCGGAACGCGGCGTGACGCAACGGGCAGACTGCCACTCAAAGGTAAGTCCCGCCCAGCGTACCGGGTGAATAACGCCACTGAATGCAAGCATCTCCCTGAGGCACCTGGTGGGCCACTGCGAGATTCAGAAACGTGTGCCTTGGCCTGATCCAGTGGGGCTGTTCTTATAAGTACATGTCTGAAGAGGAGCGTCTGGTTCTGGTGGCTGACAAAGAGAAACGCTGTGGAGAATCTTGACTGGCCACCAGTGTGTTTACCTCAGAATGCCAAGCTCAAGGGAGTGGCCACGGGATGCAGGCATCTCCCTGAGGCATCTGGTGGGCCAAAGTGAGAAACAGGAAGTTGGACTAGATAGGCCTTTGGCCTGATCCAGCGGGGCTCTTCTTGTGTTCTAAAGCACAGCTCCTCAGCATGGTTGGGGGATGGAGCGAAACTGGCAGTGGAGGGGGGAGAGTCTGAGGGGGGAGTGTGGGGGAGGCTCCTAGAGCATGCTAGCCAGGGGGCTGGGTCTGCACACACTTAATGGAAGAAGCAGGTCTCAACAAACGGAACCGGACTGGACATGCTGCAAGGCCCATGAGGCAGCAAAGGGGTGTGTGTGAGAATCCCGACACCCTCACTAGAGGCCTTTTGGTTTTGCATCAGCCCCCCCCCCCGCGAAGACCTGGCTCCAGAAATGCTGCTGCCCCAGGGGGGGTCCCAGCCTCGGCTGGTGGGGTGGACCCAGAGAGCAGGCAACTCACGCTGGAGGAACTGCTGGGTGTCCAGAAGCTTGTAGGTCTTCTCCCTCTCCAGTTTGTTGGGCTGGTCTTGATGGGGGGCCAGGGGCCCGTTCCAGTACACGCGGCCCCGGCACTGGCGCTTCATGAAGACCCCTTCGGGGGCCACCCACACGAGCACGCCCCGGTGCAGGTGCGGGAGGAGCCGCTCCAAGGCCCCCACTGCCCTGGGCTCCGGGCGGCTCCCAGCCAGCGCGTCTGGGGAGGGGAACTGGACCTGCTCCATGTTGCTGGGCCCGTAGAGGCACTCGTTGTCTGCCAGCACGGGGCGGTAGGTGATCCGGCAGCCCTCTGCGGTGCTCGTGGTGACCTCCTTCACTAACACGTCGCAGTAGAACAGCCGGATGTGCAGCCAGCAGTCTGGAGAGAGAAGGCAGGCAGGGATTGTCCCCAAGTACGACAACATTCCGACCAGTGGTGTCATCTAAATGATTTAAGAACAGGTACTCACTTTTGATTGGCACGTGTCGGGACCCGCCCACCGGAAGTGATGTCATAAGCCGGAAGTGAGGTAGTGGCAGGAAGGGACACGGAAAAAGCCCTTTTGGAGGCCTCAGACAATTTTAAACTGACCCAACAGTTGCAACAGTATTCCACAGCACCCCCAGAACATGTTAAGGAGGCCTGGCATCATGTTAAAACCCCAGAGCAACTCATTTTTCAGTGGCAAGGAAAGGAAAGGCTCCGCTCGCTGCCTGCCTGGCTCTGAGAATGTGCAGGCAACTCAATCATGCAGGAAATTCAAACATTGCAGGGGGCGGAGTTGACGAGTGGGCAGGGCCAGCCATAATCCTAGAAACCGGTACTCGCGTACCCCTGCGTACCCCCTGCATGACATCACTGATTCCGACATAAAAACTGACCTTGGAGGCCACTCAGTCCAACCCCCTGCAGGTGAACCTGGTTGTGTAGATCTGCAAAGTTAAAGCCACAGGCTTGTGCCATCCTGTGGACAATTCCTCATGCTATGAACCTTCTAGGCTGCAGCCTGCTTCACCAGACGTGTGCAATGGACAGTGAAGACAGGGGTGCGTAGCTGTGAGTTGGACTGTCTCGTGCAGTATGAATGGGCCTCTCATTACGGGTTTGCCCGAGAATCTTGATGTCAATCAAGGACTTAATTAAAGAGGTGAATGAATAATCCTGGATGCCGCTTGCCCAGTGCTTGCCAACATTTTTCTTCTCACAGCACACTCTATGGCAGGGGTGGCCAACCTTTCAAATTTGGGGCTCCTGGACATAAGAACATAAGAAGAGCCCTGCTGGATCAGGCCAAAGGCCCATCTAGTCCAGCCTCCTGTATCTCACAGCGGCCCACCAGGTGCCCCAGGGAGGCACAAGACAACAAGATGCTTGGATCCTGTCGCCACTCCCTTGCACCCGGTACTCTGAAGTAGCCTCTAACAATGGTATAGAGCAGGGGCGTAGCTAATGAAAGTGTAGCCCAGTGAAGAGGGTAGAATGTTGACTTGGAAGTGACATCACAACAAGAAGTGACATCCAGCTGTCAGTATCTTACAAACTGGGAACTTCCAGCTGTGCAGTATCTTACAAACTGACGAGTGACAGTTCACTGCAATCCCCGAGTTCTCTGGGGAAAGGAAAGGCAGGCAGTTGGGCTGAGGCTGGTTTGAGTCACAACCACCAGCCAAGGAGCCTGGCAGGAGCAAAGGCGGATCTACAGGGAGGGCAGAGCTCTAAGTGTTGCAAGAAGCCTTACCCTATCATGTAAATCCCTCCTCTCCCTTGCTGCTGTAGCCAGTAAGCAACGCCAAGATGTTGCTGTTCCCTGGGAGGATTGGCTAAAACGGTGCAGGAGAGGAGTGATTTCCACTGCAAGGTCAGGCTTCTTGCAAACCTTAGAGCTTTGCCCTCCCTTAGATCTGCCTCTGGGCAGGAGCCTGTGGGGACCCACGACTGCAGATGGGGCAAGCCAAGGTGGCCGGTGATCCCTGGAAGCATCTGTTAAGCATAGAGCTGGTTGCCTGGCAACTCCCAAGTGGTTCATCGTCCCCAAGAACTGTGCACTGGGGACTGGGTAATGGGCACTCCTTTGGGGAAGCACAGCCTGAATGGTGGCCAGTTGCTCTCAAGAGGTGACAGGGGCCCCTTGTCCTGGGAAAAGTGCTCTTCCTTCCCTACCCGAGTTGATGTTCTCACTGCCAGGGTACTGGGAGTTGCAGTTAATGAAGCAAAGACTTCGTGGCGGATGGAACTGGGCTGGGCTCCAGCTACAGAAAACTCCTTTCACCTGGTAGCCTGCAAGAGGGAAAGCAAACCAGATCATTTACGCATATGCAGGTACACATTCCACGTATGCTCCATCTTTCAACACAGCGTTCTTTCTCAGGGTGGCTCACAGGATTTAAAAAAAAAAATCAGAGGAAGAGAAACAAGTAAAAAAAGAAACCCCAAAAAATCTAAGCAACAGTAAAAACACAGCAAAAAAAGAACAGCAGAGAAAGGCCCAACCGCAGTTTAACAGGACTGGGAAAATGAGAAGCCGTTTGCCTGGCACCGAAATGACCTCAAAGCCAGGTTAGCCTGCTGGGGAGAGAAGGGGAGCAGAAACCACAAAGGTTCTCACCTGCCTCAGCCTCTCCCCAGTTGCCACCTGCTTCACTCCGGAAGACGGAGCACCTAGAGGGAATGCTTCCGAAGGAGCTTTCTCGTGCCGCTGTGGGCTGGGGCAGCAGACTGGAGCTGTGCCCCCTGGTTTCCCCCCCCCCCAGGAATGCCTCTGCTTCAAGGCATCATGCCAAGAACCAAGTGCCCTCTCCTAGGGTGGCAGAGGAAGTAACTCCCAGGGCAGAGAGCTCTCTTGGGGACAGGGAGCATGACTCTTTAGTCACTTGGTGACTAAAGCGATGCCAAACATTTCATGGCAGGAACATGGGGAAGCTCCTGCCTGGCTCCTTACCTTGGAGTTCCGTCCGGTTCGGGGTCTGGGAGGCCTGGGGCCCTGCAGAACGCTGGCCCACGGCCACTGGCTCACTGTCCTTGCTGTCCTGGTCCGAATTTGAGGATGGCTTGGCCTGGGAAGGGCGAGAAGACAGCAGGGGGCGCTGGGAAGAAGCAGAGCACGCGCATGCCCACAGAAGGTCTCGGGTGCGACTGCTGGGGTTGCCCATTGAAGGGGTGTCAGGTGAGGTCAGGGAGCGGTTGGCTGTAGCCAGCCAATGGTGGTGCTACTGGCCTGGGCAGCCAGAAGGGACCAAGAAACTCCAAGGTTATCGGTTTGCATTCTGAAAGGTCTGATGGAGCGAAAGCCCACATTTTTCACTACTGCCAGCATTTTCCCAGCAGCAGCAGCAAAGCCTCCTTCCCTGGTTGCACCAGCCCTGAGGATCTGGGTCCCTAACCCAGCGCTGCCACAGAGGCAATCTTGACCTTGGGCTGGTCATCGCAGGCCAGGTCAGGTCACTTCTCTGGAACAAACCCACCAACCAGAGGCGTACGTGCCCACAGAGAACCCCTTGAGATAAAGAACAATTTTGTTCCCTTGTCCCAGGGCAAGCCTCTGATGGATCTGCTCAGACCTGCACCAGTAATTTTCAAGCACAAGCCCATGTGGACCTGGGTTGGTGGACTGAGGGCAGTAAGAGGAGGTGCTGCCGCCACCAATACCGCCCCCCTCCCAGCCTTGATCCTCCCAGTTCCACCTGCCCCTCTGCGTCAATTTAACCAGCACTAGGGGTTGTCGGCAAGCCTCCGACACATAGCGCCAGCCACTCACTGCTCGCAGCAGTGCCCACGCCGTGCTACATCAAGTGTTGCCTTCAGTGTTGCCATGCGATATCACATGTTGCCTCTGCTGCTGGAACGAAAGTTCCGATGACACAGCAGGCCATTAGGATTGGGCCCTCAGAAGAGCTCATACGCTGTGGCTTAAGGACCTTATCCCCTTGGATCCACCAGTGATTCCATTTGGGTATTTTGATGCACAGAAAAGCAGTTTCCCCTAAGGACTGTGCGCAATGGCGCCCCACCGCCCTCCGGGGCTCGTGCCACCCCGGGCTACAGGTCAGATACGCGTCTGTTGTATATAGATGTAGATATCACTATTATAAATATGCAAAGACATCCAAAAACAACAAAAACGGAAATGGAGTGGAAGCAACAGCTCTAACAACCAAGAGGAAGCAGCATAATCCACGTAGCTGCAAATGTACCCCTCCATCCATTCTGCAGTTTGTATCGAGTGGTCTTCTGGACTGCATTGAACTAGCGGAGTGTGGATGCCAATGGACAACGATGGCAAGGCCTTTACCTGATCAGGTTTGCAATTAACTCTGATCTCTTGGTAGGCAGATGTTGAGGGCTGGCTTGGCTCCTGTGCAGATTCCTTGCTGTTTTCTTTGTCTGAAGACAGAGACAGAAAAGCACTCTTTACTAGTAGGTAACATTTCACTGGTATCAGTGGTGTACCAGGCACAGTACAGATCATGGATATGGCATAGCCCCTGCCCCGAGAGCTTACGAAATTAAGTGGTCCAAACGCGCTTTACATGTCCCTTGTGCCAGCCAAACTTTGCTGGTCTAACTGGGCCAGCCTAACTCCAGGTTAGGATTGCACCCTTAAAGTTTTTGTAACTTACTCAAATAATTTTGTCACTTTACTCAATGTGAGCAGAACCGTAACTGGCTCAAAGCACACCAGTGTGGGGCGATGGCTCTTAGCACTGCCACCGCAGCTGCCCCCTGCGCCACACACCCCAGTGCCCAGAAAGGGTCCATTTAGGAGCATTCCGGATGCAAGGGAGGGCAGGCGAGCTGAAAAGCTCACCTCTTTTTCTCCCTGCGCTGCGCCCTGCGCCCGTTGGCACCTGCTGCGCCTGCCTCCCCTTGTGGCACCAAAAATGCGCCTCTGAAAGTGGGAGAAAGCTCTTTCTCCTGTGAGGTCACTGGGAAGCTTAGAAAAAAAGAGAGATGAAAAGGGAAACAACCCAGAAGGCAAGAACTTCCCTTGCTGGCAGCCTGAAATTGGTTCCTGGTTTCCAGTTCTCCATTCCTCACGGGGGCGGGGAAGCTGAATAAGGAACTGATGTTTGCACATCTCCCCAAAATAAACCTTGGGATTGACTGTCTCCTGTGAGATGCCAAATATAGCTGAATGGGGGGGGGGGTCATCTTGCCTTATCCACCAGCAGAGCCGTGGACTGCTGCATCCCACCCAGCCAGTGGTAGCTTGACCCTCTCCCAGAGCGCAATCCTAAACTGAAGTTAGGCTGCCCTAAACTAAACCTGCAAAGTTTGGCCAGCACAAGGGCCACCATAAAGTGTTTCTGGATTACTCTCGGAGTCAGGGAGGATGGCGCACCTCTGACTCCGAGAGTGGTCCAAACCCTTGCATGGCCAAACTTTGCAGGCTTAGCTTAGGCCGGCCTAACTCAGTATAGGATTGCGCCCCCAATCTTAATTGGGGATTGGGGGCCGAAGTGCCTATGCTGGAGCCAGGAACCCATGTCAGGAGCGAAGGACAGCGATCTCTGAGAAGCCGCGAGCCGATCCATCGCGGCCGAGCAGCCTGCGGAGAAGCCGGGAACAGGTTTCCAAGGCGGGTTCAGGGGCTTCCGCGAGCCCGCCGTTTCCCACAGCCGAGGAGAGCGACCTGCGCGCAGCGGCCTCCCCGCCCGTACCCGTGTCCTGCGCAGCCTCCGAGACGATCCGGTAGACCTTGTAGGGCTCGGAGATGTCCAGGTGGCTCCGCTCGGGGACCTCCTGGAAGTCGGTGCTCTTGTTCAGCGCGCACCGCAGGCGCGTCTTCCAGGCGGAGGGGTCGGCCTTGTCCAGCCCTTCGTGGTACTTGCCTTTGTAGACGGCCCAGGCCTGCCGGAAAGAGGGGCGCGCGTGAGAGGCGACCCGCTGGGGGGGCCCCGGCCGGCGCGCACGCGCGGGCTGCCCGGGGGCGCGCGTCCTACCTTGAAGAGCGCCGCGTCCTCGTGCTGCCGGTAGTCCTGCTTGGCCGCGTGCTTCCAGGGGATGCGGAAGAGGGTCCGCTCGCGGTTCTCCCAGCGCAGCCCCGGGTAGCGGCCGCTGTCGACCTGCGCCACGAGCCACTCCTTCAGGCGCATGGGGGGGGCCCGCCTGGGCCATGTGCGCGGCCCTCGCGCCCGGCGGACGGGCTCCCCTCACCATCCGGCGCGGCTCAGCCACCTGCGCCCCCTCGCCGGCTCCCCGCTCCCGCGCCTGGGCAGCGCCGAGCCCCCCCGCCGAGATCGCGCAAGCAGCCGCCCGCGCCGCACGGCCTCTCGCCGACCTCGCGCTCCCCGGGAAACCGAAACCGCCGCGGGCGCTTTCACTTTCGCTCCGCGCCCTCGTTCGCGCCCTCTCGCCCGCCGCGCGCCGAAGGGATGTCGCCGGGCCCGCCCCGCCCCGCAGCCGCCGGGCCCCGGAGGTCTCTCGCGCCCCAGTTGCCCGGAGACGCCGGCCTGGGTCCGAGAACGCCCCGACGCCGAGAAAAGCGGCCGGCCGGGCTGGGGCGCCTCCTCGGGCCCCTGGGTTGCGCGGCACGTGGAGACGCAACAAGCCGGGCGAGCGCGGAAAGGATGGCCCGGAAACAGTGGCGTTTCTACAGGGATGGCAAAGTCCTAAGTGTTGCAAGAAGCCTGACCCTGTCATGGGAATCCCTCCTCTCCCTTGCTGCTGTAGCCAGTAAGCAACGCCAAGATGTTGCTTTTCCCTGTGAGGATTGGCTCAAACGGTGCAGGAGAGGAGTGATTTCCACTGCAAGGTAAGGCTTCTTGCAAAACTTAGAGCTTTGCCATCCCTGTAGAAACGCCACTGCCCGGAAAAGCCCGATCCAGCTTCTGCCCGGGCAAAGGAGCACTCGCGGGGAGCAGGTCGAGTCGCGGACTGAGCCCTGGGCAGAAAATCACTTTTTAAAACGCAGTTCCCCTTCCATGTTCTTGGGGGGCGGGGAGGTCCACACTAGCACCGCGTCTGTTCTGCTGCCCCTGATGGCACCGTCTGGTTGGCTCTGAGGAAGCCGGACTCTGGGGAGAATATGAGCACGTTCTGCTTTGCAAACAGATATCCCTAGGATTTGCAAACCAGAATCCGCACGGCTTTGCCTGCATGCTTGAGACTGTCAGAAGGCTCTGTGGCTGGAAATCAGGCACTGGCTATTAGGACTGCTAGTCCCTGTAGTCAGCCTATTATAGTGACATAAGCCCTCCAAGTACACAATAGCAGAGTTCAAGAAAACCTGCTTGCTCAACCAGCAAAAGCACTATGTTCTTGACTGAGACCAAATAAAAGCAGAATCCACAAAGCAGAAGTGTTAAGGCTTATCTTTATAGAAAAATAAGGATTCCTTGAGAGAATCAAACAAAAGGAGTGCAGTTTGCAGAAAAACAAGTACAGTTCATACAGCAGTTGGAAAAATGTAGAAAAATACTTGATTAGATGGTTACTTGCAGCATGTTCCCAAGCAGTTCTTTGTATCTTTACAAAAAGTACTTAACTGAGATAACATATCAAGATACACTGATATAAAGTCCTCACTTGTCTTCTTACTAAAAGGGGTTGAGAATAAAACAGCCAATATTATCATGCCATTGTACAAATCGATGGTAAGGCCACACCTGGAATATTGTGTCCAGTTCTGGTCGCCGCATCTCAAAAAGGACATAGTGGAGTCGGAAAAGGTGCAGAAGAGAGCGACAAAAATGATTACAGGGCTGGGGCACCTCCCTTATGAAGAAAGACTGCAGCGTTTGGGGCTCTTCAGTCTAGAAAAAAGGCGCCTGAGGGGGGACATGATTGAGACATACAAAATGATGCATGGAAGGGATAAAGTCGATAGAGGGATGTTCTTTTACCTCTCTCAAAACACCAGAACCAGGGGGCATCCACTAAAGCTGAGGGTTGGGAGAGTTAAAACAGATAAAAGGAAGTACTTTTTAACCCAGCGGGTAGTTAATCTGTGGAACTCCTTGCCACAGGAGGTGGTGATGGCATCTGGTCTTGATGCCTTTAAGAGGGGATTGGACAGATTTCTGGAGGAAAGGTCCATCGTGGGCTATAGGCAACGATGGATTGTGCAACCTCCTTACCAGTACCGGGTGCAAGGGAGTGGCAACAGGATGCAAGCATCTTGTTGTTTCATGCCTCCCTGGGGCACCTGGTGGGCCGCTGTGAGATACAGGAAGCTGGACTAGATGGGCCTTTGGCCTGATCCAGCAGGGCTCTTCTTATGTTCTTATGTTCTTATGACTTCAGCAGAGATACTCCACTATACTAGTAAACATAGTGGTTAACATTCTTAACAGACTAGCATATTCAAGCTGACTAGTATTAACCAGTACTACCTAGACTAGCTGGCTTGCTAGGCTAGGGGCTAGTAGTTAGCTAGCTGAAAGTAGCTTCACCTCACACTGCTTTTTATGCTAATCCAACAGTGATTCCCTTCAGGTGGGTGATTGGTCCACCTGATGGCTGTCACTTACATTCAGTCCACAACTCAATTCCTTAAAGCCATAAAAATTCCTTTAAGGCTTTTTCTGCAGCCTGACACTGGCCTAGGAGGGTTCTTCTTCTCCTCAAATCCTTACCAGGAGCTTTCTTGAGTAAAGCCATCTAATAAAAGTACTAATCTGTACACAGCTTCTTTTTTTCATGGGGGGGGGACAGAAGGTGGGGACAGCTCCAGCCCTTGGGCATGCAATTTGCTTCATATTGATTGACCACACATCATATGTATGGTGGCATGCCTGGGTTTGACCTGGGCCTGGTGCAAACCCACCATCTAACTGGGGGCCCAATCCTATCCAGTTTTCCAGTGCAGATGTAGCTGTGCCAATGGGGGCGTGTCCTGCATCTTAAGGGCCCAATCCTAACCAACTTTCCAGCACTGACTTAGCTGTGCCAATGGGGCATGTGGTGCATCTTGCAGGTGGGGGCAGTCATGGAGGCCTCTTGAGGGTAAGAGAGTGTTTGTTCCTTTTGCTCGGAGCTGCATTGCCCTTAACCCAGTGCTGGAAGGTTGGTTAGGATTGTGCCCTTACAGTGGGCAGCCAGTCACAGAAATGTCTGTTTCCTTACCTTGGGTGCTGCACTGTGGCTGCGTTGGTGCTGGAAGGTTGGATAGACTTGGACCCTGAATGTGATTACTGCATGGAGGTAGAATGACTGGAGTCGGCATGACATCATTTTCTTGAAGCTTCAGGGGCACACAAATATGGCTGACTCAGAACTTTCCCGCCAAGGACGTGGATTGCCGCGAATTCACGAATAACAATCTCCCTGCACGCGTGTAAAAGTTAATCTCAACGTCTTAAAGCATGCCTGCGTGTTCTGCATACGGGTGTGCGAATCGCTTTACGAAAAATGGGATTTAATTTCCACGGAAAGGTTCATGTATTCACATTACATCGGTATGTAATATTTCCCTCCTCCTTTCCCCCCCTTCCCATTTACACTTTTTTTCCCGCCTTCCATTTTGTTTTATGGGGGGGGGGTGAGTGTAGAAGTTTTAAAAAATACTCTTAATAGTCTAGAAGTAAAAAAGAATTACTCTCATATTGACAACTACTTGTGTCATGAAGAGATTTTAATGTAATTTTCCTATATATTTATCTGATTTTTGCCCACCCTCCCCTTTTTTTCTTTCCTTCCCGTTCACACGTTATTTCTGCTTGTGTAGATTTCAAAAAATAAGTCTGTCACAATAGTGCAATCTGAGTTTAAATAGACAGCAAGTAGCATTTCGTCCGGTATGTTCAGTAATATAATTATGAGGAATTTAACCTTGTAATTGCATATTAAATTACAATAAGGTTACCAATAATGTTTCTACACGATCACACGTTTTTATTTTCGTAAGTTTTTATTTCAGGAGTAAATTATTAAGTGCTAAACAGTGCCAGAAAAGCAATCTGAAATGCTTGGAATAAAGATTGTTTGGGGCACACAAACATGGCCGCTAAGCCCGCCCCCTGGCTTCACTCGATTCCTATCAATTCAACAGGGATGCCGACTCCAGTCATTCTACCTTCATGGATTACTGTGAGCCTCAGGCTGGGGGAGGACATTTTCAACCCCTGCTCCTAATTTAAAGCAAGACAGAATTGGTCATTGTCCAAACCCAACACATCTCAGCTTGTTCTAACCACAGCTAATAAACAAGGCAGGATATGAGATTTGCCGGTTTGGGATGCAGTGATAAATCCTGACTTGTTGTAGACCAAGAACTGACGCTGAATGTATTTCCCAGCATATTTCTCAGCACTGTGTCGCTGGAATGGGGACACCTGATGAATGTCTCCGTGTGCAGCTTGATGGCAAAGGCACAGAATGTCAGTCCAGAAATAAGGGGGCAAGCTTTGCTGGGAATGGCTCCACCCTGATCCCAACTTTCCATGCTCTTGCTTAGCACATCTGGGGGCACTTGAAGCTTCCTGGAGAAAGGTAGCGCCATAAACGGAACATGCCTTTAAAAGCACCTCCGGGGGGCTTCAATCAATTGACATGGATGTGAGAGGTCGACATTCAGCTGCTGCAGGGGGGGTGAGGTGGAGCACGAGCAGGAGAGACTGAAGTCAAAACGGATGACCTCATCCAACAGCTTTCAGGCTGATGAGGCGATTAATGGGTGAGCATTAATGTGCATCTCAGGCTCCATGTGGCAATTAGTGGGAATGAATAATTGAGCACTTTTCATAGGTTGACTCTGAATACAAATGCCTGGGGCTTTCCTGCTGGATGCAGGGGACGTAAAGGAGGGGGGGGCGCTCTGGAGTTCTTTGCATGATAATTGCCAGAAGCTGTCCAAGAGAGAAAAGGTCTGCCACAGCTGGAAAACTAGCCCCAGCCTCTCTCAGGTGGTGCTTGTTTTCGCAAACAGTGTGCAGCAAGGCTGGCTTTAAGCCAATGTGACCAATGTCCTCACATCGGCCCCGCGCTTCAGGGGGCCCCGCACTAGCAGGGTGAGGAGAGTGCCTATGGCTGCAGCTGGGATCTCTATGGGCTGTAAATGCAGAGCAGCTTTACCTTGGTCTCTCCCACCTGCCTCTGCCTCTGAACAGCCCAAAATGGGCCACCTGGAAGCAGCTGGCAGTGATGTTACGATATCACTACCAACTGCTTCTGCATGCCATGCTTTGCACGTGGCATGAACAAAACTCTTCTTGGTGAGTGGGGGGGGGGGGCACAGGAATGCCCCATATTGGGCCCTGCTGCTGCTAGAGCCAATCCTGGTGTGCAGTAGTTAATCAAAAATGGGCCTGGAACCAGTGGTGGGATTCAAATGAACTAACAACCGGTTCTATGACGTCATAGCCAGAGCCAAAAAAAAACCCCAAAGCCAGTCGAGGTAAGTGAGTGGGCGGGGCCCAGCCATTTAACAACCGGTTCTATAGAACCTGGGCAGACCCCCTGAATCCCACCACTGCCCGGAACACTGAAGAGGCATATTCTGCTCCCTCTTTGGCATAATTTCGGCGGGGGTTGAAGACTTTTTTTATTTAAACAAGCCTTCAATTGTTGACAGGCTGGCTGGCATTTTACATTCATTTTACATTCTGTATTTTATATTTTAAAGGATCCACGGATAAAGGATATATTTTAAAGGATCTTGCTTGTTTTAAATTTTTAACTGTTTAAATATTGTTTTTAACATTGTTTTAATCGTTATACCTGTGGTTTGTAAAATGATGATTTTAATGTTGTAAGCTGCCTTGGGTGCCCATAGGGCAGAAAGGCAGGGTAAAAATTAAATAAATAATAATAATAATAATGTTCTCCACAATTGCACTAATTTGGTCAACCCCCCCCCCTTTGCTGAAAATGTATTTGAAGTGCCAGTGGTTGGCCACACCTGCAGCCGTGCAGTTTCCACCTTCCTGTTTCTGAACTCTGACTTTCAGGTCACCTTGAGAGATGCGTGCGGCTAGTCCTGACAGCATATGGGTAGTAGGAGAAGCTCAGCTGTGGGGGTTACTCCATGGGGAAGGGAGCTGCAGAGCCACAGGTCCAGGTGTGTATGAGAACCTCACCCTGGGAGGGCTGGGAAGCAAAAGGCCATCACCTGCCCTCCTCCACATGGCTGTTGGCACCAGTGGCGGATCTAGGGGGTGGCAGGGGGGTCAAGAACCCTGGGTGCCGTCTTGGGGCTGTCTAGGGGGGTGCCAGTGCCCCCTCCAACATTGTGCAGGCAGACCTGGGCTCCGGAGCCCAGGTCTACCTATTAGGACCAGCCGCGAGTAGACCCTTGAAGGGAGCCCAGGTCTACCCGCGGCCATTTCTAATGGGTAGACCTGGGTTCCCTCGAGGGGAGCCCAGGTCTACTCGTGGCTGCTTCTGGTGGTAGACCTGGGCTCCCATGGGGGTGCACTTCTATTGGGTGCCCCTGGTGCCATTTTGACTAGGTCCGCCCCTGGTTGGCACCACGATGCTGTGCGTAGGTTGGCCTCTCTTCCATGAGGACTTCCCCTGCTTGATGGAATCTGACAATACTGAGCCATGGTCAATTAGCAGGTGGCTAATGGACAGTAATTGATTGATACCCAACTTGTAGCTCAAAGCTTGGTCCGGTATACATTGCCTGCAATTGCTGCTGAGCGGCAGTGGAAGAGAAGCCCGTCCGGAGTATAATCTCTTAGTTGAGAAGCAAAGAAGAAAACCCAGCAGCCCATTGGCCACAATATGGGTTGTTTTTCTCCTTTGAAGCCTGGTTCTCCCCATGTCGCCCCAACTTTCTTGCCCCTCAGCCACACCCCACTTAGGTTGCTGCACAGTGCAGGGAAGATTGGGCAAGGTCTTGTGGCTGGGCCTAAGAAGAGGGTCTTGTTCACTCTGCTTTTCTTTGCCAGAGAAGACCGTCAGGCAGCAGCAGAGGTTTGGGTTGCGTGTGCCGTTGGAAAGCTGGACTTGCACTTTTGCCTTCCTCATGCTTTGCTGATTGTGTTCAGGGTGACCACCTGCAGCGGGCAAACCTTCTGAGCAGTGATGTCATGCACCCACTACGCACCACTACACGAGTACCAGTTCCTAGAAGTTGAGCTGGCCCCGCCCACTCGAAGCTGGCCCCTGCTATTTAACCAGGGAACAGTTGAAGCAAAATATTCAACTGTTATTGAATATTTAATATTCAATATTAATAGAAAGCAAAGCAATAGAAGTTTGCTAGAAACTAGAAAGCAAAGCAATAGAAAGCAAAGAAAGCAAAGCAATAGAAGTTAAATCAACACTAACCACAAGCTGAAGTTATTCCAAACATGATCACATCCATGGCCACAATCATGACCTCACTTCCGGCTTATGATGTCACTTCCGGTGGGCAGACCCCGACAAGTGCCAATCAAAAGTGAGTACCTGTTCCTAAGTCATTTGGATGACACCACTGCTTCTGAGACACAGTCGTGGAGTTCAGTGGGCGAGGCAGGGCCGGTTGGTCTCTCGAAGGGCCAGTTCATCCACGGGGCCAAAGGGATAAAGTACATAAGAAAAGCCTTGCTGGATCAGACCAAAGGCGGCCCATCTAGTCCAGCTTCCTGGATCTCACAGTGGCCCACCAAATGCCTCCGAGAGCACACAATTAGATACTTGTCTCTCACTGCCACTTCCCTTCATCTGGCATTCTGAGGTAGCCTATTACCCTTGCACCACCCCCAAGGAAGACACCAGAAGCACCATAGCTATGTGGTGTTGCCTGAAACACAATGTTTTTCAGTGGAGCCAGTTTACACATCTAGAAGCAGGTGTTCAAGGGTTGAGTAATCAAGTGTTAAGGCCAGAAGTGTGAACACACACGGCTCAAAATGCCTTACTTTTACATGCATGAGCCGAGACACACCAGGGAACTGGCAGTGGTAGGGTGGATTTGTATTGCCATTGAGATGTTTAAACACAGTTCCGCAGGAGTGCCCCCATCATATCGTTCAAAGGTAGCTGGCCAAGCAGCCTCAAATTGGGACTCAGATGACAGGCTGTTGGGGAAACATCTGTGATGATGTCAATAATTTCCACTAGAGGGAGCTCACAAGTAACTGGAGACTCTTTTGTATTCCGGCATGAAAGAAGAGGAAACAGGACTCCCAGGTATATATCCAACATCAGAGGAACGTCCAAAACAGGTGGGGAAAAAGTGGTCCAAAGAATGGGGGTGGGGAATAAGAGCTTTTCATCACAATGGTGGACATGCTAAAACACTAGCAAGTTCTGGGTAGTTCAGAGCTTGGCACATGGCATAGTTGTGAGCCTGGTTAACCTTAGAACCCTGCTGGATCAGGCCAAAGGTCCAGGTCCAGTGCTGGATCAACCCTGCTGGATCAGCCCTGCTGGATCAGGCCAAAGGCCCACCTAGTCCAGCTTCCTGCATCTCACAGTGGCCCACCAGATGCCTCAGGGAGCACAGGAGACACCAAGATGCCTGCATCCCATTGCCACTCCCTTGCACCTGGCATTCTGAGGTAGCCTACTTCTAAAGTATGGAGGTTGCACAACCCATCATGGCCTGTACCTGCAATGGCCTTTTCTCCAGAAATCTGTCCAATTCCCTGTTTGTTTGTTTGTTTATTTATTTATTAGATTTTTACCCCGCCTTTTGTGCCCGGAGGCACAAAAGGCACCTAGGCCAGATGCCATCGCCCCATCCTGTGGCAAGGAGTTCCACAGCTTAATTACTCACTGGGTAAAAAAAATAAATCCTTTTATCCGTTCTAACTCACTGAACACTCTTTTAATGGATGTCTCCTGGTTCTGGTGTTGTGTGAGAGAGAAAAAGAACATCCCTCTGTCCACTCTATCCATCCCATGCATAATTTTGTACGTCTCATCCTGCTCTCGCTCTCTCTCTCTCACACACACACACACACTCACACACACAAAAACCCTTCTGCCCTCGCATCCCATTTAAAGCAGGCATTCCTTCCCCTTCATATAGTAATCCAAAATGAAATATTGTCTTTTCTAGTACTTACATGTTTTTATTTAAGTGCATTTTTCTTTTTCTTTTCTTTTTAATGGTACTCCTGTTGTGTTCCCCAGGGATAAACACCAACGGGTCAATCTTTTGCATACCCACATGGCATTTACTTGTCACTGATATGAAGTTCTATTACAGTTCTGATCAATTATTGCTTCAAGTCCTTGACGAGGACTTGACTGGACCTTTGGCCAGGTTTAGGCAGGCTGGTTTCCTAATTAACCCCGGCATGGCCATTAAACCAGCACCAAAGCTGATGGGACCAAGAAAGCAGAGGCCGGCAGAGACTTGGTGCTTACAGGCTTCTCTGGGAGGGGAGCCAGCAGAGCTCAGAGACACAGAGCTTCTCTTTCTGTGCAGCTTCCCTTGGATGGGGCAGAATCCAGGGCCAGGGCCAGAATCCAGGCAGGAAGGCTGTTCCTGCTAAGGAGAGGAGCCTCGGCAGCCAACACAAAGGGCAAGGACAGTTGCATGCAGTGTGGCAGTGTCGCTCCCCCCCCCCGGGGGGGGGTTGGACAGCACTCCTGCCTGCCGTGATCACTCCCTTGAGAAGAGCGGTTGGGCTGCTGAGTGACTGGGAACGGGAGCCAGCAGATGCATCATCTCTGCTCCACGGGGGAAGGGCTGGCGATGTCTCTTGCACACTGTGGACCCCAGGAAGGCCTCTGAAGACCCCGATGCCCAGAGACCACCACTGCTGGTTCACTAGGAAACAGCCAGAGTGCATTTGCTGGTTTTCCCTGCTCCAGAATTGGGGCCGTGTCCTGACTTTGCTTGGCCTGCTGTGGTGCTTCGGTCACCCTGAAAGGACTGCAGAGAGCAGGCACCAGGACCGAGAGATGAAAGGACCGAGCGACAGCAGCAGGCGTCTGCTCCGGAAGGAACCAGCAATGCCACTCCATTTCACACACAAAAAAGGGTGCTCAACGGTCACCCTGTTCAGGCTTCTGCTTCAAAGCAAACATCTAACCTGCCTTCAGTACAGGAGCAGAAGAGAGACGTCTTAGCAGGCCCCGCGACAGCAACGCAACCCGGAATGGCGCATGATGCCACCTCAAACCGCGGCCTTTGCACAGTCCCAGAGCCACAGACTGCACTCTCCCTTCAGTTGTGGCAGAACTTCCATGCTCAATTCCAAGGGAGTGCGCGAACGGAGGCGCTCCTGCACTCACATCGTCTCTGTAAATCAGGCGAGAAGTCCTGCACCGGCGTAGCTGACGAAGCTGCCTGCGGCGGAGCAGGGCCAGGAAGTGGGCAGTCCACTTTCCACTTGCGGCATCTGCGGCAGGTGTGGAGGCAGGGGGTGGGTGGCAGCAGTGATGTCATGCACCCACTACGCACCACTACGCGAGTACCGGTTCTTAGAAGTTGAGCTGGCCCCTCCCACTCGAAGCTGGCCCCGTCGGGCGCCCGTTCCCCCTCCTGCTCCTTGCCGGCTCCTTGCATTTCACATTCAAGTTAAATGGCTCCCTGTCCCAAAAGGGCTCCCAATCTAGTACAGTCTAGCCTGCTATTTAACCAGGGAACAGTTGAAGCAAAATATGTCTATACACATCTCTAGAAAGCAAAGCAATAGAAGTTAAATCAACACTAACCACAAGCTGAAGCACAAACATGATCACCTCCATGGCAACAATCATGACATCACTGCCGGCTATGACCTCACTTCCTGCCATGATATCACTTCCGGCTTATGACCTCACTTCCGGTGGGCAGACCCCGACAAGTGCCAATCAAAAGTGAGTACCTGTTCCTAAATCATTTGGATGACACCACTGGGTGGCAGCCTCCGGGTGGAGGGCACCCCCAATCCCCCACCCTCTTGCCCCCAGGCAATCTGCCACTGATGCAACCCCACATCTCACCTCGTGGATAGGCTGCCCCTGAGGCACCGCCTCTCCCATCATTGTCCGGCAGTAGTGGGATGGGCTACGTGGGCCAACACTCTCCTTTCTGTGCAACCCTGAGAGCCTGAGCATGCCCAGAGTCTTCTTGGCCCACTGGCTAATGCCGGCTTTATTCCCCTTCGTCCTGCTATTTCTACAGGTGGGGGGTCTCCCTACTATATGTGCCATTTGGATTGGAAAGCTGTTGGCTGTACAAGAATCTCCACCACTACCTTTCTTTGGACTTCCGCTTCTTTGTTTCATCCCCCCATCTCTTGATCCTAAGCGGCAGATACTGAAGGTATCTTGCCCAGCTGTCCAATTCCTGCCCAAAAGAAAAATCTGCTTTGGGAAGTCCAGTAGCATCCCTGGCGGGGGGGCAGGGTGCTACGTTTTACAAGGCACCTTCCCTTGCTGTGCAACCTCTCCTCTCCCTGGCTGCTGTAGCCATGCCGGGTTGAGAACGCAAGGCAGAGGCCTCCTCGTTGCTTCTGCGGCCCAGAATGGCTACGATGGCGAGGGGGAGAAGCGTTTACGCAGCAAGGTAAGGCACCTTGCAAAACTTAGCCCCCTGCCCCCCCCCCAGGGTCCCTACTGGGAAAGTCTCTGACTAGCAGAAGACTAAGCCCCGGGGGACAAACACTGCAAGTGAGGGCACAAGCCACTCTCCCGGGGCTCTTTCGGTCAGAACGAGTCCACCAGGCCTGCAGAAAGTGCAGGGAGAGTCCTCCTGGAACGGTCATTTCCACTTCACGGGGGCCGGGATCTGAGGCAGTGGGCCTGCCCCCCCTCCAGCATCACCCCTGTTTTCCTCTCCGGGAGCGGGAGCAGGGCCCCCCTTTGGCCTTGGCCAGTCCAGTCTGTTTTGCCTGGTGCTGTCTCGGAACGGAAGCCTCCGGAAGCCTCACTTCAGACACCCTGGGAGGCAGGAGAAGGTCTGCTTCACCCTCAGCAGAAAGGGGTCCGCCTGCTTGGGTCCGCTGCTCTTCGGCGCTGGGGTCTGCCGAGCCCCTTCAGCCCTGGAGGCCCCGCGCCGTTTGCTGGCGGGGAGCCGGGCTCGGAGCTCCTCGTCATCGTCGAAAGGGGCTGCTCCGTACTTGTGCTCCAGTCGCCGGTGGATCTGTTGAGGACACAAGGAGTGACTGCTGATGGGCCACTGACAATCCTGGGCCACAGACTGGCAAAAGGGAGCACTGATTTACACAGGCTGAGCTCAAATCTTGGCAGTTTTAAGAAAAAGAAAGAAAGTTTCTAGTCTTCTTACAGAGATAAGGTTGAACACAGGGGGGCAAAGCCCAGGGTCCGAGTGCAGGTGGCAGCCCTCTGCCTCAGAGCGCAATTCCAACCTGGAGTTAGGCCAGCACAGTTAGGCCAGCACAAGGGACACCATAAAGTATATCTGGACCACTCTCGGAGTCAGAGGCCACCACACAGACGTGCGCCACCCTCCCAGAGTGGTCCAAACGCGCTTTATGGTGTCCCCTGTGCTGGTCTAACTGTGCCAGCCCAACACCAGGTTAAGACTGCGCCCTCAATGTGGTGCTCTCAAAGCATTTCGCATAACATCTTCCCAGCAAACCTCCCCTCACTTGCAGCTCTCTGATGCACACCAGAACGATGATTCCCTGATGGCAGGTGGAGGAGCTCATTCAGGGGCTTACCCCAGGCAATCTGGTGTAAGGCTGCGGGGGCATCTGCAGCAGGGGCTTTGCAGAGCACACTGCCAGCAGTGAGGTATTTGCTTGTAAACAGCTCATAAAATTTTGCTGCTGTGGAGTGGTATACAGGTGGGGCCTTTTTTATCCATGGATTAAAAAAAAAATCAGCGGCTAATTAAACCTGCGGATTTTGACACCCCCCCCAACACACACACACACACACACACACACACACACCCCTGAACGCAACCAGGGCCCCGGCGGGCCTCAAAATCGTGGCTTCAGCCAAAAAATGTTATAATCAGCTTTCGGCGACAACTGGACGTGACATTTTTAATATCTTTTAAGCAGTGATGTCATGCAGGGGGTACGCGAGTACCGGTTTCTAGGATTATGGCTGGCCCCGCCCATTCGCCCGCCCACTCGTCGACTCCGCCCCTGCAACGTTTGAATTTCCTGCACGTTTGAGTTGCCTGCACGTTCTCAGAGCCAGGCAGGCAGGCAGGCAGTGAGTGGAGACTTGCCTTGCCTTGCCACTGAAAAATGAGCTGCTCTGGGGTTTTGGAACTGTTGGGCCACTTTAACATGATGTCAGGCCTCCTTAACATGTTCTGGGGGTGCTGTGGAATACGGTTGTAACTGTTGGGTCAGTTTAAAATCATCTGAGGCCTCAAAAAGGGCTTTTTTGATGTCACTTCCTGCCACGACCTCTCTTCCGGCTTATGACGTCACTTCTGGTGGGCGGTCCCGACACGTGCCAATCAAAAGTGAGTACCTGTTCTTAAATCATTTACATGACACCACTGCTTTTAAGGCATTACAAGGCCTGGGAGGTCCTCGGAATGCCTTAAAAGGCATTAAAAATGTCACATCCAGTTTTTGCCGAAAACCAGAAGCAACTTTTTTTGGCCAAAGCGGGCATTCCGGATGCCTTCAGAGGCTTCATGTTGAGCCTAACCTGGCGCAATTCAGGTCTGGGGGACCTGTGTTGAGCCAAATCTGCGGACGTAAGATCCATGGATAATTAGGCTCAAGCTGTGTAGAGATTCGATTACCTTACAGCCAGTGGTGGCATCTAAATGATTTAAGAACAGGTACTTTTGATTGGCACGTGTCGGGACCCGCCCACCGGAAGTGACGTCATAAGCCAGAAGTGAGGTCGTGGCAGGAAGTGACATGAAAAAAGCCCTTTTTGAGGCCTCAGATGATTTTAAACTGACCCAACAGTTGCAACAGTATTCCACAGCACCCCCAGAACATGTTAAGGAGGCCTGGCATCATGTTAAAACCCCAGAGCAACTCATTTTTCAGTGGCAAGGAAAGGAAAGGCTCCGCTCGCTGCCTGCCTGGCTCTGAGAACATGCAGGATATTCAAACGTTGCAGAGGGCGGAGTCGACGAGTGGGCGGGCGAATGGGCGGGACCAGCTGTAATGCTAGAAACCGGTACTCACGTACCCACGCGTACCCCCTGCCTGACATCACTGCTTACAGCGCAATCTCATGTGCATCTGCTCAGTACGGCTAACTCCCAGGAAAATGTGCATAGGATTGTAGATTCAGAATTGAGCATGAGGGGCAGCTTCCTCCCCTCCTTCCAGCGCACAGAGACATGACGTCATCGTGTGGACATGCACGACCTTGTGCGTGCCTGCAGTTCACACTTCCTGCTTGCTCCGATGCTTGTGTGCACGTGTGTTTCAGCTCCAAGGGCTTGGGGTGGGCAACAGCATGAATCCTGTCTTCTCCTTCCATTCGTCCTTTCCCATTTTGAAGGCACTCCTTGACAGCATCACACCAGCTATAGCTCATCACTTGGGAAACTGATCAAAGTTAAGCCTTAGCATCAGGGGTTCTTTACTCGGGGTCCATGGGGGGGGGAGCTCCAGGGAGTCTGTGCATAGGGCGCAAACGTGTGTTGGGTGTGAATGTGCTTACGTGCCTTTTTCTGGGGAGGGGACCCATGGCTTTCATCAGATTATCAGAGGCAGATTCCCTAGTGGCAGAACCATGGCTTTACAGGCATCTCTCACATGTGGGAGGGAGAAGTACGAATCTTTACCCTCTGATGGGGCAGGGAAACTACAGGGGGGGGGGAGCATAATGATTGTCACGTCATGTGGTTTCTTAACAACACCTTACAGCAGCGAGGAGGGGGAAAGTGGCGCAGCATTGCCACATCCTGCCCAGGCCCACCCCAAGGCTGCAACTTTGAGGTATTATCTGGTTTTGTATCCCCTGACATTTGCTCTCTGCCCGTGTCTACTTCTTGCCTGGAGCAGCTGAACTAGTTGCCCTGGAATTCGCAGGTATTCCCAGGGAAGTTGCGGGTCCTCTATGTCAAAGCTCTCAGGCGGCTGCTTCACCCCGCACCTTGGATCCTTTACGGGCTGCGCTGCCCCCCACACCCAAGACAAGCCTCTGGCTCCCTCTCACCTTCCGGGCAGACCTGCTGCCCCCGTAGTCCTCCAGCTGCTGACGGAAGCCAGGGTTGGGGTTGGCGACGGGTCGCACCGCCTTGACGGCCTCCAGGGCTTCCCGCCAGCTCAGCTGCGTCACCGCCGTGACGTACGCCAGGACGATGGTTGTGCTGCGAGAGATTCCGGCGAGGCTGAAACCGGGTGGGGACGCAGTTAGAACGACCCGCCCCTCTGGCGGCCCCTGCAAGGCCCCCTCGCTGTGCTGCAGTCTGCTGTGACGTTTCTCTGCCGTGAACAGGGTGAGGCACAAGGAGTTTGGAAACAGGGGCCTGCGCTTCTTTCCGAGGAGGTGTTTGAATCCAGGCTCCCTCCCTCCTCCCCGGAATTTCTCTCTTGGCCCTGAACTCAGACGCTGCTTGCAGCCTGCATCAGGTGTGCTCCAGCCTGGCAACTGAGCACTCCTCAGATCCTTTGAATGCCTTCCCGCCCTCCCCTCTTTGCCACCACCATCAGCTGACGTACCAGTGAACGAGGCAGTTTCCTCCCTGCAGGCGACAGGAGTGGATAAAATGAATGCATTCTTTAAAGTGCTTCTTGCTGCAGGAATGGAAGCAAACAGGACATTCAAGGCAAAGAAGTCATGATCCCATGCTTCCTCACGGCCTCCATGCAGTCACACAGGCGAGATCTGCACCTACACATCTGGGTTTGGAAATGCAACTGCATTTGGAAATGTCTACAGCATCCTAGCCCCAACCTTGAGCTGGGAAACCCCGGGCTGCTCTCTCATGTTGTCAGGAAGAACTTTGCTGGCTCTTTTCAACTGCCCCCCTCTCTCTGTCTCTGTGAATGAGAGAGAGAGAGAGAGAGAGAGAGAGAGAGAGAGAGAGAGCAATCCTAGCCTGAGGTTAGGCCGGCACAGTTAGGCCAGCACAGGGGTCACTGTCAGAGAGGCTAGCACACAGACATGCGCCATCCTCCCTGACTGCGAGAGTAGTCCCAAAGTGGCCCTGGTGCAGGCCAAACTGTGCCGGCCTAACTCCAGGTTGGGGGGAGAGAGGGGGGGAGGGGGGGGGAGAGAGATTCTTTTCTTTCCAACTTTGGAAAAAGCATTCCTAAGTGATACATTCTGCCTCAGTCATCGTCAGCTTTCAATGTTATATTTGGTCTTAGTAAAAATGAAAGAGAATTTTCTTCATTTGTAGGTTGTGATTGTAGATCGTACATTGTGGCTCCTTCTAAAAGTGCCAGAGTTGTGGAGTGACATTTCTGGACTCTTCTGGACAATTTTAGAGCTGGGCATTGGCAGACAACAGCTTTGTGGGTGTTCCCAGCTGCGGAACTCAAGGCTTCCGGGGCAGCACATCATGAAACACAGCCGAAGCGGCCAGCCCCAAAGTCCACAGAATGATGGCCGGGCAGCCACAGGGCTCCAGTGTTGAGGTCTGGTCACCACCTATCAGTTCCTGCAGGCAACTAGCTCAGATGTGTTATTATGGACAGACTCTGGCCCAATGTCTGGTCCCCATGGGGAAGACAGATGTTGGTCCTGCTTTAAATGCTACACGACTGGCTGCTTTCCCCAGTGTGAAGGTACAGAAGGCTGTGCTGCTTCCACATCACTGTTTAAAGCATACAAAGGAACACACACACACACACACACACACACACACACAGAGAGAGAGAGAGAGAGAGAGAGAGAGAGAGAGAGAGAGAGAGGGCAAATCTAAGAGCAGAAATAGTTCCCTGATGCCTGTTCCCCCCTCCAAAGATTCTTGGGGTTTCTCACATCCAAGAAAGGAAGGAGAGGCTGGAGCCCAAACAGCCAGTAGCCGCCCCCTTTAGAGTTTTCAGCCTTCCTGTCGCTTGACCTGCAGCGTTTAGCAGCCACTTGACCTGCAGATATTGGAGCAAGTGGTCTCCCTCTCCTGTGGGTTTCCATGCCCTGCTTCACCTGACACCTGCTGAAACTCGCAGATCAAGTTCCAGCACCAGAAGAGGCCAGGCTGGTGGCTGTATTGGTTTATTGGTCTGTGTCACCCGAGCTGCCCTCCTCCAGCCCTCCTCGTCTCAGGTGAGCACAGCATCCTCCTTCAAAAGCCCTGCACGCCGCCAGAATGTCAGGGGACCAGTCCAGAGAGACGGGCACAGGGCCGTTCTTGCCCGAGTTCTGTTCCCCAAACTGTCCACAAGTTCTGGACTCCCTGTGTGGCTCCAGAGCATTGGAGAAAGAGTTTTCTATACTTCCAGCTTCTCAGAAATTGTGGGGAGGAACAAAGCGGGACTGTCGCTCTAGCGAGACAACTTCCTCCACTGCTGAGCTCTGGCCACCCTTAGGAGTTCTCTCTAACCTTCCTAATATTCAACGGAAATCTTTCACGCTTTTTGCCTTGCTTTCGAGGAATCAGTGAAAAATTCCCCCCTTTCTTCCCAATTGATACTTACATGTTTGCCTCTGGTACATCTGGCAGGGTAATGCGGAGGTACGTGATCCCCTGGAAAAGGACAGGCACAGGTTGAAATCAGTCTTTCCACTGGGGTGCCCTAGAGCAGGAGTCCCCAAACCGGAGAGGACTGCAGCACCTAAAACCCTCCCCGGCACAACTGGCACTTGCTGTGGCGACACCTGGGGGCTGTCCAGTGACGTCATGCAGGGGGTACGCGGGGGTACGCGAGTACCGGTTTCTAGGATTACGGCTGGCCCCGCCCATTCGCCCGCCCACGTGTCGACTCCGCCCCCTGCAACGTTTGAATTTCCTGCACGTTTGAGTTGCCTGCACGTTTGAGTTGCCTGCACGTTCTCAGAGCCAGGCAGGCAGCGAGTGGAGCCTTGCCTTGCCACTGAAAAATGAGCTGCTCTGGGGTTTTGGAACTGTTGGGTCACTTTAACATGATGCCAGTCCTCCTTAACGTGTTCTGGGGGTGCTGTGGAATACTGTTGCAACTGTTGGGTCAGTTTAAAATGGTCTGAGGCCTCAAAAAGGGCTTTTTTCATGTCCCTTCCTGCCACGACATCACTTCCGGCTTATGATGTCACTTCCGGTGGGCGGGTCCCGACACGTGCCAATCAAAAGTGAGTACCTGTTCTTAAATCATTTAGATGACACCACTGGGGCTGTCACTGTGGCTCTCCCAATGCCCTCTGGCGGAAGGGAAAGCGCAGGTCACCTGGCAAACAGCAATCACTGGACCGAGCCTGCAGGCTGGATTTCGGAGACTGCTGCCCTGGAGCAGGGGTTTCCAAACTATGGCCTGCGGGCCCTATCCAGTCTGCCACAAGATTTTATCCAGCCCACAATTTTTCTTTGGCCAGAGCATTTGCTGTTTGACATTATATATCATTCCTCAGTTTACGCACGGCATTGCTTCTTTGCAATTGTCACATTTCTCTTTTCTTCTAAACCGTATCAAGCCGCTTACAAAAAAGATCCAACTAAAACTTATTCATTCGCTAACGTTTCACCCATTCGTTCATAAAACTGATTATTTTTTTTTGGCTCACAAAAATGTGTAAAATATATGATGCGGCCCTTGTATTGAGACGTTTCGAGACCCCTGCCCTAGAGCCAGGCACGCCCTGCAAAAGCCTGGGGCACTGTGGCCAATTCCAGGCCCACGCTACACTTCTGACCCAGACCCACTGGAGACACATGCAGCAGTCGCAACTTTCCGAAAGATGCCAGACGTTGCACACACTCTGAGGCTGTTCTGATGGCTCTGCAAGAGACACCCCCCCCCCCGGTAGAACTATCCAGTGTTCCTGTACTCCTCCCAATCACTGCGCAAGGAAGTGGCACCGGAGAACCTTCCTGATGTAGGTTATGCTCATTGGTCAGAGCTGCTCCTGCCCCACCTCCTCCAATAATGCCCCAAATCTGTTACTTAAAGCGGCAACCTCTTGCTGCAGCCCCCCCCCCCAATCCATACCGGAATAAATGGCTGGGGGGATTCATGGATGGAAACAATGTGGGTGATGTTGTTCTGGCTCAGCTGGTCCAGGTCTTTGGCATCTAGAAGAAGGAAGCGGGGGGGGGGAGAGACATGCAAAATGATTACAGTATTTCCATCCTTTCTTATTCATTATCTATGCCTCCTTTGCATGGTTAGCTGTATTGGGGGGGGGGGTAGAAGAACAGTGGTCTTAAAACTACCCAGGAAGGTGACCTTTGAACTGGGGGCTTTGCTCTTGTTCGATGTTCTCACGGGTGTTGTAGAGGAGGCTGATGCAGTTCTTAAATGGGGCAGGGTCAGATCCGTGGTTGCTACACCCACAAACTAAGCAATGGCATCGATGGCAGTTGGGCTAGTTCCCATTCGCTTCACTGGGGCTTCCGCAGGAGCACTTCCTGGCTGGTTGTGCCCTATGGACTAATGTACCCGCCTCCTACGCGGCCGTCCCCGAATCACTTCTCAAATCCAACACTGCACCGGGCAGGTTGCAAACAGGCGCCTGGGAGGACGCAGGGTGCACCTGAGCCGATCCCAGCCGCCGGTGCTCCAGAAGGCGCCAGGCGATTGCGTGCGAGTGCTTGCAGCAGCCCTGGAGCTGAGGCCGGGGGTGGGGAAGACAGCGAATCATCGAGCCATCCGAGGAGTTGCAGCACAGAGGCACTTCGGATGCTAACGGAAGGGTGTCAATATTTAATGACAGGACCACGGAGGGCGAGAAGCTGCCTGTGGTGCTGAGGCCACCTTGCGCCTTCCCGCCGAGTGCTCCATCCAGCCCTGATGCAGCCTCCTGTTCCCCAGAATCAGGTGCTGAGGACTGAGTGCTTGGAGGGACAGCCGCCCCCCGGGCTGGAGAAAAAGGGAGCAGAAGGAGCAACTGGCAGACTGGCAATTGGCCTGGAACTGGAGGAGGCTGGTGGCCTCCTCACCGGGAAAAGGCGGCCGTCTGAGATCTCTTGATTTCCGGCTCAAACTGCGGCTCCCTCCTCCAGCCGCTGGCCCTGGGAACAGGCCACTGGTGGGGAACACACCTGTGGGGAAGCCCTCAGTTCACGCTGGCCCCACTTCGGCGGCCTGAACGCCTGCAATTCAACACGCCCTGGGGCTGTGCCTTGCGGGAGAAGATCAGGGGTGGGCACGCTCCCTTTCAGCATGAAAGCTCATTAGCCTCACAAGCAGCCTTCTGCTGAGTCAGACCTTTACTCCACCTAGCCCAGGACTCTCTACTCTGACTGGCAGCAGCTCTAAGGGGTTTCTTTCTCAGAATGCCAGGGGCAAGGGACTGGCGCAGGAAGCAGGGAGCTTGTTGTCTTGAGTGCGCCCTGAGGCATCTGGTGGGCCACTGTGAGATGCAGGAAGCAGGACTGGATGGGCCTTGGCCTGATCCAGCGGGGCTGTTCCTAGGTTTCTCTGAGTACATATCTGAAGAGAAGCATCTGGTTCTGGTGGCTGACAAAAGAAAAATGCTGTGGAGAATCTTGACTGGCCACCAACGCGTGTACATCAGAATGCCAGGTGCAAGGGAGTGGCAACAGGAGGCAGGCATCTTGTTGTCTCTTGTGCTCCCTGAGGCATCTGGTGGGCCACTGTAAGATGCTGGAACCTGGACTAGATGGGCCTTGGGCCTGATCCAGCAGGGCTCTTCTTATGTATCAGGCAGACCCTTCCTTCCTGTTCCATGGCACTTAACCCAAGTAATGGGAAACGCCAAGATTGCAACTGGGACCTTCTTCACACCGCCTGTGACCCTTCTCCACCATTAGACAATGCTCACTATGAATGACCTGCTGACTGAGGAACCCTTGATCGGCTTCTGGGGTTCCCAGGAAGACAGGTGGAAAACTGCCAGACTTGCAAGGATCTTCTTTCGAGACCTGCAGCACCTGGTGGATCGATGGGCAGTATGGTGTACGGGCACTGCACCTATGCGTATTAGTGGGGTCAGCACTAGGGCAGGCAGGTCCTAAAGCAGAGTCCTGTGCCAGGCCCCCTGAGCACCAGAGCCTCTCCTGCCATCATTCTGGGCTGCTGAGCATGGCTATAAGGGTGGAAAAAACATGCTCTTCTCTCAGTGATGCTAAGGGAACATAAGCATGTAAGAAGAGCCCCGCTGGATCAGGCCAAAGGCCCACCTAGTCCAGCTTCCTGTATCTCACAGTGGCCCACCAGGTGCCTAAGGGAGTTCAGTAGTCGACAAGATGCTTGCATCCTGTTGCCACCCCCTTACACCTGGCATTCTGAAGTAGCCTACTATAAATGTAAGGAGGTTGCCCAACCCATCATGGCTTATAGCCCACGATGGACTTTTCCTCCAGAAATCCATCCAGTCCCCTTTTAAAGGCATCTAGGCCAGATGCCATCACCACCTCCTGTGGCAAGGAGTTCCATAGCTTAATTACCCGCTGGGTAAAGAAGTATTTCCTTTTATCTGTTTTAACTCTCCCAACAATTTTAGTGGATGTCCCCTGGTTCTGATGTTGTCAGAGGGAAAAGAACCACCCTCTATCCACGTTATCCATCCCATGCATACTTTTGTATGAAGAATGCTCCCTGTCCCCACTGCTCTTGCTGGGGGCATTACGCATGCATCCACTTGGACTCTGCCTGTCCTCTTGTCCCCTACAACCCACCTCTGACTCTGTCCATGCTCATTCTTGCATTTCTGGCTGATCCTACGTGCATGTTTTCAAAAGGTGAGCAGGAAAATGCGACACTGTTAAGCAGTTCTTAGCATTCCAGATGGATGAATGCCCAGGTCTTATTTCAGACCGAGGCGACGCAGCTGGCAGTGCGCCAAGGCTGTTTTTCCCCCCGGCTCCATAACACACTTGACATTCTTTCCAAAGCATGCGCTGAGGCCAGCAAATCGTGAATGCGCCTGTAGGCTGAGCGGGAGACGAACGCTGCTGCCCCGGCTACCGGGTAACATTTACACAGCAGTGTGCCAAGTGCTGCACATGAGCAGCATATCCCCTGCCCAGACATGCTCGAGAAGGTGCTCGTGTGGCACTGCCAATTTTTCTAGGCCGGCGCTGATGCTTTTAACACTTGCATGACAGGCAGAAGCACAACAGGTGAAACGTTCCCTGCCAGGGGAACACGGCAGTCGGAAAAGCACCTTTCTGCCGGCCACAGGTCTTTGAAAGGCACATGCCTTGTGCCCGAACAGGTGCCAGGCCCTACCGTGCAGGTCAGTGGTTCTCTGTGGGACTTGTTGACTCACCTATGAAGTTCCCAAGGTAAAGTCCAGGGAGAATCTGTGAGACACAAAAGCAGTGTTCCTGTGAGCTGCAGTTCCCGGCTCTCCAGAAGGTTTTAGCCAGCAACCCGGGGGAGCAGAGCTCTTTCCACTTCTCCCCAGCCCTGCGCCCCTCACAGCCTCCCTCCCTCCCTGAGAGTCATTGCCACTCCCCTTTTCCCACACCTGCCCAGACTGCAAGGCTTCTTTTCTTCGCTATTTGGGGTTTTAACCCGAATCGCCATCCATCAACACAGCTGACCCGGGGGCTGAGAATTCAGAATCCCTGCAGTCTGCCCAGCCAGCTTCCCTGTAATCAGTGTGGGCATGTCCCAACCAGGCCAAAAAGCATCACGCGAGACAGAAAGGGCCAGCCACAGCCTTCAGCCTCCTGTTCCCACTTGAAAGCCACTACTGGCTGAGCAGGAGCGCAAGGGGCACTGGGCAGGAAGGGAAGTTGCACAGCCCACCCGACCTCTGTAATGTGCAACCCTGGCTGGCTGGCTCTGCTTGCACACACAACAGCGCTTGCGACCAGTTGGCAGCACTGGGGCACAGTTGCCTTGTCCCTCTGACAGCTGTCCCTACACTGCTGTGTAGACATCTAGAACCCAGCTTGGAATCTGAGGCCCCTGCCAGGCAACTGGGTGGGGGAGAATCTCTCAAAGCACAATCCTAGACTGGAGTTAGGCCGGCACAATTAGGCCAGCACAAGAGCCACCGTAAGAGGCGTTTGGACCACTCTGAGAGTCAGGGAGTATGGTGCACGTCTGTCTGCTGGCCTCTCTGACTCCGAGAATGGCCCAAACATACTTTATGTTTGGTATAACTCTGCTGGCCTAACTGTGCCCTCCTAACTCCAGGTTAGGATTTCTCCCTCAGTCACCCCTTCTGGTTTAAGCCTTGGTGGTGGCAGCAGTCATTTCCATGTTATTCCGAAATAATAACATTGGGGAGGAACATGGGGGGGGAAATATTAATTGGGGGAAGGAGGAGTCTGCCAGATGGGCTCTTCCAGTTGGCCATCACAGCCTTGGGGTTTAACATCATGGCTTCCCCCAGAGAATCTTGGGAGTTGTCCCTAGGAGTCCTATTCAACGACTCCTATTGTAGAGGAGGGAATGCCTATCAAACCAGTGTAAATCTGTAGTTAGATTCATTTTGACAATTAGCAGGCCAAGCAATTTGGGGGACTGCCTTCTCTGGTGAGTTCGTTTTCCCTTAAAGGAGCAGGCTGTGGTTTGGGGGTGCTCTTCAAGGCTTCCTGGCCACTGGGTTCCCAAGGGGTGATGCCTGGCGGGGGGGGGGGCTTCTGTTGGCTGTAGCTTTTTGACCAAGATGTTGCTGCTGCTACCTCTGCATATGTATGAGTCTGGGGTTCCATAACACACTCTGTGTCTAGGCTGCTCTTGCAAGCCATGAAGGTTTGGAGCCTTCAGTAGCAGGTGTGCAAAAGGACTGAGTCAAGAAGTGCGGGTGCATAACCGCTCAGATGTACTTTTCTGTTTTGGATTAATTAATCTGGAATAATTACCGCTCCCTGGTTCCATACGAATGCCCACCAGCACTGTTTCGAATGCTTCTCCTCTGTCCGTCAACATTCATTTTCCTTGGCTTCAGCCACCCTGATCACCAGCACACTAGGACGGGTCAAGTGTTCTAAAAGGTGAACTTGCACCCTAAGTCAGAGGCATCGTGTGCCTTCCAAGCACTGTGAAGCTTGTTGGGGACACGCTCAGGGCCCTTCAACACCAGCACACGGACACTCCCGACAGCATTCTTTGCTAGACAGCGTTTCCTTGGCCACATCCCCAGCGCTATCAGCCCTACCTTGTTCATGCCATTGCCCATGGCCGGAAGTGGGTTCAGCCAGCAGAAGCAGGTTTCCCTGGGCGCAAGGGGTCCGCCTTCCTCTTCACGCTGCCCAGCAAGTGGGCATCAGGCAGGGTCAGAGATTTCTACTCCTCACCCTCCACCTCTTGGGCTGGCACTCGAAAGAGATCTCCTTGTGGCAGGAGAGGGTCTCATGGGAAGGAGTCCATCTCTGCCGCTGGCTGCTGCCAGACTTTCTCCTCCTGGTCTGGGAAGCGATCTTTTCCTCCAAGGTGGCAAAGACGCGACTCCTAGAAGTGGCTTTTCCTGGTCTTTGGCTGCGGCTGGCACGCTGACAGCAGAGGGAAAACTCCACCTCTCTTGCAGTCATGTGGGTGGGCCAAGGCTGCACCACAACAGAGCCCCAGTGTTCGGAAGAGAACAAAACCTTTTGTCTTCCTGGTTGTGTGACAAGCTGGGCTGCCAAGGCTTGAAGTCAGATCTGACTCAGATCAGCTCACAGGGGGATAACCCGGACTGCTACTTTCCAGCCCGGCCAGTCCCCAGGACATACCTGAGCTCTGGGGAAGATGCCCCAGCACACGCCGCAGAATAATGGGGCGAAAACGGCAGGCCTCTCACGCCACATGCAGGAGCAGAAGGCAGGTGGCCCCTTCCTGCTGCTGGAGCTCTGTGACTCATCCGAGCGAGCGTGCAGCCTGGGAGTGGGCGGCCAGGGAATACAATGTTCCTGGAGTGGAATGTACAAGCAGAGGACGGCGGCAGATCTGGTTACATCCTTGGTTGTCACTTCACCAAAATAGAATCCGCAAGCACACGGCCACCTGGGACGGGCAGCAAGATGGCAATGGGCACCGAGGATCTGCTTAGAAGGAAGGATACTAACGGTAGCAGCGTAGTAGGATGCATGCATGACTGTCCCTGCCTTTGGAACAGCGTACACAAAAGCATGCCAGGCTTTTCATTTTTGAGCCACACCGATTGACCACAGAGAGTGGAAAAGGGCATTGCCCTAATGCTTGATTGCTCACGGGTCAGCTGCTCCCATTCACTCCAATGGGGCCTGTGCAGGGGAAGCTTCTCGAGGATTGTTGCTCTAGGAGTGGAGGGACCCAAGGTGAGGCATTCCTGCAGAGCCCCCCACCCAGTAGTGTCATTCACAAACGAGCCGCCGGAACGTGAGGCGGGACTTACCGCTTGATTGACAGGCAGGCCGTGACGCGTCGCCACCCGCCCACCCGCCGCGGAGGCTCCCTCTGGGTGGCGCACCCCTCCGTGGCTCACCTAGGCACCCAGCGTGCCCCCCCAGGCAAGCGGGCACCCCCTCCGAAGCCAAGGGTGCCCGCGGAGCGGTCGGGCAGGCAGCGACGCGGCACGAACGGGCAGCCAATCAGGCGGTAAGTCCTGCCTTGTGTTCTGGCGGCTCGTTTGTGAATGACACTACTGCCCCCACCCTCCCTGCAAGCCCTCCCCCACTCACCAAGAAGAACACTTGTGGTGCCACGTGCAAAGTGTGGCACCTGGAAATAGTTGGTGGTGACATGACGACATCACTGCCAACTGCTTCCAGGAGGCCCATTTTGCACAGCTGGGAGACTGGGGCAGGTGGGAGGGCCCAAGGTAGGGCTGTTCTGCTTGCCCCACTGACCTACAACCCTTAGAGATCCTGACTGTAGCAGCAGGCAACATGCTTGATGCAGGGCACAGTGTGGTAACATCGGTCACATCGGCTGAAGGCCAGCCCTGATTGTTGCTTTTACAGTAGACTCAATGCATTTTGGGGCACTTGGTGGGAAAGCCACCAAGTGGCTGCTTTGGTAGAAAACAAGCCCAGCTGTAGACGTGTACAGTATTGTCTGCCTGCCACTGTACCACGCTCGCAGCCCAATCATAAGAACATAAGAAGAGCCCTGCTGGATCAGGCCAAAGGCCCATCTAGTCCAGCTTCCTGCATCTCACAGTGGCCCACCAGGTGCCCCAGGGAGGCATGAGACAACAAGATGCTTGCATCCTGTTGCCACTCCCTTGCACCCGGTACTTTGAAGTAGCCTACTACTAATGTAAGGAGGTTGCACAATCCATCATGGCCTATAGCCCACGATGGACTTTTCTTCCAGAAATCCATCCAATCCCTCTTAAAGGCACAATCCTAGGCATGTTTACTCAGAAGCAAGTCTCACTGTGTTCAATGGGACTTACTTCCAGGAAAGCGCAACGAGGATCAGAGTCATTGTAGCTTTGGAATCACCAGCTTTTTGGCCTGATCCTTTTACCCATGCCAAAGTCTGAACTTTACCTGGGACATTCTGCACTGAAGCCCTTCCTGCCCCACCTGAGAGGTAAAGTATTGCAAAGTGCATTCTCACCCGGCCAGGCCTTTTCCTTGGGCTGAACTCCACAGGTAGGGTGTGGCTCCCTCAGGTGTCACCTGCAACCACAGGATCTGGAGCTCAGGACCCTGACGTTTACCTGGGAACCTCCCTCGGCGATTGCCTCACCAGAGAGCAATGCACGGAACAAACATCCTCCAGCCAGCCAGTCCTTCCTCCTGGCTGCCAGACCCAGCAATGCGCTTTCCTATCCCATCGTCCCAGCTCAGATTGTTGATTACTGTGCAGCTTGTCCTTCCTGACTGCATCAGTCTTGTGTCCTCCTCATGTTTGGCCCCTTGATTTCTGGGGTCTTCTCAGGCTTGCTGTACAGTACAGCCCAAATACAAATACAGAAATCTCATTGATTTCCCGGGTGGTGGTGGTGGAGAGTAATCAATCAATCAATCAATCAATCAATCAATCAATGGTACTTATATACCACTTCTCAACACCAAGTTCACAAAGCTGTTTACAGGCAAATAGTAATAATAATAAAGTTAAATGGCTCCCTGTCCCCAAAGGGCTCACAATCTTAAAAAAAAAAAGGCAGACCACCAGCAACAGCTACTAGAAAGGCACTGTGCAGGGGTGAAGAGGGACAATTACTCTCTCCTAGCTAAATATAAGAGGAACACCACTTGGAAAAAGTGCCTCTTGACGGCTAACTTTCTCCCATTGAAATCAACACTACGGTGCACATTTCTCCATGCATGCTACTTAAAGCCCTTCCGAGTTAAATGCAGCAGGTCGGCATGCGCAGAATTCTTGCAGCCTATAAACGTCCCTGAGTTTGATCGTCTTATGCCCACGGGCGGTATCTATTACACGTGCTGTTACATGACTCCAGGGGTCAGGGGGGGGCCTGTGCGCCTTTTCCACACTCACGACAACCCAGCGAGGTAGGCTGCCTGGGCCAATAGACGCACAAAGGAGCCCCTTCTCCCGCACGAGTCCTGGGGCCCATTGCGCGTATTCCTGGAGAGATGCGCCTTCAAGAAAGCCGGCTCGCAGCCTGCCCCGTGCACCCCGTGCGGACCCCGCTATCGCTCAGTCCTAGCACCGCGCGGCGGACGCGAGACGGCGCTCCGCCATCAATCTTGCTCTAGCCCCGCCCCGGCTTCTTAATCCCGCCCACTCCGCAGGGCCACGCCCACTGCTGCCCCGCACGAGTCCCCGGTCTTTGGGCCTGCTCCGGTTGCTATGGAAACGGGACGCGCCTGGTGGTGGCCGCGGCGGCGGCGGCTCTAAGCTGAACCCCGCCGGAGGGAGGGAGCAGCGCCATGGCCAAGAACAAGGTGGGCGGCGCGGGGGGTTTGAGGGCGAGAGGCGGCAGAGCGCTTCAGCCTTGTCCCCCCCCTCTTTCCAGGTGTTTGGGGGAGGGCGCAGTGGGGGTGGGAATAGGACAGCCTCCCCCCCTCTCAGGGCAGGGGGTCATCGGGCTTGAAGGCCGCAGGCTTGACCTGGGCAATGGCGTTGCTGGGGGGGGGCAAAATTCTGTCTTGCAGGAGAAGCCCCATCATGGCTTGTAACCTGTGATGGACTTTCCCTCCAGAAATGTGTGCAATCCTCTTTTAGAGGCATCTAGGCCAGATGCCATCACATCCTGTGGCAAGGAGTTCCACAGACTAGTTACACACTGGGTAAAGAAATGTTTCCTTTTGTGTATTCTAACTCTCCCAACACTCAATTTTAGTGGATGTCCCTGGCAGAAGAGTCCCCGGGGGGGGGGTGTTGCTAGGTTTTGCTGGAGGGCGGGAGGGCCAAAAAGCACGTGGGAGGGTTGAAAATTGCTCTCCTCTTCCTTGCCCTCGTAGCCAGTCCTCGTGGGGAAAGCAACTGTGTTGCTTACAGGCTACTACGGCGAGGGAGACTACTACTACACGGCAGGTTAAGGCACCTTGCAAAACCTACCACCCTGTCCCCCCTCTAGGGACATTACTGGTCCCTGGTTCTGTGTTATGCAGGAGGGAAAAGAACATTATCCACCCATGCATAAGTTTATATCTCAAACCTCAGGCACCTCCTTTCTAGACTGAAGTGCCCCCAAAACTGTAGCCTTTCTTTGCTAGGGAGGTGCTCCAGCCCATTAATAATTGTGGTCGCTCTCTTCTGCTCCTTTTCCAGTTCCATTGTATCCTTTTTGAGATGTGGCAACCAGAACTGTACACAGTACTCTAGATGTGTCCTTAACATTGATTTGTACAATGGCATAATAATATTGGCCGTTTTATTCTCAATCCCTTTTGTAATTACCTGAAGCATGGAATTGTCCTTCTTCAGTGCCGCCGCACACTGGTTCAACGCTTTCTTTGAGTTGTCCATCAGCACCCCAAGAACTCTTCCTTGATCTGTCATAGGAAACACCATAGTCCTGATCCCAACCACCTTCGTCATGGGCATATATTGTACAGTTCGTATTGAGAGACCTCTAAAATGCGTGGATGATCACAATCAAGGATTTCCTTTATCACTTCTGGTCAGGCCCTTAGTGTTCAAGTGCATTTACCTACATATGCTCAAGAGGCATCAACTCACACACTTTGAGATTGTATTTCAAGAGACCATGTGGAGGGAGCTGTGAATCCTGAAGAATGGCAACTTGTGCTAGCAAAATGTTAGCAACGCATTCCTAAAAGGCAAAAATAGGGTCAGCAGCATTTTGCCAGGGACAAGTACCAGGAAACTGAGACTGTCCCTGATAAATAGGAACAGTTGGAGCATCTGAAGATGTCATACACTTCTGTGCACCTTTTTGTTAATCACAGAAATATTCACTAAAATGTTTCAAAATTCAGTCCATATGAGCAAACAAATATTGAGTGGGTGTCTGTGACAATCACTTTTCACACAACAATCATAGTCACAATAAATGTGCAATCTGGGGTGGGGGCGTATCATATTCTCCCAGCTACAAAACAGCATTTGTAGCTCAAATAGAACATATCAGGACAAGAAAACTTAACTCTGTGGACATTTTGTGAGAAAAAGGAACATAACATCAGAAGGGCCCCGTTAGATCAGGCCCTAACTGGACTAACGGCCCTAACTGGACTAACGG
Source organism: Lerista edwardsae (assembly GCA_029204185.1). NCBI lineage: Eukaryota > Metazoa > Chordata > Lepidosauria > Squamata > Scincidae > Lerista > Lerista edwardsae. The sequence continues at coordinate 654,570 of JAJKFI010000104.1, read as the reverse complement.
CACTAACTGGACTAACGGCCCTAACTGGACTAACTGGACTAATGGAAGCTGGACTAACGCCCCCCCCCCCCGCTAGTCCAGCTTCCTGCATCTGACAGTGGCCTACCAGATGCTTCAGGGAGCATTCAAGACAAGATACTTGCATCTTATTGCCACTCCCTTGCATCTGGCATTCAGAGAGAGAGGCTTCCTCTAAAACCTGCTGGTTTCATCCAGTTATCATGCCTGTTATGGACTTTTCCTCCATAAATCTGTCCAATCCTCTTTTAAAAGCTTCTAGGCCAGGTGCAGCCACAGTGTCCTGTAGCATGGAGTTTCAAATATTTATTATTTGTTAGGTAAAAATGAACAGTGACAGAGTTTATTTTCCTGGGCTCCAAGATCACCGCTGATGGTGACTGCAGCCATGAAATTAAAAGACGTTTAGTTCTTGGGTGGAAAGCTATGGTGAACTTAGACAACGTAATAAAAAGCCGAGACATCACCCTGCCAACAAAGGTTCACTTAGTCAAAGCTATGGTTTTCCCAGTAGTCATGTATGGATGTGAGAGCTGAACCATAAGAAAGGCAGAGCGCCGAAGAATAGATGCTTTCGACTTATGGTGTTGGAGAAGACTCTTGAGAGTCCCCTGGATTGCAGGTGGATTCAGTCGTGCAATCCTACAGGAAGTCAAGCCTGATTGCTCCCTGGAAGGGCAAATACTGAAGCTGAAACTCAAATACTTTGGCCACCTCCTGAGAAGAGAGGACTCTTGAGAAAAGACCCTCATGCTGGGAAAGATTGAAGGCCAAAGGAGAAGGGGGCGGCAGAGGATGAGATGGTTAGAGAGTGTCACCGAAGCGATGAACATGAAATTGGGCGAACTCCAGAAGCTAGTGGAGGACAAGGAGGCCTGGTGTGCTGGGGTCCAGGGGGTCGTAAAGAGTCGGGTACAACTTAGTGACTGAACAACAACGGGTTTGAAGCTTGCGTAATAGCCTGGACTGAGAAGTAGATTTAGCATTTTTAGGGATCTGTGTCAACATTTTAGGTCCTAGGCTTGCATTTAGTAGCCACTAATATTTTCACTTCTTTGACCCTTGCATTATATTTTAGGGCACCTGGGAATCTGACAGCCATGGCGATGGGAGGAGTGTGTGTGTTCATGTTCCCATTTCATTTGCTTCTCCATTATTCTCATTGCAGAACATAAACTACAAAGGGTCTTATGGTTATCAAAAGCTGAAGGAACGGTGAGTGGTTGTTTACTCCCTTCAGATAATTTGAACAGCCCTTTCCCATTTCTTCACAAATGGGGAATTGGAGAGGGATTTTAAGTACTGCCTGAAGGAGTGGGGTGGTATGTTCCAGGTGAAACCATCAATCTACAAGCATTTTGATACAGGAAATTAATCTTTGGGTGCAAGAACCTGCAGTGACTTCCTTGTAATGGATAGACCACTGCCTTGTTAGAAGATCACAGGTTCCATCCCTGGTGATCATTTAGCAAGTAAATACCTCTGCCTGAGACTTCAGAGAGCTGCTTCCAAGAAGAAATATTTGGGTCAAGGACTAATGCGAATGTAACAGAAGACAGATGATGAGTGCAACTGAAAACAGGCTTAAGTTGAGGTTATGGCTTACTCTATGAACATAAGAAGAGCCCCACTGGATCAGGCCAAAGGCCCATCTAGTCCAGCTTCCTATATCTCACAGTGGCACACCAGATGCCTTGGAGAGCACACAAGCCAACTAGATACCTAGATACATGATGGTGGCAACCAAAAACATCTATTACAGCATGTTCTGACATCCCAACGCCATGTATTGGGGGGGACGACGACGACACAATAATTGTTAGGCCCTTTCCAAACTGGGTTCCAGCCTGGTTTAGGGATTGAAACTCCTTTGGTTGCTCTGGTGAATGACTTGTGTTGGGAGACATACAAGGAGGACTCTGTTAGGCCTGTTCATTCTCAGCAGCTTTTGATACCCTTACCCCTGGCATCCTTCAGGGACACTGTGCTGGGCTAGGGGGCACTGTTTCCAGAGTTCCCAAAGGTGGTGCTGGGCAGCCCATTATTCCACCCTGATAACCTTTGCCTTTTGAGGAGCCAGCCACGGGGATCCATCTTGTCTCCCATGCGCTTTAATACTTGCAAGGAACTGCTGAGCAAAGTCATCCAGACTTTGGCCTGATGTGTGGGCTGTCATGTCACAGGTATGCAGATGACACGCAGCATTTTTTCCTCTTGTTTCTGTCTTGTGACCCCAGGGAGGCGTGGAAACTGAGTGTCTGGAGGTAGCTAGGGTCAGCGGCGTCATGCAGCCGGAACGCTGGGCGGGAGGAACGGGTGAGCGGCAGCCCGCCTGTTACGTTCCGGTCCATTTTCACCATCTTCCCCGCCTCCGCGGAAGCGGGGAAGATGGCGAAACGGACCGGAACACAACGGGCGGGCTGCCGCTCACCCGTTCCTCCCGCCCAGCGTTCCGGCTGCATGACACCGCTGGCCTGGGTCTGGATGAGGGCAAGCAAACTGAAACCCCACCTGATGGAGGTGCTGTTGACCTGGGAATTTTGGGCAAAGATGTGCAGCCTGTCCTGTGGGCTTTGACTGGATTCCCAGGATTCTTTGGGGAAACCGTGACTAGGGTTTTTTTTTTTGGGGGGGGGGCTTTCCTTCCCCATTTTTTGCAGTGGAAAAATGGGAAATATTGTTAAATACAGGGGGGGCCTTATAAAATGTCTGTTTTTGAAGGCAAGATCAGTGTTTACTAAGGTAAGGTTGTATCTGCCCTTTATTCCTTCTCTTGCTAATAAGATATACAAGATATACCTGCAAGATATACTAGAGTCTGAGGCAATTATAATTTTAGTGTACTGCAGGCATGCCCAGATCCTCTCACTTGCTCCAGATTCCTCCATCTTCTGCTGCATGTGAAAGAAACTGGTCCGTGTTGGAAATATATACCCTGACCCTTAAGGCAAAGATTTGCAGACAGTCTTTAACATTGCAGTTCATCACTGTAGGCTGGTCCTATTTTTTTTTCCCCCCACAGAGCTGGAAGCTGTCTGAAAGAGAAGTAGCTGCTTTTTGTGTATCTCCCTCTGGCAAAGTGGGGCTTTGCATTGCTTTTAGATAATGCTGCATTACTATACCCAGTCTAGAGAGAAGAAGATCATTAGTTCTCTGTACTTAAATTTAAAAAAACAACAACTTGATTTTACTTACAGCAGTGGCAATTGTTTCTATTTCCAATTTTTATTTTTTCTGTTTATATAAGTGGCAAATCTAAGAAGTTAAAATACCTTTGGCTGCTATCACTTGCTGCTCCATCTCTAACTGTGGCTATATTTGTCATTATTGTTTGTAAAAAATGGGCAGCCCAATCCTATACTGTGCTGGAACAGGCAGACCAGCAGGCCTGCTCTGCATCCCGCCCAGTGTAGGAGGTGGCTGGAACTCACCGTGGAAGCCTTAGACAGCACTATGGGGTGCTCAGATCTGGCAGTGAAATCGTTGGTGCAAATCAATGGCCAGATTGGGCTTGCCTGGCCCAGGGAGGGGGGGTGGAGCCTGGATATGGCCAGACCCTAACCCCCATCCCTGGGCCATCTGCCTGCTCTCCTTCTGCCCCTTTCCACCCTCCCCCCTCCTTCCCTAAGCCCCCATGCTGGCCGAACTTGGCTAGCGTAAGAATGGCTTACCTGGGCAGTTCCACAGTGTCCCTGGGTTGGTGTGACTCCTCGCACTGGCCCAGGGCTTCTTGCACTGCTGCAGATGTGCCTTGCAGCATGTTTGTAACAGCTCTAGGCCGACGCAAGCGACATGCATTGGCCCAGGAGCACAATAGAATTGTGCCCTAAGGCATTAAAAAAAATTCATGACCAGTAAAATTTTATGTATTAACCTTTACATAATGCATTTTATGTTCTTAAAGTAATTACCGGTAAGCAAGTTTTGGACTGATATTGCATATGTTCTTATTTCCCCCAAGCCCATTTTTCTCCCTTGGTTTCAAAATTTCCAGAAATGTTCCTTCTGTGGTCAAATATGTTTGTGGTGCAGCCATGCCTCTCCACGGGCTCTTGGTGTGCGATCTGTAGCCTAAGAGTTACTGTGAAGGAAGACAAAGAAGTGGGTTGTTTGCAGTGCACCTCCATGTCCACAGTCCTATGGATGATGGGATTAACGCAGTGATGTCATGCAGGGGGAATGCGGGGGAACTCAGTTCCACTAGTTAAAATTAGGGCTGACTCCGCCCACTTCACTCTCCCTCCTCCTCCCTCCCAATTCCTCTGCAAAGAGCTTTTCTTCTTGGTTGGCCGGCACTCAGAGGGTTAAAGGGAGCGACTCCGGATTCCTAGGGGGGCGAAGGCAGTGATGTCATTCAGGGGGGAACGGACCAGAACGGGCGTTCCAGATCCTAACGGGCTCCGTGGCTGGTTCCGGGTTCCCGACAAGTGCCAATCAAAAGTGAGTTCCTGTTCCTAAATCATTTGAATGACACCACTGGATTAACGGTTCTTTCATGTTCACAGGGAGCCCCGCGCTTGCATCCGGTTCAAGTGTGCCCTCACCAACACCATCTTAGATGTCCTTCGCCAGCGACCTGGATGGACTGAAGTGAAAGAGTAATGATTTATTAATTGCGATCTTTTTACTCTGGACGTAATTCAGGAGACCGGGGGGGGGCACGTTCTTTTCCTAATCTAATCCGTGGCACCAGCGGCGTCATGCAGCCGGAACGCTGGGCGGGAGGAACGGGTGAGCGGCAGCCCGCCCGTTGCGTTCTGGTCCGTTTCGCCGTCTTCCCCGCCCCTGCGGGGAAGGGAAGCGGGGAAGACAGCGAAGACACGGGGGCGGGGAAGACGGCGAAACGGACCGTAACGCAATGGGCGGGCTGCCGCTCACCCGTTCCTCCCGCCCAGCGTTCCAGCTGCATGACGCCGCTGCATGGCACCCAAATTTGTTTTCTGACACAAGAAGTCATCCCAGGATCTCATCTCAATTCAGCTTCCTGTCACAGGTGGTTCACTTGGCCCCATCTACTGCAAGGGCAAAAAGTTAGAAAATGACATTTCCCAGCTATCTTTTTTTCCTCACTGTGTGTGTCTGCAAACACGCCGTCTTCCTGCCACACACATTAGAAGCAGTTCTGCTCAGAAACCAAACTAGGGCTCCCTTCCAGGAACCCAGCTGGGCACTTGCATGGTTTATAGCAACTTGCTCGGCTTAGAGAGTGATACGTACAGCCAACACTGAGCACAACACAGCGGTGGTTCAGTGAGGGGTTCTCCGGCTTTCCTTCCCAGCATCCCTTAAGCCCCTGGAAATATATATTGGCTTTTCTGCACAAAATTCCCGAGGGCCTGGAGCGCAGTTACTTCCCACTCAGTAAAGATCTGAGCCTGAAGGGAGGAGGAAATGGCGGGGGCTGAAGTTTGCCGGCAGGCCAAGTGCATGTCACATTGTATTGTTCCCAGTGGACCTCCGGAAAATAAGAATGGCGGCCACCAGCCTGCCAACGAAGCACTTCAGAGAAGACTCCCTTGTGTCCTTCCCATTTCACCGTCTGCAAGTGCCTATTTTGACTCGGCCCTAAACTTTACAAACCTGCTTCTTTAACTCCACCCCCAATTTCTCCAAAAGTTAATTTTTCTCTCGTTCTATTCCCCACGGTCATCCCCGTCCTCGTCCCAGACATGTCCCTTTTCTGTTCTTTTTCCCTCCCCTTCTGTAGATATGCTCTCACCCCTTCCCCGTCTCCAGATTCTCCTGGTTCCATCACCAGAACTAGGGGACACCTGATAAAACTGAGGGTTGGGAGAGTTAAAACAGATAAAAGGAAATACTTTTTTACCCAGCGGGTAGTTAATCTGTGGAACTCTTTGCCACAGGAGGTGTGATGGCATCTGGTCTGGATGCCTTTAAGAGGGGATTGGACGGATGTCTGGAGGAAAGGTCCATCGTGGGCTATAGGCCATGATGGATTGTGCAACCTCCTTACATTAGTAGTAGGCCACTTGTAGTAGGATGCAAGCATCTTGTTGTCTCGTGCCTCCCTGGGGCACCTGGTGGGCCGCTGTGAGATACAGGAAGCTGGACTAGATGGGCCTTTGGCCTGATCCAGCAGGGCTCTTCTTATGTTCTTACATTCTTATGTTCGTCTGCCATCCAGAATCCTTGTTCAGCCATCGGAAACCCAGTTTCTAAAATAAGAAGTGGCGGAAATCCCTTCCTAACCTAAATGCAGATACATGAGTGCCTTAGTGGTGAGGGATATATATTCTGCATATACCGAGAAACACCCTCTGCTGAACGGAGTCCGGACGGTGGCTGAACGGTGGCTGAACTTCAGAGCGGAGTCCCAGAGTAATTTGAGGAGCAGAGCTGCACCTGCCAAAATACTCCTTTCTACAAAGCTGTTGGAGACCAAACCACAGCTGGTGGGGGCCATCCATGATGAGGACTCCTGAGATAGTCTGACATGCAGCTTGCGGGTGGGGGAAGGAGAGAGAAGGGACAATGTGGATCTGGTTGGAGCAGTTGTTCTTGGGCAGCGGGTGCTTCACTGCCTCTGGGCCATTGTGCAGTCAGCTTTAGTATTATGATTTCCTGACACACACAAGCTGCTTTCCCACCCTAAGGGGAATCTCTCTCTCTCTCTCTCTCTCTCTCTCTCTCTCTCTCCCCTCCCTCCCTCCCTCCCTCCCTCCCTCTCAGTACCTTGACTCATCCACTTGACTTTCATCACTTTGCTCTTTCAGACATTTTCAATTCTAACCAAATTTCAAATTTCATCTGTATTGCTTCCCTCTTTCATCCGATTTCATCTAAACGTTCACAATGTTTATCAGTGTTCTTATGCTTATGTTCCTTTTATTTGTTTATTTAGGTTTTGCACACATTTGCACATATAGTTGGTTATTTATGTGCTTTGCCCACCAAAATAATTTGCAAGCTAAGTAAGGCTATGCTGTGACATTCATCTGTTTTTGACTTTCATCCGCTATTCAGTTCCTAACCAGATGAAAGTGCTAGGTACTGGTGTCTAGGGATGCTGTATTTCTCTCCCTGAAGGGGGAAAGGGGAGAAAGCAGCTTGATGTGTTAGTGTGTGTATGTCTATAATTCTGATAACAAAACAGGCCATGGGAAAAGGGAGAGGCACCCCTTCTCCCTGCACCAGTCAAATCTGATACTCCCCAAACCTGCATTTCACCCCAAAGAGCCTTGTTTCTGGCCTTGGAGGGGGTGGACATTTCCGTTCTGCAGCCTGTGGGGTCCTGGTAGGTGGATAAGTCCTCCCGTCCTCAGCTACTGACTGTGGAAGCTGCGTTGTGGCAAGTAAGAGACTGTTGCCTTTGGCTGATGCAAGTGAGGGAGAGGTGAGGCAAGGCAAGTTGGGCCCCAAACACTGCAGTCCTCCGATCACTTGCTTGGGGGTCCTCCAACTGCTTCAGCACGAGTTCGTCCTTGGTGTGTCCTGGTTCTGCTCTCCACATTAACCCTGAAAATGAGATTGGCGCTGGTGAGCTAACGGAAATTGTGACCGCCAGCGTGAGTCCCCTTAAAAACACTCTCGGAGTGTTGGATGGAGAGACTTGTGGGTGGAAAGAAATCGTTACTGAATGTAAGGAGTTTGTTTGGGGCTCCTTGGTGACAAGACCAGCCTTAGTGGACAAGCTTTCCTGAAAGCTTCCCACCATCATCACCCCTTTTCTCCTCTGATGAGCTGTTGGGAGCTCCCTCAGCTCATGTGTTACATTTGGGGGGGCCCAGGAGACCCCTCCAGGTGTGCACCTGTGGGCCAGTTGTGCGCGCGCATGCACACACACACACACGCACGCGCACACACACACGCTCTGGAGTCAAGCTTCTGCCCAGAAGTGCCTCCTACTAACCGTGCTGAGTGGCAGCACTGAGTGCAGAACCAGGATCTGGGGGGGTGGCAGAGCGAGGGGCGCAGGGCATCCGAGCCAAACGTCCCCCTGCAACGTGCATGTTTGCATGAGCTGGTTTGCAGCGTAGTGCCATCATTGTTTGGCTGCCGAGAGACCCTCAGCCACTGCCTTGCCTCCTCTCACGGAACCTGGTCGAAGGAACAAGCAAGGAAGGAGGGGAACCGAGACCTGGTGAGGTTTGGGGCCTGAAGGCTCTTGGCTCTGACCGCACTTGAAGCACAGTTGCACTTGAAATATATCAAGCTGTCTGGTAATTCCTGTATCTCATTGGATAATTTCATGGGGGTGCTCTGTTGGCCTAGTTAAAAATATGTTCTGTCCAGCGTTGCACATTTAAGACTTGCCGGAATGATTTTATACAGAGAGCATAAACCCCTTTGATTGCTTCCAATAAGCATAAGGACATAAAACCACTGCTCGTCATAGTGCTGAAAAATAAATACAGCACTTTCAGTTTAATGCAAGCCTGGGAGCAGCGACAGCATCAGCGACGAAAGGCCCCTGATGCCTATGAAGGTTGAAGTCAGTTAACAAATCGATACAAACAGTGGTGGAACAATTCTGTGCTCTGGTGGCACCGGTGGAGCACACGCTCTGCTGTCGCAGGCTGTCGCAAATGTGCCGTGAAGCAGGTTGAGACAGTGTGCGTAGAGGAGCTGCGCTAGTGGGAAGGCCTGCACGTCCCTCCGGTGCCAGTGCAGCCCTCGACACGCACCGAAGCAGGTGAGCTCTGCACCAGGCGAGGGAGAGCGGGACGAGCAGACACGGTTCCAGGAGGGGACGGGATCGGCAGGGCTGGCACACGCCTTGGCTTCTCCCCTTGCCCAGGCCAGGTTCATCAACCTGGATCCACTGGAACTTGTGCTGGCGATGTTGCAGGCCACACTCCGTCAACACGAGGGAATGTCAGGAAGACTGGGCTGCAAGAGGGGAGCGTCGGGGGGGCAGCACTCGCATGCTCTGTGGATGTCTAACTGGGCCTCGCCTGACCTTTCTCTGCAGGGAAGGTGAATGGGACTTCTACTGGTGTGATGTCCGCTGGCTCCAGGAGAACTTTGACCACACCTACATGGATGAGCACGTCCGCATCAGCCACTTCCGCAATCATTACGAGGTGAGATGATGCTGGTGGTGCTCAGGGCAGATTAGAGGGAAGGGCCCAGAGCTTTCCCGTGGCTCTCCCGTGAAGGCCACACAGGAGGTGTCGTCCCCCCACAAAACTGCGGTGTTAAGGTTTTCTGGCCCACTGTCTTCCTCAAATGCCATTCATCATTTTGAGAATAAGGCTTCTCTCCGTTTTTTAATTCCTGGCCTTAATGTTTGTGGGGTGGAGATACTGAATATGGAGCAAACTGCAGGCTACTCTTGCAGCCCAGTCCTGTCCCACCACCATCATCAGAACTAGGGTTCCGGTGGAAGGGTATGCTTTCCGACGGGCAGAGGTGGGCAGAGTGCGGGCTGGGAAGATTGGGGGCAGCATTCCATCAATTCCCAATCCCTCTCCCAGGCTCGATCTGCCTTTACGGATCAGTTTGACTTGCCGCAGCTCTATAGGTGGCTCAAGTTCAAGCAGACCCACCTGGCCGACAGGGGCCTTCCCCGGGGCAAGGGAGCAACTGTTCCTTTTCCCCGAGGAGGCGTCCAGAGGCCCAAACTCCCCCCCCCCAGGATGCAGCGGATGCTCCACTGGTGCCACCGCATGGCTGCATGGGGAGTAAGACGGAGCGGCTAGTCTCATCGATTGGGCTGGAATTATACATTTGAACCAGACATGCTGACAAATGCCTGCCGTCCAAAGAGGCGTTCTGTTTGTTTAAAAACCAGCAGCAGAAGCTGTGGGTGCCGTGACTCCAGGCAGCACTGGGATTGGGGAGGGAGACTTTTACCCTCCCCCTGTACTATTTTAAAGCTGAAAAGCATCCCTCTGAAGTGTGTGGGGGGCCATTTGTCTACGAGGCAGCAATCTGAGAAAATCGCCACAGGCGATTCCTTTTGTCCTCACAGTAGCTCTTGAGGTAGGGGAGGCTGAGAGAGGGTGGCTGGCCCAGGGTCACCCTGGAAGCTTCACAGCTGAGCAGGGATTTGAACCCGGGTCTTCTCCTGGACAGCAACAACATCCTGTCTGGATAGCTGTCTGAACAGCTGTCGGTACCCTGAAGTGAGGGCTGCAGTCCAGGGGTGAGCCTGAGAAAGCACCAGTTGGCGGGACCTGGCCTCTCCCATCAGATCAACTCTCTTGACCAAGTGACACAGGCCTTAATCTAGAGCAGTCCATCTCTGGGGGTCTCCTTGGCTCTACAGCAATCATTTTGCTGGTGTATGAGGAGAATAAGAGAGAAGGAACTGGGTTTGGATCCGGCGCAAGGCACTGTTGCCAGGAGCCACCCCTCCCTCCCCCGTTCTGCCTCCCTTTCCGTGACCAGAAAGTGCCCTGCTCCTCCCCTTCCTGTTCCACCCCCCTGCTGGGCCCCCGCTTCCTGTGACGCTTACCTGCCACAGCGTTTCTTTCAAAAGTTGTTTTTCTGAAACTCAGAAGTTCAGGGAAGTGGCTAAGGTCATAAACCATTAAACTTGCTGTTCCAGCAGGATTCAGAGCTGTAAAGCTTCATTTCTGCTTTGGCGGTGTGAAAACGACATTAACGTTTAAGCAGTAAACAGGCTCTGTTCAAATCTGAAGCCCTGAATTCCTTGATGAAGGAAGGATGGTGGTTATCATGTGATCATCTAATGCATGGCCTTCCTGGCCCTTGGACCTGAGGCTTCCTGGCAGCCAACTTGTTTACATATCTGGTCTGGCCCTTGCTCTCCAGGAAGGCACCGAGTACACACGTTTAAACATATGTCTCCTGCACACCTTAAATGAAAGGAAATGCACACAAAATATATTGACCAAGTAACAGGAAAGAGTGAGCCTCCCCTCCCTGTGCATGCCAGCCCTGATCAAGGTCATACTCCAACCAGGTTTAAAACAACCAGGGGCTTCCATTTGGAAGCATATTTGCATTGCATGTATTTCCACGCATGTCTGGTTGGACCAAACCAGATGCAATATACGAGTTTGTAACTGGAACGCCACACATAATTTTCCTGTTGGGAAAGTAGCTGCTGTGGGTCTTGAATAACATTGTTGATTTAAACCAGATCGAAGGTAGTGGCAAGAGGATGCAGGCATCTTGTTGTCTTGTGTGCTCCCTGAAGCATCTGGTGGGCCACTGTGAGATACAGGAAGCTGGACTACAGTAGATGGGCCCTTGGCCTGATCCAGCAGGGCTATTCTTATGTTCCTAACCTGCGGTTCTCAGACTGTGGATCTGGGACCCACCAGTGGGTTGTAACCCAGTTTTTCGTGGTTCATGAAACTGATAGGGCAGATTAGGCTACGTGCATCAAGAGTTAAACAAGCTGCAACTTCTGGGGTGAGCACTGCTGCCCAGTCCCCATTATAGCCACACCCTTTGACATTTATAAATCAGGCAGCGGACTCTAGGGCCTCCAAAAAGGTTTTAGAACACCTGGTTTAAACTGTTTTAGGGATTGTGGTTTTACTATTTGTAAAGGGCCCTTTATGAGTGGAAAGACAGGTAAAAATTTAAAAACGATTGAAGTAGGCCACTATTTTTTACCCTACACTGAAGATCCAAGACCAGAATGGGCATTAAAGCTGAGCAACAGTGGCTAACGTAAAGCCACATAGACCTTGCATTCATGGCTGATGCGAGATTTGAACGGGAGATTTGCCAGCTAAGAGTGCATGCTCTGAACCCCCCCCCCCCTGCACCAGCTGCCTGGTAAGAAACAGCTTGATGTCATTTTTTATTAGGGGCATTTACTGAGGCTGCCCTCATTTTCTGTGTGCGTGGACAGCTGACCCGGAAGAACTACATCGTGAAAAACCTGAAGCGGTTTCGGAAGCAGCTGGAGCGGGAATCCGGGAAGATGGAGGCCATGAAGTGCGATTTCTTCCCCAAGACCTTTGAGATGCCCTCAGAGTACCACTTGTTTGTGGAAGAGTTTCGCAAAAACCCTGGCATCACCTGGATTATGAAACCGGTAAGAGAACCTGCTGTTGACCAGAAGGTTGGGAGTTCAAGACCACGCAACGGAGTGAGCTCCCATTGCTTGTCCCACTTCCTGCCAACCTAGCAATTTGAAAGCACTTAAAAAGGCAAGTAGATAAATAGCGGCCACTTTGGTGGGAAGGTAACAGCGTTCCGTGCGCCTGGGCGAATAGTCATGCTGGCCACATGACCATGGAAGCTTGTCCCGGGACAAAACGCCGGCTCTACAGGCTTAGAAACGGAGATGAGCACCGCCCCCTACAGTCGGTCACGACTAGACCATTCGGTCGTGGGGAAACCTTTACCTTTTTAAGAGAATTACAGGCGAAGGCGAATTGGGAAGAGGAGGCCTCTTCCCAACCCTGTCAAGTAAACGTGTGCCTCTATAAGCACACAGCTGCTGGGGTATTTGCTGCCCTGGTATCTCTGCCCACTGTGCTGGCAGATGAGGGAAGGCGGGTGTTCCAGCTGTTGTACGACAACCTGAGCGTGGCCTAGGGAAGGCCTTTGGTTTTGGAAAAAGCACCTCTGCTTGAGACCCAGCTGTGTTATTGAATTCTTTCTCAAACCTGTGGCTGAGGCGCTAGTGAAAAGACTATGAACATTTGTCCAGGCTTGGTTGCGGGGGGGGGGGGCGGCAGGAGGTACACAAACCAATCAGGCAGTGGCGGCATTCAGCCGGTACGCTGGGCGGGAGGAACGGGTGAGTGGCAGCACGCCAAACCATCTTTATCAACCATACAGTGGCCTAGAGATGAGTTAAAAGTCACCTGATAGCAATTGGCTTCCTGAAACTATGAGAGTCTGACCTGAGAAGTGCCTGGATGGCAGGCTGCCTTCTGGAAGTAAGCTGCTGTGAGCTCCCTCCTTGGAGAAAGAAGAGCTCTAACGCAAAGCTGGGCACTTCCGTGACATTGGCTGCTAGCCCCTCACCTTCCCTAGAGCGCGTTCTGCTCCTTTCCAAGACCTGAACAGAAACCAGATTTCCGTGCAAGCTGTAATTGATGCTGGGCACTTGCCTTCCCAACGGGACTAGGAAAAACGCTGTCTCTTTTGGAGGCTGGCGAGATGCTGAGCAGAGCCAAGGAAAGACTTTGCTGCTGCCAGATGATGAGAGGCCTTGAACATCAGGAATCCTGCACCACTGCGCATAATGGCCCCCACGCCCATCTGCAGGGCTCACAGCAGGACAGGCTGTTTGCCAGGCAGAGGAAAGCTGGCACCAGGCGTTGTGCCTTCCACTGCAAATTAGGGCAGGGCTTCCAAATGGGGAATGGGAGGTAATTATGCAAACGAGCCCGTGAATTACTGCCAGGAGGATAACAGCTAGCGATTATCTAAGTCTACAAATGATAATTTGTGTTAATTGCCAGCAAGAAACCTTACATTAAGCCGATTTGTGCCCACATCCTCAATTAACTTTGGGGGGAAGCGCTAAATGGGGCTGTATTAAAAAGGTTACAATTACCAACGTTGTGCCGACAAGTGGAAGGTTGCAGAAGGCTCTGGAAGTGACGGAAATAGAATGTGCCTCGTATTCTGCTTAATGTAGTCGCACTATTAACAGCCCATTCCTATCCCCTGCCAGTCAATGCTGTTGACTGAGTCCGTGCTGCATGCTGGGGGGTGAGGAGGGAGGGGTGTGACCAGATGGTTCAGGAGAGGCAAATAAAGAGCATCTTTCCTTACCTTTCTGTGGGCTGCCTAGCCTCCCATGGGTCTCCTCAGGCCTATGCCAACTGCTTTGCTTTTGTGTAAGTCAGGGGAGATGCCTGGGGCCTGGGCCAGGCCAGGAAAGGGGGATAGGATCTTGTTGTGCATGCCCCCCCCGCCCCAGGTCAGGCTACTCCTTGCCAAGTTCCACCCCTGAACCAGCCACTCTGCCCCCTTACCTGCTCTGCCAGGGCATCTGAGAGCCACTGGCGTGTGCATAGAGCCTCCAGCCATTTGCGCTGGTAGCCGCATGCCACATGGTGGGCCACAGTGTTTGTGGCACTGCACTGGGATTTATGATGCTGGATTGGGAGGTTCACCACCGTAATAGTTCAACAGGATTCAGCTGTGCCTCCCCCCATCTCTGAGTGGCTGGATAAAAACAGATTAAAGTTTGCTCTAACATATTCAGTTGAACATCTTGTCTCTATACCCCCAAAAGGCCTTGCGGGTAACAGATAAAGCTGCAGTCAGTATTCGACTGTATTTAATGACAGAGAGCTGTAAATTATGTGTTGCACATTCTGCCAGTGCAAATCCCATGTTTTATGCCTGCAATATGTTAGATCAGAATATATCGTTGTACCTGTCCTGTGTTGGCCTTAGAAAAAGAGATATTCTGGGAGGATACGTTTATCTAGATTGTAATGCAAGAAGGAATCTTGCGGCATTCACTGTAACTAAATATTCTTATAGAGAACAGAAAAAATTACTATGAAGCCTGGCAGTAGCAAAAGCTAAAAGGTAAAGGTAAAGGTTTCCCCACGACTGAATGGTCTAGTCGTGACTGACTGTAGGGGGCGGTGCTCATCTCCGTTTCAAAGCCTGTAGAGCCGGCGTTTTTTGTCCGAGGACAAGCTTCCGTAGTCATGTGGCCGGCATGACTCTAGGAACGCCGTTACCTTCCCACCGAAGTGGTCCCTATTTATCTACTTGCATTGAGGTGCTTTCGAACTGCTAGGTTGGCAGGAGCTGGGACAAGCAACGGGAGCTCACTCTGTCACGCAGTCTCGAACTCCCAACCTTCCAGTCAGGAAGCCCAGCAACAGCAGATTAACTCGCTGCGCCACCACGTCAGCGAAAGCTATTTTAGCACAATTACTAAGAATCTGAGCTGGACTGAGACACCATCTCCTGGTACCTGAAGGGTTTACCTGGTGGTGTCTAATCTGTGGACTTCAGCCCTTTTCATTCCCATAAGTTGCCACAACCCCAAAACTGAGGCTTTGCTACCCCATTAGGGCCCCAACCCCAAGGTTGAAGAACACTGTCCGAAGCTTTGCTGGCTCTGGCACTGATGAGCCGTGTGCTGCTTTCAGACGGCCGCCACTTAAATGGCCAGGAAGGTCTCACAAAAGAGCCTGCGATAAAAACACTTCTTTCTTTTCCTTCCAAAATGTTCTGCTGGGAAAAAATACACTGGCCTTAAAACTGGGAAGGTAATATATGAGCCTGAGCTAGGGGCGTTTTAACAGCCCAATATCTCTCTGGCTGCACGGCTCGGAAAGCTTGCTTTGTCACCCGGGGAGCTGGGATTCCGGGATTTCTGGGCCACTCCAAAGCAGAGCTGCCGTGGGAAAGCCACAGCAGTACAGAGGGCTATGCACGGCCTTCAGTGGGGCAACTGGAGGCTCAGAAGCGGGCGAACTTTGGATCAGGCCACCCAGGCACGTGTCTCCAACGTTCCGATGCGCAAGCCTGAGAGCCACATGCCATCTGGTGCGGCTCAATGAGCTTTCACATTCGGTATTTATATGGTAATAAAACACCTGTGAAAATGTGGCCGTTAAGTTGCACTGGAGCTGAGTGGGGGGTCCCAGCCCCAGCCTCTCTCTGTTTTACCCGGCTGAGATGCTGGGAGGTCTGTGGCTGGCATGCCGCAGTGGCAGGTGCAGCTCAGACTGGGTGCAGCTCACACAGCTCAGCACTCAGGGAGCTGCGTCGGACTCTTGCCCCACCGCAGCGGCGTACAAAGAGGGTGGCTGCCCGCTCCGGCCCAGGTGCCAACCTACAGGGGTGTCCAAGGAGGCTGCCCCAAGATGGCAGTGGTGGTGGTGGTGGGCGACCCTGGCTGTACCTGCAGTTTGTCTCGCACTGGCTACAGCCGCCCATGGAAGAAGCATATTTATTGGTGTGTGTGTGTGTGTGTGTGTGTGTGTGTGTGTGTGTGTGTGTGTAGGGG
>JAJKFI010000104.1:571250-638569 GCA_029204185.1 Lerista edwardsae | reverse complement strand
TGTGTGTGTGTGTGTGTGTGTGTGTGTGTGTATATGTATATATGTATATATATATATATATATATATATAAAAACAAGTATATTGCACACAGCTCTGCTTGGAAGCCCCCTCAGTGTCAAGCAAGCAACATCAGTCTCAGCCTCTCCATGGGGGGCAAGTCAGCCGTAATACCTGCTTACCATGCAGGGTTGCTGTGAGGATGGAGCATTCAGGGTCTCAGGCTGAGTCAGGCCGCTGATCCATGGTCGAAAGGCTGGGACTTGAAACTGGGACCTTCTGTGCCCAGAGCAGGAGCCCCATGCACTGGCCGAACCCAGTGGTGTCATTCAAATGATTTAGGAACAGGAACTCACTTTTGATTGGCACTTGTCGGCGCCCGTTCTGGTCCGTTCCCCCTGAATGACATCACTGCCTTCACCCCCCTAGGAATCCGGAGTCGCTCCCTTTAACCCTCTGAGTGCTGGCCAACCAAGAAGAAAACTCTTTGCAGAGGAATTGGGAGCGGGGAGAGTGAAGTGGGCGGAGTCAGCCCTAATTTTAACTAGTGCAATTGGGTTCTCCCGCGTTCCCCCTGCATGACATCACTGCCCGAACCCCTTCCCCAGGCAAGAAGACAGTGGCTGCAAAGCAGCCTGAAGGCTCCGAAGCAGCCTGTGCGCACTGTGGTGGTTTCTCACGGCCCCCGTGACTCTCCGGTTGCTCCTTGGGTTGGGATCCTGGCCTCTGCCCTCGGAACCTTCTGCCCCCTTTCCTCAGGCTTTTGCCTCGTTCCGCAGGGGAGGCGTTTGGAGCTTTTTCATTCAGACAGAAGAGAGCCCGTGAGGGAGGTGAATGAAGTGGGGTGGGGAGAGTGGGCCGAGGGCCGTGCTGCTCCCCCTCGCCTGGCACCAGCCTTCTGGGCCCCCCCATGAAACTGATGAGCAGCATATTCAGGGCAGACAAAAGGATACACCTAAAATCAAGACATGGAATGTGCTGCCACATGATGAAGTGAATGGCCACGAGCTGAGATGCCTTTAGCGGGATTTAGACAAGTTGCGGAGGAGGGGTTTGTCCCTGACCATTAGGCATGGTAGCAAAGCAGAGCCTCCATCGGCAGGAGCACTCTACCTCTCAGTCCAGAGAAGATCCCCCCCATTCTCCGCTTGTGGGCTCGCCGAAGGCCTCTGCCCGGAGCAATGCTGGAGTGGATGTGCCCACCGAGGCTTGACCCTGCACAGCCCTTCCTGACTTCTGACCAGGTGCTGGAAAGCAGCTGATGGAGAGATCGGGGCGACCTCTTGGATCCACTTTCTGCAGGTCCTCCAAAGCTGTCGCTCTGATTGACAAGCAAGACAGCCAAAACACCCAGCCCCAGTAAAAGTTTCCCAACTCAGTGAAAGAGCAGAGGAAACTTTTCCTTAAAATGCGGAGGAGACACAGGCAGCGTTATAAAGATTTTACCAGCTCTCCTCCGGGATGGCCAGCATAACTCAGCCGTGGCACCGCCACTCATGAGTAATGTCACCCTCCCGGATTTGTGCCCGTAAAGCCTTTATATCACAGCACACCATCAAGCACTCCTTTTTATATGGCGAAATAAAACCGCATCGTCAGCTTTAGAACATCGCAGGGGGAAGCGCCACTGCTCTGCTGAGCCGCCGCTGGGACGTTTGTGGCTGAGGAGCGTGGAGACAAATGGAGCTCTTCTGCCTCTCCCCCCCCCCCCAAGTCTCTCGAGGCTTTTCATGAAACCTTCCCCAGTGGGGGTTAAGTGTCGAGGGGCTGCTTTGCTCCAGAAACTCTCCCAATAAGGATATGGTCACTTACTGATCTAGCAGAGCATATCCTGTGGTTCTGTAAGACCGCATTTAAACAGCTTAAGAAAGCATGCCACACTGCCACACACAGCTAGGTGCGGAAGGGACGTGACTTCAAGGCCTCTCCGCAGCTTTCCAGTGTTCCTATCACTGCGTTCCTTTAGGAGTAGGTGGTGGCCCCAAGTGGAAAGGGGGGGAGAAGGGCTGATAGAGGCTGGGAAGGGGGAGTAGCAGCAGCAGGGCTGCCTGGCCTTGGTCTGCTTTCTCAGGTCTGCTCAGATTTGCATGCGCTTTGGAGCTCACTTGGGTCTGAATAGGCCTGGGAAGGCAGTGAGGGCTTATCCCAGGGCAAGGGATAATGCCCCAGATAAGACCTTTGGGACCTGAAACTCCCCTGCAGGATACAGCGCGTACCCCACTGGTGTAGCTGCATTGCCATGCAGGGAATTACATGGGACTGGAATGTGAGTTGTTAACAGGGTTTACACTTTTTAAATTTATACACGTCCCAAAGACTTGCTTTTTGTTCTGTAATCCATGGGGTTTTCTTGGCAAGAGTACTGGAGTGGGTTGCCATTTCCTTCTCCATCGGATCACGTTTAGTCAGAACTCTCTACCATGACCTGTCCATCTTGGGTAACCCTACATGGCATAGCTCACAGCTTCATTGAGCTACTCAAGCCCCTTCGCCACAACAAGGCAGTGATCCATGAAAGGGCTCCAAGATCACCACTGATTGTGACTGCAGCCATGAAATTTACTTCTTGGGAGGAAAGCAATGGTGAACCTAGACAACTTAATAAAAAGCTGAGACATCACCCTGCCAACAAAGGTTCGCATAGTCTAAGCTATGGTTTTCCCGGTAGCTGGCCCATAAGAAGGGCAGAGCATCGAAGAATAGATGCTTTTGAATTATGGTGTTGGAGAAGACTCTTGAGAGTCCCCTGGACTGCAAGGAGGTCCAATCGTGCAATCCTACAGGAAGTCAAGCCTGATTGCTCCCTGGAAGGACAAATCCTGAAGCTGAAGCTCCAATACTTTGGCCACCTCCTGAGAAGAGAGGACTCTTTAGAAAAGACCCTCATGCTGGCAAAGATGGAAGGCCAAAGGAGAAGGGGGCGGCAGAGGATGAGATGGTTAGACAGTGTCACCGAAGCGATGAACATGAAATTGGGCAAACTCCGGAAGCTAGTGGAGGACAGGGAGGCCTGGCGTGCTGTGGTCCAGGGGGTCGCGAAGAGTCGGACACAACTTAGCGACTGAACAACAACAACAAAGACTTCCTCCTCCCAAATGAACCTGACTGTGCATGTTGATCATCAGGGAGATGCTGCTCCATGTCCTGCTGAGATGCGATAGGAGGGCACATGAGAGGGAGTCTTCTCTGTGAATCTGTCTAGGCTGTGGAACTCCTTGCCTCAAGAGGGAGTTCTTGAGGCCGTGACTGCTGGCCTCTTCCTCATCCTGCTCCGCATTATTGCAACAAGGGTTGGCCTATGGGCCACGTGGAGTCTGGTCCTCAGATATCTGCTGATGAAATTTTGCTACGATTATACTATTTGTATAATTGGTTTCATTATTGAAATTGATATTTTATGATGCCTGAGGGGGGTGTCTCATTTTGGGGACCAAAAGGTGGGGTACCAGTTTTAAAGGTAATTAATGGTAATCCATGTATTGGTTTATTTGTTTGCTTGTTAAGCACAAAGAGCAGACAATGCAGGAAACGGACCACACAGTGGAATTTGCAGCTTGCTTTCTGCAGGCCGAGAGGACTGTGCCATCATATCCAGGGCAAACTAACTTTTCTTTCCTTCCTGTAGGTTGCCCGGTCTCAGGGGAGAGGCATTTTTCTCTTCCGGAAACTCAAGGATGTGATTGACTGGAGGAAGGTGAGATGCCTCCTTCTTCTCGCCTCTCAGGAAGGGATTATTTGGGAACAGCCCAGCCTACAGTTTTGCTGGGTGGGCAGCAGCACCCTTGCACCAGCTGCTAAGGGTTGGGGACCCCTTGTCTTCTTTTGCGCCCTGCTTGCAGGTTAGTTGGAAGAGATGGGGAGGGCGGCGGTGTGGCTCATCCCACGATGGGCCCGGGGGTGGGTGGGTTCTGCAGGCTTTGGAATTCTTGCCAGGCCATTAATATTCTGTGTATGTTGTGGCATCCATCAGGGAAATGCCGCCTTTGTGACCTGGTGAGATTCTCTGCATTGGCACAGATTCCAGGGAGATTCCAAGGAATGGCAGGCCGAGGAGGTGTGGAGCAAAATGCTACTCACTCGGGGCAGCACATGCAGCTCCTGGCATTGCCTTTCCAGCTGCACATGTGGCAGTCAGCCAGACGGGGGTTGGAGGATTTTGGCTCGCTCATGTTCAGGGAGGTATTGAGTTCCACCTTCTAGCCCGATGGCTCTGCAGCCCTGCTGGGGTGTGCCAGTTCCCTCGGGCTTGGAGGATCAATGCATGGGAGGCAGCCCTGCGTTGAACCTTAATTTCTTTGATTCATATCGTCACGGTGTGTTGCCGTTGGGCAGCAGGAGCCGGGAAAGCGGCTTAATATAAAGGAGACCTGCAAGGTATCCCCTGAAGATCTCAAACAAATGAGCCAAGTGACACGCAGCAGGCAGAGGCGACGCCCAGTTCGGTGGGGTGGCCTCTGCTGCAAACTGTGTGCCGGCAGGAGACCAGGCCACTGCACCATGGCCCCTAATGGGCCTGCTCTGCTCTGCGCCAGCCCTTGGGCCAGCATAAGTCCAAGTGGGCCCAAGTGGGCGTGTCAAGGCCATTGGGTATCACTGCTGCTGCTGCTGCCCCTGCCCTGCCCTGCCAGCCTCAGCTGGCCCAAATCCCTGCCCCGATCCTCCCCTCTCCCTGCCCATGAACGTGTTGGCACCGGCAGTGGCTGGATGCTCTGGTGACTCCTGCGCACGGTCACCAACCAACCGGACACACTGGCGGCCTGTGGTGTCTGCAGGGGAAGCTCTGTCAGTGGGGAGGGGCTTGCTGGCCTTCCTGCCTCCCTTCCTGGGCAGGACTTCCTCGGTCCCACTGGTTCGCTGCTCTCCCCCGCAGGCCCTGGCAGGCCGTCTCAGTGTCCCTCCCAGCCTCTGCTCTTTTTGTCTCCTTGCTCTCCCCCTGCCGCTTTTCCCCTCATTTCCCCTCCATTGTGGCTGCCACCTTGAGACGTCCAGGCTTGCACGAGACCGAATGACCTTGCACTGCCTTGGGGTCCGTTGCTGGCCCCGTCCTACAGAGTCCCAGCGTCGTGGCTTCACGGCCCTGTTCCGAAGCAGCCCACGTCGCTGCAGCCGTGCTCCGGCGGCCCAGGCCTCCTGCGGACACAGCGCGAGTGCCATCAGCGGAAGGGCTGGGTAGAGCTGACCGCGGGAAGACGTTTCTTAGCCGTCCCAAAATACAGCAGTCAACCTGACCCTGGCTGGTTCAAGGACCTTAGATGCTGGTTCTGCTCTTTGTGATCCAAGTGAGTCGTGGTTCCTTCCTCAGGATGGGGTTCGCCTGGATGACCAGAAGGATGACATTCCAGTAGAGAATTACGTCGCTCAGCGCTATATCGAGAACCCATATTTAATAGGTGGTAAGTTGCCTGCTTGTTGCCTCTGTACCAGTCTGTGGTGCAAATCTAGCCATGCACCTATGATTAAATTGCCGCTGTACCATTTGATTAAAAACAGTTAAAACAGTATTAAACAACAATAGCAAACAAAATAAAAACAATTTAAAAACAATTTTAAAAAAAGCAAAACAAAAACAAATGGGATGTGGTGTTTCAATGCGGGGCTCATTTTCCACAAGACGCTCCATGCTGGGTGCAGGAATTGGGCCTGGGTATTTCCCATGCAGGGTTTTGGATTTGGAATCTGTTTTTCTCTCTTACGTTTTGTTTTGAAGATGCCATCAGCACTCACAGAGCTTTGCAATAACAAAAGAGACAGGTGCCCTCCTCAAGAGGGCTCACAGTCTAAATGTGATGCCCTTCTGTGGTCTTGATTCATGAGTAATGTGTAGCACAGACTGTAGACTGTTTCCTCAAGTTATTTCTCTTTGGTTTGCAGGTCGGAAGTTTGACTTGCGGGTCTACGTCCTGGTCATGTCGGTGAGAGAGCAAGCAAGCCTGTCCCTCCACACCTGGCAGGTGTGACGGCTCGCTTGGACAGACCTGCCACTCACTCACCTCCAGTTTCTCTTTTTCCTCCAGTACATCCCACTCAAGGCCTGGCTGTACCGAGATGGCTTTGCTCGCTTCTCTAATACGCGCTTCACTTTGAATTCCATTGATGACCACTGTATCCTAACCTGTCCTGCCTTTACATGGGGCTCCTTCCATTTGGCATGTAGCATTTCAGTGGGGAGAGGGGCAAGAAGGTACTCTTTCTGCAGCAAGACACTCACTTGCTAGGAAGCCAACCATGCAGAGCCCACACTGGTGCTCATCTGAACGTGGCTAACTGAGAGGAAGACGTAGCAGGGACCAGCGTCATCCGAAGTCATGGACAGGTCCTGGACAGGTCTGTTGCAAGCACTGAAACAGCCCGTCCAGTCCCCCAGCTAAAGACCCATTGACACCCCTTTGGAGAGCCCTCTCCTTATTCTGGCACGTCATAGGTCACTCGGCAAACCGGGTGTCTCGTTTCTTCCGCTTTACTACTGGGACTAAATCCACTCTACAAGCCATCAATAGATTCAAGAGCAGAGATAACATATACACAACTATACAATAGAAATAAGCGCAATATGGCTTAATTAAATTAAAAGGGTTAAGTGGCTGTTCCAGATGAAACTCTGCCTGCTTCCAGTTGCTAAGCCCCCAACTCCCCCAAGGGATAAAGGTATACTTGCTGAGAAAGTAACTTGCTGAGAAAGTAACCCCTGCTAAGTGGGCAAGAGGCACTTTTTCAAGTGGTGTCCTCTTATATTTAGCAGGGGGAGAGCAATTGTCCCTCTTCACCCCAGCACAGTGTTTTTCTCGTGGCTGTTGTTGTTGGTGTTCTCCATTCCTTTAGATTGTGAGCCCTTTAGGGACAGGGAGCCATTTAACTTTAATGTTGTTATTTGCCTGTAAACCGCTTTGTGAACTTTATGTTGAAAAGCGGTATATAAATACTAGTGATTGATTGATTGATTGAACTTGGGTGAGAGGACAAAAGCAATAACGTGGCATGAAATGAGATTCATTAAAGTCCCTCCAAATCTGAAGTTCCAATTCAGAATACACCAGAACATATTTAAGCAAACAGGGAGGGTTATTAACAATAAACACATAGGCCAGGTAGAATACAGAGCAAAATGTTGGTTCTAGCCTCTAAAAAGGCTAGAGCATAATACTTGTTCTAGCCAACATAATAAGCAGACATAATATTTTTATGGCTACTCCATAATCAGTAGTTTTGAGGAAGAAATCAAACATTTTTCTCTGCCCTCCTGGCAGGAAATGTAGGGTGGAATCCAGGGTGCAGGACTTAACGTAAGTACATAAGTAAGTACTTAACGTAAGACTTAACGTAAGAGCCTGCTGGATCAGGCCAAAAGCCCACCCAGTATATCTTTATAGTATAAAGGCACCTTCCTGTATTTCAGTGGCCCGCCAGATGCCTCAGGGAGCACACAAGACAGCAAGGGACCTGCATCTTGTTGCTACTGTCTTGCACATGGCATTCCGGACCCGGAGGTTGCATCTGAGTCATCATGGCTTGTAACCTGTGATGAACTTTTCCTCCATAAATCTACCCAGTCCCCTTTTAATAGCATCTAGGCCAGACACCATCACCACATATTGTGGCAAGGAGTTCCACAGGTTAATTACACATTGGGTAAAATGTTTTTTTTTCCCCATCTGCCTGTCCTTAATAAAATAACAAAAGATCTGTACATCCTTAAAACATTTAAGATGTAAAAACTAAAATAACATAATGTATGAACTGATGCCTAGAGTAGTCCTCTAATTCCCAAACGCAGGTGGGATACTCTGAGTACACAGTACAGAACATGATACAGTAGAGATCTATCTTGGGGTTCTCTGACCACATCGTGAATCTTGACTGACATCTATTTTGCCTTTGAGTCTGACCTTATATTAAGAAACCCAGGCTGATGGCATCATTGTCCCCGCCGATGGAATCCAAGGTATAGTGTATGTTCCAATGTGGAACATATGGAAAAATGGTATTCCCCTTCTTCATCTGCCATCCAGCAGCTGGAGATCTGTGACCAGGTGGCCAAATAAGTGGGAGGGAAGGGAGGACAGACAGCGTGGCAGGTGGTGGGGTCAAGGGAGGTCCTTTCAGTACAACTGCCCACTGCGCAGAGCACTCCTTTCCGTTTGCACAATCCTTACATCCCACCTCATGCCAGATGTTCACCTGACAAACGTTGCTGTGCAGAAGACGGCCCCTGACTACGATCCCGAGAAGGTGAGCAATACTGACGCTGCCAGCAGCAAGGAACGGCCCGTCTTCAGGACTGGTGTGCCTTAGATGTGGAAGGCCAGGGATGACGGCCCAGCCCAGCCAGGGCGCCGAGTGAGTGGCTGCAGTGACAGCGGCCAGCCCAGCTGCTCAGAATGAAGACAGGGGAGAAGTCCTGCGCCTTCCTCCTTGTCCTTGATCAGCCCCAAGACCAGGGCCAAACTTGGTAGGTTCCCCTGCCACCATGAGGGCAAAGTCAGGCAGAGAGGGGCACACTGGGGAAGCCTCCCCTCCCATTACTTGGAGAGTTCCTCAGGGCGCAATCCACTGCCCTCAGAGGAGCCGGCACCCCCACGGTGGCACAACTCCTCTTGGGCCGACGCTAGCAGTAGCCTCAGCCCAAGGGCACTGGTGCAAGACCGCACTGAGCCGCCCTTGCAAACTCGGCTGGGGCAAGGGCGATTCTGGGAGGAGGGAGGGGCGGGCAGGAGGAACCGGGTGGGGGTGGGCGGGCCGCTAGGCTGCATCTAAGGCTCCATCCCCAGGCTGTGCTGCCCCAATTCAGGCAGGGCCATTTCCTCAGCTCTGAATCCTGCGGGGAGGCTGGGGCCTTCCCCGGGACAAGGGTGCAAACGAGCCCTTGCTCTGGGGAGGTTCCCCAGCACACCTAAGGTGCCCTGGGTATGGTGCAGGCCTGCCGGCAGAGGCAGATCTAAGGGAGGGCAGAGCTCTAAGTCTTGCAAGAAGCCTGACCTTGCAGTGGAAATCACTCCTCTCCTGCACCGTTTTAGCCAATCCTCACAGGGAAAAGCAACGCCTTGGCGTTGCTTACTGGCTACAGCAGCAAGGGAGAGGCGGGATTTACATGGCAGGGTCAGGCTCCTTGCAACACTTAGAGCTCTGCCCTCCCTGTAGATCCGCCTCTGCCTGCCGGCCTCGCCCTTCAAGCGCCACTTAGGATTCCGCTCTCAGCAACGTAACCAACCAGTTCCCCAAGACTCGATGGTTCCCTGACTGTTGAGGGGTCCGTGTCTCGCATCACTAGGGAGGCTGGTGTGACTCTGAGCAGGTGCAGATGCGTTCTCAGAGGGAGCCAGACGGCAAGCCAGTTCCAGCAGGCGGGCTGGCCAGGACCAGGACCGGCTGTTCCTGGGGACACCAAGCAGGCACGGAGGACTCACACAGCCTGTCTGCTTGGCTCAGCTGTTCCAGCAGAGCCCCTTTCCTGTTGGACCTGAGGCAAACACACGGGGGAGAGGAGGAGGGCAAGGGCAGCTCGCCCCGCACAGCTTGCCTGCGTTTAGTGAGGTGAGCACCGATGGAGTCTTGCAGGTGTTCTAAAAACCGTGGCAGAACTGTTTGGAGACGAGGGCTGGGTGGGGGAAAAGCGGGCTGGTGGCACACAGGTGCAGCCAACCCACTTTGTCCACCAGCTTGCTTTTTCTCCTTCAAAGTCGCACACTCTGGATGTATTTCCAGCGCTCACCTCAGTGCAGGTTAAACGTCTGAAGGAGCCATCCTGAGCTGGAGTGAGGAATGTTGCAAACTCCTTATATTATAAGGTGTGTTGGGGCCACTTTCAGAGTCAGGGAGGATGGCGCACCCCCAGACAGGCCGTCACCTGCTCCCGGCTGCTTTGGGGTGTGTCTGCCTGTCACGTGTGTGTGTCACTCCTCCTTCCATGGCCAGGACAGCCCACAAAGGGCCTTTTCCACTTTGTCCCCAGAAGAGCCCCATAGGTTAGAGCTGTAGGTAGAGCATAGGTAGGTTAGAGCTGGAGACTGTGGCTCAGTGGGGACTTGTGCCCAGCTCCCCCCCCCCCCCAGTCTACGCCCCACCCCCCGCCCATTCCAGTTCTGCTGTGCCGGCAGGGATGCAAGTGGATGATCCAGCAGTTCCGCCTCTTCCTGACGGCCAAGCACGGGGCGGAGGCTGTGGAGGTTCTCTTTGCCGAGATGGACAACATTTTCATCAAGAGCCTGCAGAGCGTCCAGAAAGTGATCATCAGTGACAAGCACTGCTTTGAACTCTACGGCTACGATATCCTGATCGACAAGGATCTGAAGCCGTAAGTGGAGGAGGGCTGTGGATTCGGCAGTCCAGAAAGTCCCCAGTAGCCCGAAGTGGGGAGCCAGGACAGGGTGGCTAGTGGCAGATAGTGGGGGGCACGGGAGCAGGCGGCGGGAAGTAGGATCTCTGGGAGAGAAAAGGAGTCGCAGGCCTCTCGCTTGCCTCTCGAGTGCGTGGCTGTGGCCGTTCGCAGCACCTGGTGGAATGCAGCTGCTCTTGGCAAGGTGCAGGTGGGCAGAACTGGGCCAGGAGCCCCCCTGAGCCCAAGCACTGACCATCGGGGCCAGGTATAGAGTGCCTTGTATGCAGTCAGGTCAGTGACCGGCAGTGGCTCTCCAGGCCCTGAGGGAGGGATTTCCACCAGCCATGCTGCTGTGAGGCATTGGAGGTGGGATCATCATCACCATCATCATCATCAATATATACGGCTTTTCAACAGTAAATGTTCACAAAGTGGTTTACAGAGAAAAAAGGGCGCAATCCTAACCTTGAGTTAGGCCGGCAAAGTTTGGCCAGCACCAGGGCCACTGCAAAGTATGTTTGGACCATTCTCGGAGACAGGGAGGATGGTGCACATCTGTGTGTTGGCCTCTCTGATGCCAAGAGTGGTCCAAACGTTTTTTACAATGACCCTTGTGCTGGCCAAACTTTGCTGGCCTAACTCCAGGTTAGGATTGCGCCTTAAATGTCTTTGCTACAGCTTTTAAGCTGTTTTAAAACTTGGAACTATTGTGGCTGCCCCCAAGAAATGAAGACATGGTTGCTTTGTAGGAATCTGGAACAGAATTCTTAGCTTGTCTCCTGTTTACTCCCAGGTTATTTTGGGAAGAACCGCGCCAGGTCAAACCCTGTGTTTTACTTGTATGGACAAGTGTAGTGTAAGAGTGCTGCTTGCAGAACTGAGAACGCGAATTGGCTGTTGAAGCCTGCCTTGCCCTGGGCAAAGGAAAAGAAGCTAACCAGCAAGGGAAGAAAAGGCCAGCAAATGAGAAACGAACCGTTTCCTGCCATTCTAGTCTGCTCATGGGCCAGCCAGATTTATTTTGACAAGGAGATTTGCCACCATCTGACTTGTCGCACTGTGCATCTTTGAGCTCTGTCCTTCTGGTCATGCTTAGCAGGACCTCTCCCTTTCCCCTGCGATGTCCTCTGCCTGCTGGTTCAGTTAGCACCCTTGGCAGCTTGTCAGTCAGTCAGTCAGTCAACAGGTACTTATATACCGCTTTTCAACACGAAGTTCACAAAGCGGTTTACAGCTTGTCAGCCTTGCTGGAGCGCCTCTGCCACAGCCCTCTTTGCTTTAAAGGAGCAGATAAGCCAGACGCCAGCCAGCCAGCGTCAGAGGGGCAGACAGGCCTCTCCTGTCTTGTCTTCACAGCCAGGCCGTGGCAGCCACAGGGTTTGGAGGAGTCTGTTCAGGCTCCTGTGCTGCACTTGCAGATCTGCTTGCTTGCTGGTTGTTTCCCAGGGACCCTCTGGCAGTTCCAGATACCCCAACACACTCTAGCGAGGCCAAAGCAGCCAAAGCAGAGAAGGGCAGGCTGGGTTCTCACTAGCCAGTGAGAGATGGGGGAGAGGGGATTTCTCTGCTAAAGCTGCTGGCCGCAATGGTGTAGGGAGCGGGTGGAGATGTGGGGGGGGGATGAGGCCAATGTCTTCCTTTCTCTCTCTCCTGCTTATCAAGCTCAACAGGCCTTCGGGAGTGAGCCTGTGTGTGCACACCTTAATGTAGTGTGATCTGCCCAGTAGCAGGATCCAGGGAGGGATGATCCAGATGTTTTCAGTAGCCTCATTCAGTTTTAGGTCAAAGCAGTCATTAGCAGGACTATTGTGGGGAGACCCAGGCACTCGGACGACTGAGATTACCAGGGGCTTCTCTCAAGCCCACCCATGTCCCCGATCACTGAGAGTGAAACCATTCACTCCTATGGGAGGCGCGCAAGGGACACAAGAGGGTCTGGCCCTTGCTCAACCTGGGGACGGCTTCATCACATGGCTACTCAGCCTGCTTGGGGAAGTTTTGTGGTTACACCATCAGTGTCGGTTGTGAGCTCCGGGGCCTCTGGATGGACCCCCCGTGGCACAGCCAGCACCAGCTTCAGCCCTGCCGCCTCTTCCGCTACAGGCTGGTGAAGCAGACGGCTGGCAGCGCTTGCTTCTCCCTGTGCCTGACGTTCTGTTCTGCTTTCTGCCGTAGCTGGCTTCTAGAGGTGAATGCCTCCCCTTCCCTCACTGCCAGCAGCCAGGAGGACTATGAACTCAAAACCCGGCTTCTCGAGGACACGCTGAATATAGTAGACATGGAGGGCAGGTGAGCAAAGCAAAACGGGGACATGTTTGCGTGGCGTGGAGAGAAACTGACGTTCATAATCAGTCGTTACAGTACCAAAAAAAAGTCAGCCAATAATGTGTGCCAGGAGTCCAGGAATGAGCTCTGCGCCTGGTTCCTACTGAGAAGGCGCTTGCTGTGTGGTGTGTGCACGGAGCCCTGCCCCAGGCAGTCGCCACTGTCATTCTCGGACCCAGCCAACCGCACACCCAGGGACAGAGGAAGAGGAGGTCGCTCCCTGTAACCCCCCATGCCCCACTCCGCCCCCAGGCCAGGCCAGGCTCCATTTTGGGGCTGTAAGATGGCGAGGGTAGGCAAGGGGGGAGAAACCCACTTGTCCTGTTGAGATGTGAGCCGCCTCATCTCCACCCTCCTCCCACCCCAGGAGCTCCACCCTGGGGCTTTTGCCCTCCGCGCTTAATGGCAGGTCCGCGATTGGCCACTAACGTTTAGCAGCGTTGTGCTCTCTTTGCCCCACTGGCACCGTTATGTCAGCCCTGCACGTCTTGTCGTCCAGCTGCAGAATCTGGCTCACCATTCCAGGCCCCCTGCATGCCACAAGGACCCCGTGTTTGTAGCAACACGAGTGGATGGTGATGCCATGATCGTTATTTCTGTGCAAGCCACACCGAATGTGCTTTTGGCATGGAAAGGGAGGGCAGGAATGCTCAGTAATTACGCTTGAGGCTCCGCTTTTGTTCCTACAGGTTGACCGGGAAGGAGAAGCGTGTTGGGGGCTTTGACCTTATATGGAATGACGGTCCTGTCAGCCGAGGAGACGAGAATTTGGATACACCAATGAATGGCTTTGTGGCAAACACACACTTAGGTACTCAGCTCTGGGGTAGATGGGACAAGGTGTGGTGATGGCCCTGACTTGGATGACGCCAAAAGGGGACTGGACAGACAGGGAGGGGTATCTCCATCGCTAGCAGGCACATTTGCTGGGTACTGCCACTTCAAATGCCATTTGAGGGGAAGCAATGGCAACAGCTAAGTAGAGATGGGCCCCCATATTCACAGACCTGGTATGATTCAGTTATCCTCAAATCCTGCTCTCCCCCCCCCCCATTAACATTGTTGAAAAGCTTATCAAGGTGAAAATGTTCTTGCTTTTACAGGTTGCTATTCAGTCTTATTCAGTCACAGCGGGACGTGGTGGCGCAGCAGGTTAAACTGCTGCTGCTGGGCTTTCCGACCGGAAGGTTGGGAGTTCAAGACCGCACAAGGGCGTGAGCTCCCGTTGCTTGTCCCAGCTCCTGCCAACCTAGCAGTTCGAAAGCACCTAAATGCAAGGAGATAAATAGGGACCACTTTGGTGGGAAGGTAACGGTGTTCCGTGTGCTACAGCGTATAGTCATGCTGGCCACATGACCACAGAAGCTTGTCCTTGGACAAAATGCCGGCTCTACAGGCTTTGAAACGGAGATGAGCACCTCCCCCTACAGTCGGTCACGACTAGACCATTCGGTCGTGGGGAAACCTTTACCTTTATTATTCAGTCTTATAGCAACATGGAGGCAGGCTGCTGGCAGCCTGAATGCTTGAAAAGACTAGAGCAATGCTAACAGGAAGTAGGAAGCTAGCTGCTTCCTGTTAGCATAAGTAAGCCTCTTCAAGCATTCAGGCTGCCAGCAGCCTGCCTGTATAGGCTTATATCACTATAAGCTTGAATGCTTATAGTAACCTTTAAAGCAAGAACATTTTCACCCCAGTAAGTCTTTCAGTAGTAGTGGGGGCACGCAGGGGCTGGGGAGACAGGGTTCCCCTGTATCTGTGCGGGGGCAGGGGGCTGGAATGGATCCCCATGGATATAGGGTTTGCCAGTATCCTTTTTTCTCTTGTGAGTGGGCTTCCCGGGGGCAATGTGGGCTACAAGGTACTCAACTGGTTGAGCCCCCATAGGCCTGACCCAGCAGGGCTTGTCTAATGCCCACATTGAGAGAGAACAGGCTGACCTAGTGGGCATAGGTCTTCATTATCTAGAGCCTTTTAGGGAGAAGCCAGAGGCTCACGAGTAGACCATTTGCTCTGCAAGTCGTACATCCCAGGTTCCATCCAGTGGTGTCATCTACTCTCTTGCAAGACGGAACGCTGGGCGGGACTTAGAGTGATCGACAGCCCGTCGACTCACTTCCGCTTTCTTCGTGCGCCCCGCGCGGCTTTCCCTCACCTCGGAGGGAGTGCCTGCTCGCCAGGGGGATGGGTGGGGGCGCGCCGGGTGCCTGGGCGAGCAGGCGCCCCCTCCGAGGCGAGGGAAAGCCGCACGGGGAGCGCGAAGAAAGCGGAAGTGAGTCGACGGGCTGTCGATCACTCTAAGTCCCGCCCAGCGTTCCGTCTTGCAAGAGAGTAGATGACACCACTGGTTCCATCCCTGACAGCTCAGCCAGGTTAAAGCTCTGCTTGGCCTGAGCTGCTCTTCTTACAGAATGTAGACAGTGCTGGGCTAGATAGACTCAGGGTAAAGCAACTTTGTTTGAAAAGACTGTACCAGCCTTAACTGTCTTCAGCCACAACATTTAAGACTGGCAGGTTAGCCGGGAGGGAGGGAGGGTGTGTGTGTGATAACTGGCTTTGTACAGCTCCCTTAGATGCTGAATGGAAAAGACTTGGCTCTCTTTCCCCAGCGCTTCCCTTGGGCGATGCATCTAGGTGGCTTTAGCAGTGAGAGGCACCTGCAGCACTTCTCTGGCCATACTTCTGAACTAACTGGAGCAGAGTTCAGGCAGAGCAGAGCTTTCCCCATGGGGGGGTAATATCTTGTTCTCGCTCCTTTCAGGCTACAACAATGACAGGAAGAAACAGCTGAAGCAGCTTTTCAAGTCTAGTCAGACACAGCAAAAAGTGTAACGTTTAGCCAGGGTACAGCAGAAGAGGAATGGCCCAAAGCTGGAGGTTCCTTTTGTGTTGCAGTGCTAAACTCGGGCCACTTGCCAGCTTCACTAGCCTTGGTTTGTGGCTGCTGTGATCCACTCCCCCCACACAGACACTGGGGGGGGCACTTTAGGAGCACCTGTAGAGAAAAGATTCTTGGCTCTCGAGCCAGGCTGACCTCGAGTGTCAAGCAGTCTCCAAGCAAGTTGATCCATTGCGTGAAGTCAGCTTGGCAACCTGCTGCTACTCTGCCCCGCGACAGACTCCAGCAGTGCCCGGCACTCACAGAACCGGCACAGAGAAGAAGACATGCCTGTTCTGGTCTTCCTTCATGGTAGGAAGGAAGCTGCCCCACGACAAAGTCAGCCACAGGGGAAGCTGGACCGAGCGATGCTTCCCTGCTTGCCCAGTACACTCCTGTATGCCATCTTGATTCAGATGCACCCCACTGAGGGTGAATAAAAGTTAATGCTTTAATACTGCTAAAAATTGAGAGACCAGCTCCTTTGCTTTTTGACGGGGCAATTATGGGAACAAAGGGGTGGAGAAGGGAGGACATCTAAGCAGCCTGCTCATCCTGCGGCTCAGGACGTACCTGAATAGGGCTTTGGAGCAGAGGCCTCCCTGCTCTCCACCTGCCTTTCCCACCTGCCTTGGCTTCCCACTGTAAGCAAGGACAAGCCAGCAGCACCCTGGACTTGCGGTTCTCCCTGGCCAGATTCTACCAGTTCTTTAGGGAGAGAATCCTGCTGCAGCACAACAATGGCCCCTTGGTCACTTTTTGTAGGCTAATGGCTATCCCATTAGGAATGAGGCTGAAACAAAAGAATGTAAAACTTAAGATTTTTTTTAAACATGTATGTAGGGCAAGCCCTCCATTGGACAGTGAGCTAAAGATTAATGGACTTGACTATTTGGGGAACGCGAAGACACAGTGGAGCCACAAGGACCAGGTAGCTCTTTAAAGACTGTGTGAAGAACCCTGGCCAGAAGCTTGCATACAAGCCAGCAGGGACCCTCCAGCAGTTCTCAGGAAGCCAACAAGCTCTACAGCTTCAGGCTGTGTAATGTGATCTAGTAATGTGATCACAGATAAACGAGAGGGGGCGGGCCACCCCCAGCGTCACTTCCAAGGGCTGGTTCACACGGCCACTTTCACCACATAGCAGGGACCTCACCAAGGCACACAGGCTGCCTCTGCAGGAGTTCCTTCTCCATCAGTCACGCCTGCAGCAGTCGCCCCCCCAAAGCTGCTGCAATCACAAGGGGACTGCAGAACTCCCATCTCCTCCAGGGCTTAGAGTAGTGGCTTCAGTTGGCATGGACACGTGTGTGTAACAATGCCTGTTCCAAGCAATGAACAGTTTGACCTCAGAAACAGACTATACTGCAATACCTTGACTTTCATCCATAAGAACATAAGAAGAGCCCTGCTGAATCAGGCCAAAGGCCCATCTAGTCCAGCTTCCTGTATCTCAGTGGCCCACCAGGTGCCCCAGGGAGGCATGAGACAACAAGATGCTTGCATCCCGTTGCCACTCCCTTGCACCCAGTAGTCTGAAGTAGCCTACTACTAGTGTAAGGAGGCTACAACCCATCATTGCCTATAGCCCACAATGGACTTTTCTTCCAGAAATCCGTCCAATCCCCTCTTAAAGGCATCAAGACCAGATGCCATCACCACCTCCTGTGGCAAAGAGTTCCACAGATTAACTACCCACTGGGTAAAAAAGTACTTCCTTGTATCTGTTTTAACTCTCCCAACCCTCAGTTTTAGCCGATGCCCCCTGATTCTGGTGTTTCTCAAAACAGAGGGAAAAGAACATCCCTCTATCGACTCGATCCCTTCCATGCATAATTTTGTATGTCTCAATCATGTCCCCCCTCAGGCGCCTTTTTTCTAGGCTGAAGAGCCCCAAACGCTGCAGTCTTTCTTCATAAGGGAGGTGCCCCAGCCCCATAATCATTTTCGTCGCTCTCTTCTGCAGCTTTTCCAGCTCCACTATGTCCTTTTTGAGATGCAGCGACCAGAACTGGACACAATATTCCGGGTGTGGCCTTACCATCGATTTGTACAATGGCATGATAATATTGGCTGTTTTATTCTCAACCCCTTTTTTAATGACCCCAAGCATGGAATTGGCCTTCTTAATTGCTGCCGCACACTGGGTCGGTACCTTCATTGAATCGTCTACCAGCACCCCAAGACCTCTCTCCTGAGCTGTCACAGACAGCTCAGAATCCATTAGCCTATAGGTGAAGTTTTGGTTTTTGGCCCCAATGTGCATCACTTTACACTTGTCTACGTTGAAATGCATCTGCCATGCGAGTTCACATCCACTCGACTGGCATCGCTTTACTCTTTCAGTCACTTCCAATGACAACCACATTTCAAATTTCATCCGTGTGCTTTTTTCCTCTCTTCAGTTTCATCCAACCTTCTATGACATCCATCAAGGTTCTTACGTTTATTTTTTCTCTTATTTCTGATCACTTAGGTTTTTCATGCATTATATGGTTATTTATGTTTTTTTTGCTGGCCAAAATAAATTTGCAAGCTAAATTAGGCTATTCTTTAACATTCGTCCATTTTTTACTTTCATCCATGTGCTAGTCCCTAACCAGACAAAAGTGCAAGATATTGCTTACCCACACAGTGTCACATGTAAAAATATGAAGTGGGTGGGAATGGACACAGGGAAAAGCAGGTTGATGGCAGGTCTCAGGGACACCAGCTGGGAAGGTGTCGTGATCAGGATTCAAGGCAATTACAGAAGAGTTCCCTTTAAGTAAACCCCAAGTCTCCATGGCAAGCCAAACATGCAAACAGGTGCTGCTGATGGATGAAGCCAGAGCGGGACATATGGAGAGCAGGACGTTCGCCACCTACTGGTGCAAACAAACCACGCAGAAGTTCAGGTTGAGGGCAGAGCAAGGAAAAAGCTCGCACCTGCCTAGGGATGCCAAGCTCATATTCTGCAAGTGGGATTTTATGGCTTCCCACCTTTCTTGCCCCCTCCCAAATGCAATGTTCTTCAGAGACTCCATCAGAGTACAGTCAGCCAGCATAACTAGAAATGCTGACAGCCTCGTCCATCAATTACAATCCCATTGTTGTTGTTGTTCAGTTGCCAAGTCGTGGACCACAGCACACCAGGCCTCCCTGTCCTCCACTAGCTTCCGGAGTTTGCCCAATTTCATGTTCATCGCTTCGGTGACACTATCTAACCATCTCATCCTCTGCCACCCCCTTCTCCTTTTGCCTTCCATCTTGCCCAGCATGAGGGTCTTTTCTAAAGGGTCCGCCCTTCTCATGAGGTGGCCAAAGTATTGGAGCTTCAGCTTCAGGATTTGTCCTTCCAGGGAGCAATCAGGCTTGACTTCTTGGAGGATTGACCGATTGGATCTCCTTGCAGTCCAGGGGACTCTCAAGACTCTTCTCCAACACCATAATTCGGAAGCATCTATTCTTCGGCGCTCCGCCTTCCTTATGGTCCAGCTCTCACAGCCATACATTGCTACTGGGAAAACCATAGCTTTGACTAGGCGAACCTTTGTTGGCACCGTGATGTCTCAGCTTTTTACAATCCCATACAGATCTCATAATTCGAAGCTGGAAAAAGCTGCCTTAAGTACCAGCTGCTGGGTTGTTGCTTGGCTGGGGCTGAGAGAAACATTCCCAGCTGTGCTGTTTGGTTTTTTTATCCATCGGATGCACAACAACACTACACAGCAATACAGACTTCTAGGAAAGGGGCAGTTAGAACTGTGCCTTGAGAACTGTTAAAAGTTGCCAATTTCAGCCAGTGGATCACAGCACAAGCCAGCTGAACAAGAGAACGGTTCCCCATCACCCACAACAGGCAGCTGATTAAGTGTACAATTTATTTATTATCATGAAATCATGCATTTTTTCCTAAGTGTTCCTGTTCTGAAGAAGGCAGAGCCATAGTTCTGCTACTCTGCTTCTTTTCCAGAATTCAAGAGCCCAACTATAACTTAACTCTGCATCATCTTATGACGACAACATTGTGACCTGTTAGACGTCTCACTCCTGGGGTTTCAACACTCAGCCAGGGTGTCAAAGCTGCAGAAAAAGATCACTATGGACATCTTTCTCTCCCCAACCTTGCAGCATCCTGCCACAAAAGACAGTACAAGTCAGGTGGCTCAAGAGCTCAGAAGACACCCTGTGTCCAAACAGGCACCTGCACATGAAGCACATTTTGCATCATGAGAAGTTCGCTTTGAGTGTCTTGCAGCCGCTAAATCCACACATTGATGGAGCCTCAACCTTCCAGCACCTTTTTAATGAACCACATTTCTTCTGTGCCCAAAGGTTTCAGGTTGTAGCCTTTCAGCTCTGGTTTACCTAAGGAAGAATCAGAAGACACTGTGCAGTCAGAGAAAAAACAAGCCAAAACAGTGGAGGAATCTGTAGCTTCCCTGGCAACATGTGACTTGATTCATGAGATGTGCCATTCCCAAGTTGGTGTATCTTGTCATCTCATGTTATACAACACGTAGATCAGAGAGCCAAATTTTTGGGAAGTGGTTCCTTACTGGGGGAACCCCACTTTCTAGGTTTAAAAAAACAGAACTGAATGAGGAAAGAAAATTTCCCAGCGAAACTTGGAACAGAAAGTCACACAATATGCCTGAACCAGGAAGTTTTCTGCTCTTAGAAAGGCAAGCCCTCAGGGGTAAGCTCCCGTCCCTATCAGCAGGTAATATAAGTGCTGCTGGGGTACATGCAGACACAGGAAGTCTGCTGATAACTGGTAGCACCACAGGGGGACTTGCATGACTTTTGCCAAGAGGAATCCCCCCCCCCATTGCAGTGAATGTGTGGTCATAAGACCATAAGAAAAGCCTCGCTAGATCCGGCCAAGGGCCCATCTAGTCCAGCTTCCTGTATCTCACACAATGGCCCACCAGTTGCCTCAGGGAGCACACAAGACAACCGGATATTTGTCTCTGGCTGCCACTCCCCTGCACCTGGCATTCTGAGGTAGCCTATTACCCTTGCACCTCCCCCATTACCCTCACACTGCCCCAATAGTGTCCTCCTCCACAGTGTCACTATGGGTTGACACTGAACTGCAACTCACAGACACGTTTTGCCACATAATAACTACACACCTGGTGCAAGCCTAAGTGAGTGATCCTACCGAGGGACATGTCCAAGTAGCTTGCATTAGGCCTTCATTTCCTTTTGCCTCAATTTCAGGTCTTGTGTTGCCTATTTCAACCTTGCCCATTTTCTTTTTCTGAGTTTCCTAATACACTATTTCTATCTGCAAAAACTTGCCAATCAGTTTTGTCCAATCCAGGGCAGAGCTACAGCCCCTTATGGTATTAGAAATAACGCTTTGCTAACTTTGCAAGCCTCATTTGCACAGGTAAGGAGAAGCTGGGGTTGGCCAGGTCCGTTGGCTCTCCAGACACTTTGTTAGTGACCAGGTTCTGTGTCAGGGGAGCCCAGCTAACTGAGCTGCGGGAAGGGCATGGAGGGGGAGGGAGTCTTTCCTGCCCGAGGGGAGCGATGTCCTCATGCAGGACCTCCAGCACTGGGTCAGCCACAGTCGTCCCAGGAGGACACCTGAAGGTGTGTGGGAAGGTCAGGTGTGTGGGCTGTTTGCCTGGCTCCTCCCCCCCGCCCCTGCCTTGGGGGCCCCGGCAGATCACCACAAGGTGGCACGAAGAGTAGCAGCAACAAGGAGGAAAGTATCAACACACCTGATCTGAATTCCACCAGGCTCCCCATCACATCCACGGCATAACGTAAATTATTCCCTGCCTATTTGACAAGTACCTTGAGCTTCCAAGAGACGGCTGACCTTCACTTTCAGCTCTTCCCTCAGTCTTGCTATTTCTTCATCTAAGAGGTCTTGATCTGGAGAAATAGTGGAAGTCGTAAGAAATCACCTGGCTGATTTAAGACACAGTTTAACTCAGGCTCATGACCTGGATTATTGCATGTGCTCCTGACTTCCTAGTTCAGCTGAAGCGGTGACTGAAGGCATGCTCTTCCTCTTCGTTCAAAACCCTGCCGTTTTTGTTGTATTACGGCATGTTTTAACCACACAACAAGAGACTCCTCAGTTACTGTCCTAACTAGTATGAATCATGACCCACCGGAATCAACAAGAAAAAGATGTTCTGTCTTTTGTAACTGCAACTACATGCAAGGGAAGGCTTGCATCCCAATAAACCTAGAAAATTCAGTGCATTGGTTTTGTTTTACCCTGCAGGACTAAGAGATTGTCCTATTTTATGGAAAGGATTAGCTTTTCCTGCAGGGCATATTGGGTGATGGCCGCAGGAGCAATGTATACCCTACAGGTCGGCATGCTTGCATTTCAGATTGTGGAGTTATCGGCTCAACAAATACCTGATCAGAAACAAACCCTCAAGAACTATTTGAAAGCAAAGGTTCTGTGGAATACCAATTCCTGGCCTGACATTCTCTCCCATGCAGAAGGCTAACGGGCAACTCCTGGCCTTTGGGGGACAGAAGCGTGTTTTCTAGGTGCTGTGGTCTGTTACACAGAACACATCATATGGAGCCATGCACAAGCAATGTTCTGACCCATTAGGCATGCGGGAGGCTACTGCAGGCAAAGGCACAGGGAAGCAGGAGCAGTTGGGACCCCTTTCCTTGTCACAGCCTCTGCTTCCCTCATCAAGGAGCCAACTATTCCTGCTCCTCCCCACCCCAAAGAGAGACAATGACACACTGATCTGGCATTCTGAAAATGAGCTCAGACCAGACAAAATTGGCTGCTTGCCAGGAGGGTGAACTGCAGGGTGAACAAATGGAAGGGCATTCCCCAACAGTGCCTCAAGAACCAAGAGGGGTTCTTCTCATCTAGACTGCAGCAGGCACCAAGCCTGCCCCTCAGCCAATTTTTACTCAGTGCCACGAAGCTGCAGAAAAAGACTGGTGGAAAGGCAGGCAAAGGGCTGGACTTGGCTCAGGCTGCTTAAAAGTCAAATGATGCCCATTTTGAGGACAACCATCTAATGGTGCAACCTGGTCCGCACTGTTAAACCTTTGGCTTCGCAAGAAGAGGGAAGAAGCCTGCCCGGGGTTTCACTCACCCCTCTGCAACATGTCCTTGGTCTTCGTTTTCGGAAGCTGCACGAACATGCTCCCAAAGCAAACCATGACTTTCTCTGAAAGGAGAAACAAGCTCAAGCTGAGATGACTGAAGAGTGTCATCAAGCAGCCAGATCAATTCTAAGCCCCCACACCTGCACCTGACACAATCCCTGTTCTTGTCCTGCCCCTCCCCAAACTGGACGTAACCAGAACCAGGTTTCACACTGTGACACACACACACACTGACAATCGATGCCTTGAAAAGAGGGAGAAATGCTGAATTCCACATTACAAGGCAAAAAACGTAAAGGAGACAGACAATGTAAAATCTACGGTTGGACCAAGGGTTTTCTCAAAGGCCCAAACCAAGACTTACAAGAGCCAAAGTATGGCCCAGATGCTGGTCAAGTGCATTTATTCCCCCTTGTCCTCATTAGCACCTATGACGAGTGCACGCCCCCCCCCCATACACACCAGCATGCAAGGGAAGCAAGACAGTTTGCGGCACACAATCTTCCCTCAGGGAGAGGAACGAGACATTGTTGCCACCCGTGGCAAACATTCATCACTCAACTTAATGCGCTGCCGGGAAACACACAGCCAGGAGAGGGCTGTGCAAGTGAGGGAGTCGTCAGCACCAATGTGAGAAGTGACCATAGCTATTACAAGCACAGCTGGATGCCACAACCACTGCAGCATTTCCTGATCTCCTTATCCTCCCATTTACTGTTTTCGGGAAGTGCTCAGCACTAGCTCAGCCAGAGACTTGCAATGGCAGAATTAACCCTGGCATCGAACTGGTTCTGGCACTGTGACCAATCAGGATTCTGCAAGGCCTCAGACATCTACTCTGGAGCAGAGATCAAGAACAAAAGGGATTCTTACTTGCAAACCAAGTGCACACCTTTCGGGCTTTATAACATTTTTATTTAGAGTGGGCTAGAAAAATATTTCAAATCAGAGATAGTCCAGCAGAGATCTGAAGCATATTCAGATTCCTAAGATGCAGCATTGGACATCTACGCGTTCAGGAGACGAGGATTTTTCTAGTCCTTCCCTTCCCAAAACCTTAGAACAGATAACAATAACTGAGCTCTAAGGAGCAAGGAGCAGGTGGTCAGCTCAAAACACAACACAAAGGAAAAATGAACCACACAAACATCCAGGATGTTTTCTAATTTGGACCTTAGTAGCCAAGAAGGAAATGGGGCAAAGAGCAGGCTATGGGTTGGGTTGTTCTGCAACTCCAGGCACAGGATCTTGTGCACAGAGCCCTGAAATTGCACCTATTTTGTTTAGAAACACATGTATTTCTAGGCCTCATTGTGCGGGGCATATATAGGAAGATTAAAATGCACAATGTCAGTTCATTTACACTGTTTATTCTGAATACAAAGTCCAAGCTTTCAAAATGCAGGATTCAGAAATTGCCTTTACATTCAATATATTCAGTCTTGACTTCTTTTTCTTTCCTGGAACAATTATGTCACATTCAACGTTATTGGAAACGCCCACAAGTTCCTTGTTTCCCTTTCTTGCTTCAGCCAGCGCTCCCTTGGAAGTGGGAGAGGAAACACAGAGGATGCTGGATTTGACAGCTCAATAAGCACAATTCAAATGCTCATTTTTCAGGCATGGAAGGAGTCAGGGACCTTCTCAAACATGCCAAGCACTGAGGCATTCGTGAGATACTCTGCCACAGAGAACCTTACGTTTGTTCTGTGGCCTAACAAAGAAAGCCACATAACAGGCTCCAGAGCATAACCTGTTGCCCCAGACATCAGCACAAATGCTTACAGACTAGGGGCACAATTCTAACCAACTTTCCAGCACTAGGGTAAGGGCAATGCAACTCTGAGGTATGGGAACAAACAGTCCCTTACCTTGAAGAGGACTCCGTGACTGTCCCGTCCCCCACAACTGCAGGACGAAACACGTCCCATTGGTACAGCTATGTTAGTGCTGGAAAGTTGGCTAGGATCGCACCCTAAATCTGGTGCAATCCCACAGCACTCCTCCCCCCACCCCACAGGCAAAGAGCCACCTGACATACTCCAGGCCCCTCCATGACCAGGGACCATGATCTCTGAAACAACAGCATTACACACAGTGCAGCACTAACAAAAGGGGACAGAAGGCTCTCAGTTTGGTGGAGTTTCTGCTTTGTGAACAGAAAGTTCACCCCCTGTGACATCTCCAGTTAAAAGGATCTCAAATTGATTGTCTGCCCATTTGAGCAGACAACCCGGGGCCAGAGAGACCAAAAGTCTGACTCAGTTTCTAGTAGCTTCAACATGAACCCTCACCTGAAGCGCCTGGCTCCTTGCCGAGAGCCCTCAGGGCCTCCCGGTTCTGATTGCGTTTATGATCCAGATCCACAATCTAAAAGAGAATTGCGTAAATTGTCAGTTTATGTCAATAGCAATGAAGAACTGACACAAACACTCTTTGTTACCCACACAGGTTGTACACGCATGTGGTGGAGAGGTCATTTGAACCATTTACAACAAGCACACGCTCAGAACAGAATCCTAACCTGGAGTCAGGCCGGCACAGTTAAGGCCAGCAGTTTGGCTGGCACTAGGGCAACGGTAAAGCACGTTTGGACCACTCTCGGAGCCAGGGAGGATGATGCACGTCTGTGTGCTGGCCTCTTTGACTCTGAGAATAGTCCAAACATACTTTACAGTGTCCCTTGTGCCAACCACATTTTGCTGGTCTAACTGTGCCGGCCTAACTTCAGGTTAGGATTGCGCCCCCAGTGCCACACAGCTCTATTCAAACTGCTCACATACATTGTGAACAATTCAGACAACCTCTGTGACAAAGCATGGTGGAACCCAGGCAGGAAAAAAGTGCTGCTCTTTGGATCAGAGTGGTCTTGCAAACGGGCACCGGAAGACCTTTTCATGTGCTTCTGCCACCTTGACATTCTCTTGCTCCGGAACCAGACTCTTGCTACTTTTCCTTCCCTCCCTCCCTCTCCACTGAGCTAACCCCTGCTAACTGGGCAAGAGGCACTTTTTCCAGTGGTGTTCCTCTTATATTTAGCAGGGGGAGAGTAATTGTCCCTCATCACCCCTGCGCAGTCTTTTTGGTGGCTGTTGCTGGCGGGCTGCCTTTTTTTTTTTTTAGATTGTGAGTCCTTTTGGGACAGGGAACCATTTAACTTTATTATTACTATTTGCCTGTAAACTGCTTTGTGAACTTTGTATTGAAAAGCGGTATATAAGTACCTGTTGACTGACTGACTGAGCTGTATGATGCAAATAAGGTATCACTAACACTGAAGGATCTGTTGAATACACAGGAGCGGCCAAGGAATGCAGGTGCTGCCCGAGGAGTCTGGGGGCACCTCTGGGAGATGCTGGGGTTCCATTCCAGACCCCACCATGCATACTGGGGGTGCCTTTTTAAAGATAGGGGAGTATCAATGATTTTATTGCAACAAGGTAAAAAAAAACTTTGTTTAATGTTCTATCTTTTTAAAAGGTGTCCCAGTATCCACGGCATCTGTGGATAACTGAAACTGTGGCTACCAAATCAGTGGATACCAGGGCACATCTGTAATTTTGCCTGTATTATTGTTACATTGTCATTACTACTACAATTAATATCACTACTATTATTACTGCTCAGGGACACAAAAGAGCTTCAAAAAAGTTTTAGTTATTATGCTTCTCCCCACTGTTTAATAAAGTGGCTGACCCACCTTACGGGATCGTCGTGCAGATGGCAAAAAGCACTACACTTCTAGCTCAGCAGGTCTGCTCAGCAGCAAGTGGAACCCCTCGCCACAGGACGTGGTGCTGGCCTAGAGGGGGGGCAAAATGCTAAGTGTTGCAGGAGCCTGAGTTCCCATCCTGGGTAAAGTGGCCCCTCGCCTTCACAGCTATTCGCGGCCACTGAGGCTCCTGCAACACTTAGCATTTTAACTCAGGCTCCTGCAACATTTAGCATCCCCCCCCCCGGCCAGATGCAAAGGAGCGGCCACGGGATGCAGGTGTTGCCCGAGGCGTCTGGGGGGCCTCTGGGAGATGCAGGGACCTGGGCTAGGCGGGCCCCGATCCAGCGGGGCTCCTCAGGGTCCACGTGCACCTGCTCCCCGGAAGAGGGGGAGGGGCGGGGGAGGCCCCGCCCTTCATCACGCAGCCCCCCCTACCTGCTGCCTGCTGCCCATCACCTCCTCGGCCAGCGCCTCCACCTCAGCCAGGTAGCCGAGCACGAATTCGGGGTCTCGCCCGTCCATCGCAGCCGGGGCCTAGTCGCTTTCCGGCCCGCGCAGGAGCCTCGCCACGCTCCTACGGGAGGAGGGGTTGGTTGGTAACCAAGGCAACCATCGGGCCTTCTTGGCCTCGCGCATGCGCGGCAGGAGCCGGGCCGGTGGGCGGCGCCTCGCCCGCAGAGGACCGCGCAGGCGCCGCGAGGGGCGTGTCCTCTTCTGCAGTAGGAATTGCGAGCATCGTCGTGCAGGCGGTGTCCTGTGCACCGGCCTGCTTTCGGGGGTAGTGACAAAGGCTGCAATCGCATGCATATTTTCCCGGGAGTAGGTCCCATGGAGCACAATGGGACTTACTTCGGGGGAGACCTGCTTGGGCTGCAGACGTGGCTGAGCACCTGCCTGCGTCCGTTGCAGCTGCTCCGCCTCGCGGGGATGCCGGTCGCTTATTCCTCTGCGTTAAGAGCGCCCTCTAAAATAGCCGCTCGAAGGAGTGCTGGATGGAGACTAAAGTTGCCCCGCGCCAGAGGTGGGGCCTGCAGGGCTCCGCGGGGCGGGCCCACATCTCAGCGGCACCACTTCCGAAAAGGCTGACCGGCCTGCCTGCGTGCCCCTGCGCTGCTCATCTCACAAGGCAACAGCGCCAGCGATGTACTGTACGGCGAGGGTGGGGCAGGCGAGGCAGAATTGCCCTACGTAGTACTCTGAAAAGTGCATCCGCTGCTGCTGCAGCGGCTGTGATCCTGCAAACACTTACAACCCATGGGCTCCAGCTGCTCAAAGCTCGAGATCACAGCGGTGGCGGCACTTTTCAAAGAACTCTGTAGGGCAGTTCTGCCTCACCTGCCACACGCTCACCGCATGTCGCTGATCAGCGCAGGGGAAAGGACCTCTGGGGCAGTGGTGTGCCAGGGCGCAGGGGAAATGCTAAAGTTTTCAAGCTCCTGAGTGCCTGTGTAAAGCTGCCCCCATCCCCTCCGGAGCCATTCGCGACTGCAAAACCAAAGCGGAGGAGATGCTCCCAACAGCTGCAAATGGCCCTGAAGGTTGAGGGGAGGAGCCACTTTACCCAGGAGCTCAGGCTTCTTCAAAACTTAGTGTTTTGCCCCCTATAGGAATGCCAGTAAATGGGTATACTTGCACGTGCATATCACATGCACCCCCTTGATGTCATCCTTACAACAACCCTGTACTTATTTTTATCCCCATATTGCAGCTGGGGAAGACTGAGGTCCAGAGGGAGAAATTTGTCCAAAACACAGCAGGTTAGGAAATACATTTTCCCCTCTCCTGAATAATTCCTCCTTCCCCTGCAGGGTTTGTAGGGGTGTGGCTACAGTTCTCTGGGACGCGTTGTTCTGCTCCTACAATTACACAACATGTCCTGGCTCTCAGACAGTGCTCCTTTGTTTCTGGATGGTGTGACTGGCTCTCCTGCATTACGGCAAAGTGCTGGACAAAATCATCTTCTTCCAATTCTATCATTTACTAGCTGTTTGTGACCCGGCGTTGCCCGGGGGCAGAAATTATCCCCAGGCTCTATTAGGAG
The DNA here is from genome assembly GCA_029204185.1 of Lerista edwardsae. NCBI lineage: Eukaryota > Metazoa > Chordata > Lepidosauria > Squamata > Scincidae > Lerista > Lerista edwardsae. The sequence goes on along the minus strand of JAJKFI010000104.1, from coordinate 610,205 downwards.
GAGGAATGAGTTTGTTCTGCAGTGCACCCCCACCTCTGGGGGCGTATGGGGGGCCCTACCCCCACAGTATATCTGTCCAGATCTTAAGGAAGGAGTGTACCACGTGTGGTGTACATTGTTCCAGGCGTTCCAGAGTAATGGTGGAACATACACACAAATATGCAAACCTCCCTCAAAAGCATGACATAGGGAGATTCATATATAGACATATAGAACCCGTCCCTGAAATAAAGCAGTATTGATGACCTGGAACCCACAATGCACACTATCACTGTGAAATGAATGAGGAAACAGGGACACGATCAACTAAGAGAGCAACATGAAGGTCCCACTTACTGTCTGCAGGTCCTGTGGCAGGATAGCCCTGATGTATGAGAAACAGGCAGAGGTGGCCTGTTAGCTCCCTGGACATAGGCCCCTGGATCTGACTGGCTGCTGGAACTCTCTGGATCCTGCTCTTTCCACCCTGGCCCACTCAGGCCAGGCAGGCCAAGCAGTTTAGTTTCACTTTCTGTTCTGCCTCTGTCTGGTAGCTGAGCTGCTGCAGAATCGTCTGTGACCACAGGGTGGCAGGAGACCTGTAGCCCAATGCAATCCCCTTGGTTCCTGACGATCCGGGCCCCCTCCCTGAAAAACGGGGGGCTGTAGAGGGGTCTGACCCCCGCAGTGATTCCTTCCAGGCTGCAAGGTACGTGTGTGCCAAGTTTCGTGGCCGTGGGTCAAGGGACGGAGACGTGTATAAGGAACATACATACATACCCATACACCCACGTCCGTTTTTATATATATAGATATAGATAAGCAAGGTAGCCGTTTTCAGTGCAGAAAGTTACAAAACTCCAACTCAGGGCCAAACGGGCTTAAATCTATGCTTCTGACACCCAGGCAATAGCATTGGGGGGACGGGAGGTAGGTTCTGCAGGAGCCTGCACTCCTGGGTAAAGTGGCTCCTCCCCCTCACAGCCATCAAATGCCATCAAAACGTCGCATTTTGCCCCCCCCCCCCCTCAGAATGCCACTGCGCCCAGGCCGGCCCTCTCTCCAGCCCGCTGTGCTGGTTCTTGGGAAATGCATTGGAAAATTATTCATGAGCATGTCACATCTTCATCTCCCTCATCACTGTATGTTCTAACATGTAAAAAGAAAACATTTCCAAGACTTTTCAACACCCACCCCCCCATTTTTCTTTGTCCCGTTTTTGGTCCCATGCTTGGCCCATTTTTCTTTGTCTTGCATTGACAAACGCCCTTTCCTGGATTATTTGCTAGAGAAGCAGCATCTGAATATTTGGCAGCCGTAAATGGGTTTTTTTTTTTGTGGGGGGGGGGAATGGCTATTTCTGTGGAAACAAGTCAGCAGAACTTCTGATGAACTGGCAACTCTGCCGCATGAAGTCCTAAATTACGTTAATGTAATTAAACCGGGGCGCTCAGTTCACGGGAGGCATCTGCTAAATGCACAAAAGCAATAAAAGTGAGAAATTGTGGCTTCTCGGAGACTTGTCCCTGCCAAATAGCTGGCCGGTTGTCATTAGGAGATTGCAGGCTCTTCTTGGCACAGAGGAGACACTTCAGCTGCCGACTGAGTTCTCTGGCTGAAACCAGATTGTGCATGCTTGGAACCTTAGCCCAGATGCGGGAAAGGAAGCAGGTCTTCTGTGGAGCAACAGATGAGGAACATAAGAACATAAGAACATAAGAAGAGCCATGCTGGATCAGGCCAAGGGCCCATCTAGTCCAGCTTCCTGAATCTCACAGCGGCCCACCCCAGGTGCCCCAGGGAGGCAGGAGACAACAAGATGCTTGCATCCTGTTGCCACTCCCTTACACCCGGTACGTGTAGCCCACCACCTTTGTAAGGAGGTTGCACAATCCATCATTGCCTAGAGCCCACAATGGATCTTTCCTCCAGAAATCGGTCTAATCCTCTCTTAAAGACATCAAGACCAGATGCCATCACCACCTCCTGTGGCAAGGAGTTCCACAGATTAACTACCCGCTGGGTAAAAAAGTACTTCCTTTTATCTGTTTTAACTCTCCCAACCCTCAGTTTTAGCGGATGCCCCCTGGTTCTGGTGTTGTGAGAGAGGGAAAAGAACATCCCTCTATCAACTCTATCCCTTCCATGCATAATTTTGTATGTCTCAATCATGTCCCCCCTCAGGCGCCTTTTTTCTAGACTGAAGAGCCCCAAACGCTGCAGTCTTTCTTCATAAGGGAGGTGCCCCAGCCCCGTAATCATTTTTGTTGCTCTCTTCTGCACCTTTTCCAACTCCACTATGTCCTTTTTGAGATGCGGCGACCAGAACTGGACACAATATTCCAGGTGCGGCCTTACCATTGCTTTGTACAATGGCATGATAATATTGGCTGTTTTATTCTCAACCCCTTTTTTAATTACCCCAAGCATGGAATTGGCTTTCTTAATTGCTGCTGCACACTGGGTCGATACCTTCATGGAATTGTCCACCAGCACCCCAAGATCTCTCTCCTGAGCTGTCACAGACAGCTCAGAACCCATTAGCCTATAGGTGAAGTTTTGGTTTTTGGCCCCAATGTGCATCACTTTACATTTGTTTACGTTGAAACGCATCTGCCATTTGGCTGCCCATTCCCCCAACTGGGAGAGATCCTTCTGGAGCTCTTCACAATCCTCTCTGGTTTTCACCACCCGGAAAAGTTTTGTGTCATCTGCAAACTTGGCCACCTCGCTGCTTATCCCTGTCTCTAAGTCATTTATGAATAAGTTGAAAAGCACGGGCCCCAAGACAGATCCCTGGGGCACTCCACTTTTCACCTCTCTCCATTCTGAAAATTGCCCATTGACCCCCACTCTCTGTTTCCTGGCCCTCAACCAATTCTGGATCCATAAGAGGACCTGCCCTCTTATTCCCTGATTGTGAAGTTTCTTCAGCAGCCTTTGGTGGGGGACCGTGTCAAACGCCTTCTGAAAATCCAGGTATATGATATCCACAGGTTCACCCACATCCACGTGCCTGTTGACCTTTTCAAAGAATTCCAAAAGGTTTGTGAGGCAAGACTTACCCTTACAGAAGCCATGCTGACTTTCTTTTAGCAGTACTTGTTCCTCTATGTGTTTTAGGATTTTATCTTTGATGAGGCTTTCCACCATCTTACCCGGAACAGACGTTAGGCTGACCGGCCTGTAGTTTCCAGGGTCCCCCCTTCTCCCTTTTTTAAAGATTGGCGTGACATTGGCTATCCTCCAATCCTCTGGCACCGTGGCCGTTTGAAGGGACAAGTTGCATACTCTAGTTAAGAGGAAATCCTGCACCACCAAGGAACTGTGTAGAAGCTTTCGACAAAGCAGCTAATTTGCCAACACTTGTTTGGGGCCCAGATCCCCCAGGCAACCTTCATCAGTTCGCACACTTAGGACAAGGGGGATTCGGATAAGGGGGATGTGGGATCTGGGGTGTCCTTTAGAGTCAGTTCCAATAAGAACTTTCAGCCAAATTAGGGGGGCTTGGGGGCAGAAGAAGATGAAATTCCCTTGCTTATCACATTTTCAGGGGTGGGGTATTTTGGGGGGGAGCAGAATGTGGGGCATTCCCATGGCCCCCCTCCCCATAGGGCCACCACTCACCAAGAAGAGCACTTGTGGTGCCACACGCAAAGTGAAGCAGCTGTAAATAGTTGGTGGTGACAGGATGACATCACCAGCAATTGCTTCCAGGGGGCCAACTTTGGGCCACTGGGAGGCAGGGGTAGGTGGGTGGGCCCAAAGTATGGCAAAGTAAAGCTGCTTTGCTTGCCCCACTGACCTGCAGTTCATAGAGATCCTGGCTGAAGCAGTAGTGCGGGGCACTGCAAACTTGGGGTCCAATGTGACAACCTTGGCTTAAGGCCGCCCCTGATGGCATCCCTGCCTTGTGGAGCCACGGTTCTGATGAAGTCTGCCTTGCCACACACTCCAGCCACGGTGTGCACCTGGCCCCGGTGCCGTCATCATTGCAGTGATTCCATGGGGAGCTCACAGGCTGCCGCTCCTCCGACTGACTGGGGAACTGGATTTTTGCACTGAAACAGCAGGATGACGACGAGTGAAATGGAAAGGAAAAAATGACGGAGAAAAAGCACAGAGCGAGGAAATGGAAAAGGTCTGAAGATAAATGGCTGCATCCCCGAGGGGTTTCCACAGGCACCAACCAGCTTAATCAATGCATGAGGAGCGGAAAAGGGGCAGGGACGATGAACACAGACGAATGGAAAGGAATTGGGGGGGGGCAGAAGAAACACCTGCAAGCTCTTGAAAGGAGGCATCAGGATTCCAGGCGGGCAGAGGGAAGAGCAACGCTTGGGATGGATGGAAAGGGGACATGAGGACCGGTCAGATGCCTGCCTGGCTGTATCTGCCACTCCTGCTACAATCGCCAGCAGCCAGCGGCAGGGGGAGGAGCCCAGGACTGTTAAGAACATAAGAACATAAGAAGAGCCCTGCTGGATCAGGCCAAAGGCCCATCTAGTCCAGCTTCCTGTATCTCACAGCGGCCCACCAGGTGCCCCAGGGAGGCATGAGACAACAAGATGCTTGCATCCTGTTGCCACTCCCTTGCACCCGGTACCAGTAGCCCACCACCTTTGTAAGGAGGTTGCACAATCCATCATCGCCTATAGCCCACGATGGACCTTTCCTCCAGAAATCCGTCCAATCCCCTCTTAAAGGCATCAAGACCTGATGCCATCACCACCTCCTGTGGCAAGGAGTTCCACAGATTAACTACCCGCTGGGTAAAAAAGTACTTCCTTTTATCTGTTTTAACTCTCCCAACCCTCAGTTTTAGCGGATGCCCCCTGGTTCTGGTGTTTTGAGAGAGGGAAAAGAACATCCCTTTATCGACTCTATCCCTTCCATGCATAATCTTGTATGTTTCAATCATGTCCCCCCTCAGGCGCCTTTTTTCTAGGCTGAAGAGCCCCAAATGCTGCAGTTTTTCTTCATAAGGGAGGTGCCCCAGCCCTGTAATCATTTTAGTCGCTCTCTTCTGCACCTTTTCCTGTTCCACTATGTCCTTTTTGAGATGCGGCGACCAGAACTGTACACAATATTCCAGGTGCGGCTTTACCATTGATTTGTACAATGGCATGATAATATTGGCTGTTTTATTCTCAACCCCTTTTTTAATGACCCCAAGCATGGAATTGGCCTTCTTAATTGCTGCCGCACACTGGGTCTACACCTTCATTGAATTGTCCACCAGCACCCCGAGATCTCTCTCCTGAGCTGTCACAGACAGCTCGGAACCCATTAGCCTGTAGGTAAAGTTTTGGTTTTTTGCCCCAACATGCATCTGTTCTGCATTTGCCATCCTTGTTGCTGGCACAGGAACCCCCCCTTGCCAATGGAGAGGGAAGGGGCTGGGGACTGCCCCTGTTCGTCACCTTCACTGCGTCCACTTTACAGCAGGTGGAAACCTTCACTCTCAGTGTTTCTAGCAAATTATGGGTGCAATCCTAAGCAATTTTCCAGCACTGGGGCAAGGGCAATGCAGCTCTGGCGTAAGGGAACAAGCGTTCCCTTACCTTGCGGAGGCCTCTGTGACTACTACTCCACTGCAGGATGCAGCACCAGCCCCATTGGCACAGCTGTGTCAGTGCTGGGAAGTGGGTTAGGACTGTGACCTATCATGGCTTCCGACCATAAGATTTTCTCTTTACTGACATTTTCTATTGACTCAGTCCAATGGCTTCAAGTAGTGTTAAGCTGCCTCTAGGGCACAGGTTCCCAAACTCTTCGGCATCATGACCTACTTTTCCCGGAGGGAGCCCAAGGGAGCATCTGGGGGGCTCCTCTGGGTCACAATGGGATGCAGACCCACTTTATTGGCCTCTGCGGGCCTCAGAAGCACCTTTCATTTTCAGATGCACACTAGGAGTGGCTTCTGGAGGCTTCTGCAGGCCATTCTGAGGCCAGTGGAGGGCAATCAAGGGGTCTGCATCCCAGTGCAACCCAGGCAGTGGTGTCATCCAAATGATTTAGGAACAGGTACTCACTTTTGATTGGCACTTTTCGGGGTCCGCCCACCAGAAGTGACGTCATAAGCCGGAAGTGATGTTGTGGCAGGAAGTGAGGTCATAGCCGGAAGTGATGTCATGATGCTGCCACTACCATGCTGCCTGCCTGCCTGCCTCCTCACAGAAAGTGCAGGCAATGGCTGCGGGCGTGCTGTACGCATGCACAGCTGCTGAGCCAACCAGCCGATGGGGCCAGCTTCGAGTGGGCGGGGCCAGCTCAACTTCTAGGAACCGGTACTCACGTAGTGGTGCGTAGTGGGTGCATGACATCACTGAACCCAGGGTTTCCCCCCCCCCAGAGACTCCTGGTAATTCTTTCAGCTTCCAGAGTGGCTCCTATTTGGAGTCATTTGAGAGCCAGAGTGAGTGCAGGGTCTCCAAGTGGGATGTTATGAGGGGGGTACAAAGTCAGGCCCCTCCCCAAAGGGAGATGGGAGGGGTGAAGCAGGGCGGGGGAGGGCAGGGACAGGGTGGGTGGAGAAGGGGCACCATGGGGCAAGGGGAGGGCGGTGGCTGCTAGAGAACTACCCAGAGCCAGGTCTATCCATCCTGCCACCCAGTTGGCCCAGCCTCCATCCCAAGGAGAGGGCTGGGAGGAAGGACAGCTCCTGCGGAGCGGGCAGGCTTGAAGACCGGCTATCCTGATGCCGCCTGTTTACCTGATTAATGGAAAGGAATCACCTAGACACCTGCCTGCCTCCCTTGGAGTAAGCTAGACGGGAATGCGAGCCAATTCGCAGGCTCACCCCTGGCAGGGACTCCGCCCCACACGGAAGGGAAGGCGCTTTTGGCGCTTGCAGAACAAAAAGACGAAGGCAACCTGTGGTGCTCTCGGCAGGTGAATTTGTCCCAAAAAATGTGGGGAACCAAAAAGGCCCAGGAAAGAAGTGGGGACAGAGGGATTTGTGTCCCGGACTGGTGGGTTGTGATCCACCACCCTTAAGGGGCAGGGAGGGAGGAAAGCAGCGATGCGACCCGCAGGATCGCGCCACTGCCAGGGACAAACAGGGCTTCTTAAATCGCACAGGTGGCTGTGCTGGCCTCCAGGAGGTGCAGGGAGTGTCGTGGGCACCTCTGCAGGGCTCCCCAAGCCTCCAATGAGCTAAAAATAGTGATCAGAACCCACTTCTGGTTTGCCATCACAAACTGGAAGTGGTCTCCTGTTGCTAGTTTTAGTGTTTTGGAGGCTTGGGGAGCCGCGGTGTCCCTGTCAGAGGCCAGTGCTTCCACCTGTAAGTCCAGAAAAGCCCCTTTGTCCATGGCAGCAGCACGATCCTGGGAAAGACGCTGCTGCCTGTCCCCTCCCCTGCAACTACTTACATGGTCCCCAACTTCCTCGTAGAAGTTTGGGAGGGGCGCCATGGAGTCATGGAGGCCTCCTCAAGTTCAGAGAACGCTTGCTCCCTTTCCTCAGGGCTGCCCTGCAGTTGCATCGGTGGTGTTGGAAAGTTGGATAGGATTGGGCCCACAATGAAGGGGATGGCCATTGATTCAAAAGAGAGGAGTTAATCACACAACAAAAACAGTCATGTCTCTCAGCATCTGCTGGGGTTTGGATCTGGGGCTCCCCACTGATGCCAAAAACAGTGTTAAATAAAAGCAGTCAAAAAACAAAACAAAAGCAAAACACATGTTAGTCAGGCAGCCAATTAGAACTGCTATTTTGCAGTTCGCTCCAAGAAAAGCAACTCCCTCCCTCAGCCCTCGCTGGCTGAAGAATGGAATGCAAACGGGATTAATCACTTCCACATTCCATTGTTCAGTGACCCAAGGTGAAGGGGGGGCATTGCGCAATAGCAGTTCCTAAAAGCAGTTTTTAGTTCAGGGATTGTAAAGGAACTCCCCCCCCCCGCTTTTCCAGGGATTGGCTTCTTATCTGCAGTGGCCATCAGTGTTAATCCGTGGATAAAGAATCAGTGTATAAAAAAGTATATACCATTATGTTTAATGTAATGTCTTTTTGACAACGGCCCTGAGTGAGGGGATGAGGGAGGGACAAAGAAAGGATTACTGATCTCATTGGTTCTTGCAGTGCATTCGTAATGATTCTGGTTCTTATGTAATGAGTCGGTAATGATTCTGGCTCTAATGATCCAGGAGAAAGAGAGAGTGCATTTTGGCAGGGGTCTCATTCTTTTCCTCCTGTCTATACTGATTGAAAGATGACAACACATTGAAAGCCCTAAGAAGGATTTCTGGATGGCTTCTGAATCTCTCTGATACTTTATATTAGGCAATCTTCATAAGTCATCTCTTGCCACCCAGGGGAGAGTCACTGAAAAGTGATGCTCGGGACCAGATTAAATGCTTCAAGGCAGACGGCGTTTTCCTTTGTGGGCATCTTCAGAGTCCCGTCAGGTGAGGCATGGCAGTAGTGAAAGAGGCTTCTGCACTGTGATGGGCTCCCTACCTCCTGGCGGTGAGAGGACTTGAGGGCCAATCTGCTCCCACACAATTTCCTCCACTCACTGCAGAGGGGAGAACAGGAGATTTTGTGGCATTTCAGTTATACTGATCCACAAATCCTGAATGTACCTGAAAGGAGGGGGAGAGTTTTTTCCCCAGTAGTTTACCAGCAAATATGGAGGGCTCCTTTTGACCTTTTGACATGGCCCCCTTTTCTGCCTTCCGGTATCAAGCGCCTTCAGGGTTCTGCTCTCAACCTCCCTTGGCCAAACGGAGTTCACCAGATTCGAGAGAGGGAGGAATAAAGCAGGCTGATGGTGGGGGGTTTGGGGAGGATGTTGGAAAGGAGGGAGTGGCAGGCAGTAGAAAAGTGTGATCATGCAAGAGAGGAGGAATAAGACAGAGATGGGGGGGAATGGAAAGGAAGGAATAAAACTGCGGGGGATGGTCAGAAACTGCAAGGGAGGATGAAAGCAGAAATTTGAGGGGGGGGAGGGAGGAGTGTTGTGGGAAACTGCAGCAGAGGTCAGAAGAACAATTTAAAAAACTCAGATCTGTCATCCGAGGCAGAGACAGGAGTGAAATGGGGAGGAAAAGAAAGTGAGAACATTCTCAAATGCAGAGAAACTTTTAACACGTCTTCGAAGCAACATTTTCAACTTTTTCCAAACAAAACAAGGAAGGTGCAAAAGAGAAGCCGTAGACAAATAGAGTGCAAGGATAGAGAACCTACTGTGGAAACTACTAGCTTGTGTGCCTCATTTTCAAAAACTCCTCCAACTTCCTTTAGTCGTATTGGGGAGACAGGGAGGTGCTGCTGCTTTCGTGGAGTCCTGGCGGCAGTTGTGGGGAGGGGTTTGCGTCTGTTCTCTGGCACTTTCCTTGGGCAGAGGCAAACCCAGCCAGTCGTGCAAGCCTTCTATTCCTGCCGTACCTGCCTCAACTCCCCCTTGCCTGCAATGCAACATTCTCACAGGGGGGCCAGGATTGCTCCTATCCAGCTGGACGACATTGAGGACGGCAGTCTGAGCAGTCTGTGGCTGCTATACTTACATATACAGCATCCGTATGCTTACATTGACTCATCTGGTCCAATTCAAGAAAGGCCTGGAGGGATTATAGAAGTCCCATCATTCCCATTTGACCAGGAATCAGCTTGACACATATTTGAACAGACACTTTCAACATCATGTTCCTCCAAAATCTTTATTCCTGCAAAGACCACGTTTGTGACATCACACAATCTTATTGCTTCTCAAGTTGGCTTTCTTTCAAAGTTAGCAATACTGTTGCCAGAAAAAATAAACAAATGTACTCTGGATAAAAATGGAAATGATTAAATCTTAATAAAAATAGTGATTTTTTAAATTGCTTGTTGTCTTATTAAATAATTCCTACCTTTGCATCCCGAATTTGCTTAATTTCATGTACCTTTGCATCACAGAATAATAAATAACTTCTCCGGTTATTTATGCTACTGGATTGCTCAAAAGAGAAAAGATGTTCTCATTTGATGCTCATCTCACCCTTTCTCATCCCTGTGCGCACCCACAGAGGGGGGGCTGGCTTGCGGTTCACGTGTCTCTCCTGGCAAATCCTTCATGGTTTCTCATGCACCTTCCTCACTCTTTACCACCACCTCCTGGGCAACACCAGCTGATGTTCGCTCCTTCTAAGAATTCACCCATGTCAGGCAGCAGATGGGCTCGTTGCAAGAGGGGGCAGGGGATCTGGATGTTGCTTAGGAGTGAGCGATCACGAGGGAGGACATTGGAGAGCAGCCCGGTGGATGAGATCAGATTTCGTTCTCTGGACCCAGCTGGCTCTTTCAGAGGGGGGGGGGCTGCTGCTTTTGCCCCTGATGGGGAGAGAAAGTGCAAAAATTGTGCCGGCACATCAATCAATCAATCAATCAATCAATCAATATTTATATGCCGCTTTTCAACATGAGTTCACAAAGCAGTTTACAGGAAAATAGTAATTATTATTAACTTTATTAAATGGTTTATTTAACTTTATTAAATGGTTCCCTGTCCCAAAGGGCTCACAATCTAAAACATATAACATACGTTTGTTACATATAACAAAGGAGGTTTATTGTTTAGTGCACATTCTTGGATTTCAGAACTGAATATTTTTTTCTCAGCTTGGCAACTTCCTCTCATGGCCAGTGTGAAGCTGAGAGTCCATGAAGGGGCCCTACTCCTGCTGGTGGTATTGTAGTTGGCTCTTGCTGGTTCTTGTGTTACTGTGAAGAATGAGAAATGTTAAAAGGTGTCCCGTGTAATCCAGCAACCTCTAGAAGGCACTAGAGAGGGGGAGTTGTGAGAGGGGGAGTTGTGCTAGATGGCCACCTGCTCTTTGGTGAGAGCAAAGAAGCAGATTATCAGCCAGTGGAAGGCAATCGTGCGGCGAGAAAGGAGGACTGGACGATGAAAGTGTCATCTGCATGTAGTTGTTCTTGAAAGATTAGAACTTTGTGATTTGTAAAAACCCTTGCGGTTTAGAAAATGCCTGCCTATGTAAACCGCCTTGAATTAAAGTCAAAGGAGCAATCTGATGACCAAGAAAGGCGGTATATAAATACCAATTATTATTATTATTATTATTATTATTATTATTATTATTATTATTATTATTATTATTATTGAGGCTGGGGTCACCAAACTCCGACCTACAGGCTGGATCTGGCATCCACTGGAAAGCACCCTTAGTGCAGCGGAAGGAGGAGCCTGCGGGTCAAGGTCTTTCACGGAGCTTTGGCTGCCGCCTGCCCATCTGGGGGTCCTCCAGGTGCACAGATCCTGCACTGAGGAGCACAGACAAGGTTCTTGGGCCAGGCTTCAGTGTTCCGTCCAGGCATCTAAGGGAGCCTGGAGGCTCGGAATTTGCCTGCCACGACAGGGCGCTTATTCCAAGGCTGACTCTGGTCTCCAAGAGATTCTCATCTGCCTCCACTCAGCCAAGATGTGATCCTGAGCACTTCCCACCCCACTCTGCATGTACAAGCCGATGCACTTTTGTTGCCCCTTCCTCCCAAGGCAAGAGATGCAGGAAGGGTCTTCCAGCCCCTGGTCCTCTCTAGGAGGCTCTCCGTGGTGTTCGCCCACCGCTGTGCACAAGCCGGGGAAAATGGGCAAAGGGTCACAAGGGGTGGAGGTGCCTGAAGGGGGGGCCCAACCACGGGAGGTGGGGCGCAGAAAGGGGACACTTCACTGGAGCCCAGAGGTCCAGGGGGAGCCAATCCAGGCTGTAGCCCCATGACCAAGTGGAAAAATATGGAGGCTGCACCGTAGATGATGTGCCCTGGTATTAGTGGGAGCTTATTTCCTGGGGTCCAGGTCCCTCCTGCCCAGATCCTGGTTGCGAGATTTGCCAGAGCCATGGGTGTGTTTGGTGAGAAGATTCTTTGCCTTCAGCCAGCACTGACCAGCTGCCAACATCCAGCTCTGCAATGTCCTTGCAGGGGAACTGAGTTCCCCACTGGCAGCAGCCACCTAATACTGCGGACTGGCTGACCTCACCTGATCCCAGCGGGGCTCCGCTGGGCATTGTCCTGCAGGTTTACCCAAGAGCCAGGAGATTTCCTGCGCCTGCTTCCTTTCGGATACACCATCGGATGCTTTAAGTCTAGTGGAAACTGGCTGAGAATGTGTGGAGCGTCCCCTGGCCCAAGGAATGCCGTCGTCAGCAGGGCTTTGCTTGGGGGATATCCAAGGAGGAGCTCCTCTTTCTTCCTGCAGGTCCCCTTTTTTTTGGGGGGGGGCTTTTTGGCACATCCGTTCAGCCACATCCCCAGTGGCTACGAGGTTCTTGCACTACATTCATCCCCCCATCACCCCCCCCCCACAATGGACTGTTGCTTTGTTCCCCTATCCATGGCTGTCCCTCCCATGACCCCATGACCCAAGCCTCACTTTTCTGCAGACGGACTCTGGGGGGGGGAGCACTCGACACAGAGGAGCAGGAAGGATGCCCCGAGGACCAGGCGTCCGGGTGCAATGGAGACCGGGTGCTTCGATCACCCATCTGCCAAAACGTGAACAGGACTAGTTAGCTAAGCACACGTCTCCTGCTTTTCTTTCCAAAAGAGAACTCAAAAGTAGCTAGCGGAGAAGGGGACTTGAAGGGCTCCCAGGAGGGTCAATGGCTGCTTCTTTGCCTTCAGCCAGCACTGACAAGCGGCCAATGTCCTGCTCTCTTCCTTTGCCACTGGGATCCCCATTGGCGGCAGCAGCCCAAGACTGCCTGACCGCAAAGAAGGCCCTGCCCCGCATTACTCACCCCCCCCCCCACCGCCCCCCCTCCGTCAGCAGGAGAGCCAGGAGCACAGGAGGGCGCGCACAGGAACAGGCAGCCCTTCAAGCCACTCGGTCTCAAAGCATTTCAGACTTGCATTGAAGGCCGCCTCCAGCAGGCTGAGCTGAGTCCAGAAGCAGAGAGGCGACCAGCACAGATCGCGAGCGGGGAGAGGAGGGTGTCCTGTCCGGCAGCCCCACCCTGAGGCGCGACGGGGCCGTTTTGGAGCAGCCACATTCCTTCGTGGGACACCTGGCAATAGTCTGGGCGGAGAGCTCGAGAAAGGACGGCCAGGCCCAGGTCCCCGAAGCATCAGCCTCTCTCGAAAGCAGCGTCGACGGAGTGCTGCTGCCGCTTTTCGCTGCGGACGTTTCCATTGTTGATTCTCTGTTTTATTGGTTTTTAATTGTTTGACTGATTAATACTGCTTGGTGCGTTTTGCAAACCACTTTGAATATAAATATTCTAGAAAAGCAGGGCACAAATGAATGAATGAATGAATGAATGAATGAATGAATGACCATTTACTATTTAATTATGTCCTCACTTGCTTTTTAAATATGGGCTGCTTGATGGTTTTACAATCACACACACACACACACACACACACACACACACACAGAGAGAGAGAGAGAGAGAGAGAGAGAGAGAGAGAGAGAGAGCCTAATCATGACCTGCCTGGCTCTCATAGGAGTTCCTCATGAGAAAAAGAAAGAAGCCCCGGGAGAAGCCCTGTCGCCCTAAATGGGCCTCCCTGGCTCACTGCCGGCTATTTCCCTGGCAGTGAACCGAGCAGCCCCCTGCCCAGGTGAGGCCAGGCGAGGGAGTAAGACCCGGAAGCCCCCTCCAGGTCCCACCCCCTTGCTAGCCCACTCCGTTTTGCAGGTCCTGTGCAGCACAGCCCCTCTACTCCCCCTCCCCTGGCCGTGGCTGGTGCTAGCTTTGCAGGTATAGGGCAGCAGCGCTTGCAAGAGTTGCTTCAAGGGCAGCCCCCAGCAGGCCCCACTTCCTTCAGCCCCGTCAGCCTCCGTGCGACGACTGTGGCCAAACCCCTCATGCATTTTTAACAGACTGCACAGTTAGATCCTGCTTGACAAGAGCCCCAGGACTGTGTTAATGGCTGCGGAGGCTCTCACACACTTCCTCTGTGGCGCCCGGGCCCAGCCGGCTCTCCACAATGGCCGTCTGCTGAGCTAGTTGGCCCGCAGTGCGCAATGGCCGTGGCTCTGTCCAGTGGTGTCATCTAAATGATTTAAGAACAGGTACTCACTTTTGATTGGCACGTGTCGGGACCCGCCCACCGGAAGTGACGTCATAAGCCAGAAGTGATGTCGTAGCAGGAAGTGACATGAAAAAAGCCCTTTTTGAGGCCTCAGACAATTTTAAACTGACCCATCAGTTGCAAGAGTATTCCACAGCACCCCCAGAACATGTAAAGGAGGCCTGGCATCATGTTAAGACCCCAGAGCAACTCATTTTTCAGTGGCAAGGAAAGGAAAGGCTCCGCTCGCTGCCTGCCTGCCTGGCTGGCTCTGAGAACATGCAGGCAACTCAAACGTGCAGGAAATTCAAACGTTGCGGAGGGCAGAGTTGACGAGTGGGCAGGTGAATGGGCGGGGCCAGCTGTAATCCTAGAAACCGGTACTCGCGTACCCCCGCGTACCCCCTGCATGACATCACTGGCTCCGTCCTGCTGGAGCTCACGGTCCCAGCTCCCTGTTCTGGAGACGGCTGAGGATGACACGTGGCTGCTTCTGCCCGTTCATCCAGCACTGACTGCCAATGGTCAACCTGGCCCTTGTTCAAGGACTGCCTCCTCGGTGTCAGCGTTTCGTCACTTGTAGAAGTGGCTGCAGGAGACCCGCACTCTCCCAGAAGCCCTCTGGCGCCCCATGGCTGAGGCAATTTGCCACTGGATAACCCAGAAGTCATTTCGTTGACCTCAGGGAGCCGGCATCCAAGGATGCCCATCTGGGCATATGTCTGCCCAGTGGTGTCATTCAAATGATTTAGGAACAGGAACTCACTTTTGATTGGCACTTGTCGGGAACCCGGAACCAGCCACGGAGCCCGTTAGGATCCGGAACGCCCGTTCTGGTCCGTTCCCCCTAAATGACATCACTGCCTTCGCCCCCCTAGGAATCCGGAGTCTCTCCCTTTAACCCTCTGAGTGCCGGCCAACCAAGAAGAAAAGCTCTTTGCAGAGGAATTGGGAGGGGGGAGGAGGGAGAGTGAAGTGGGTGGAGTCAGCCCTAATTTTAACTAGTGGAACTGAGTTCCCCCGCGTTCCCCCTGCATGACATCACTGTGTCTGCCCCATATTTACAACGGCAGGAACTTTCAGAAGGAAAAAAAAAAACCCAGTTTGGGTGGCTCACTCTGCCCTAGCCCAAACTCCCTCACAGGGTGGTTGTGAGGATAAAATGGGGAGAGCTGGGCACCTCGGGGGGTCTGGAGGAAGGGCAGGGTCAAAATGAAATCCAAAGTAAGCTGCGGGGCAGCTAATGCATTCTAAGCGTACCGTCGACCAAAGAACAATCCACCCAGTGTGCGGCAGCAATTAAGAAGGCCAATTCCATGCTTGGGGTCATTTAAAAAGGGGTTGAGAATAAAACAGCCAATATTATCTTGCCATTGTACAAATCGATGGTAAGGCCACACCTGGAATATTGCGTCCAGTTCTGGTCGCCGCACCTCAAAAAGGACATAGTGGAGCTGGAAAAGGTGCAGAAGAGAGTGACGAAAATGATTCCAGGGCTGGGGCACCTCCCTTATGAAGAAAGACTGCAGCATTTGGGGCTCTTCAGTCTAGAAAAAAGGCGCCTGAGGGGGGACATGATTGAGACATACAAAATTATGCATGGAAGGGATAGAGTCGATAAAGGGATGTTCTTTTCCTTCTCTCAAAATACCAGAACCAGGGGGCATCCGCTAAAACTGAGTGTTGAGAGAGTTAAAGCAGATAAAAGGAAGTACTTTTTTACCCAGCGGGTAGTTAATCTGTGGAACTCTTTGCCACAGGAGGTGGTGATGGCATCTGGTCTGGATGCCTTTAAGAGGGGATCGGACGGATTTCTGGAGGAAAGGTCCATCGTGGGCTATAGGCAATGATGGATTGTGCAACCTCCTTACAAAGGCGGAGGGCTACTTCAGAATGCCAGGTGCAAGGGAGTGGCAACAGGATGCAAGCATCTTGTTGTCTCATGTCTCCCTGGGGCACCTGGTGGGCCGCTGTGAGATACAGGAAGCTGGACTAGATGGGCCTTTGGCCTGATCCAGCAGGGCTCTTCTTATGTTCTTATGTTAACAGTCCCCCTTTTTGGCTGTTAAGGCTGAAATCCTCTGCACCTTCCCATGGGAGGAAGACCCACTGAACCCAAAGCAACTCCCTTCTGATTGACCGTGCAGTGGCGCTGCTTGTTGGTCAGTGGAGGGCAGGGGATGGCTGAGCGGGCAGCCCAGCATGCAGCCAATGGTGTGGGGCCATCAGCAAAGGGTCGCGGTGGCAGGGGAGCAGGGGGGGTCGTGTGCCTGCCCCTGGGGCTCCCTGTGACATGCTGGAGAGTGTCTAACTGTGCAGCCAGGAAGCAGCTCTGCAGTGGGGTCCCCGCGTGCCGAGGCCACGGTCAGACCCCGGCCGGCCTTCTGCAGCTTCCTTGCTGTGCTTCGGGGGTGGCTCCCTGCGACCCCCTCACAGCCGGCCTTTCCTGGAGACCAGGCCCCTCCATAGCTGCAGGTCTGCCTAGCCGTGTGCTCTGCCCGTGGGGGGGGGGCGGCTGGTGGGAGCGTGGGGTGCCTTCCTCTCCTGTTGGGGTGCCCCAGAGGCAGCTGCTGGGCTAGACAGGCCCTCCTGGTCTTTTGGCCTGTTGTCAACTTGCTCCCCTCTGTGCCCTTCCGAGCACTGCCTGTCATAAGAACATAAGAACATAAGAAGAGCCCTGCTGGATCAGGCCAAAGGCCCATCTAGTCCAGCTTCCTGTATCTCACAGCGGCCCACCAGGTGCCCCAGGGAGGCACGAGACAACAAGATGCCTGCATCCTGTGGCCACTCCCTTGCACCCGGTACTCTGAAGTAGCCTACTACTAGTGTAAGGAGGTTGCACAATCCATCATGGCCTATAGCCCACGATGGACTTTTCTTCCAGAAATCCGTCCAATCCCCTCTTAAAGGCATCCAGACCAGATGCCATCACCACCTCCTGTGGCAAAGAGTTCCACAGATTAACTACACGCTGGGTAAAAAAGTACTTCCTTTTATCTGTTTTAACTTTTCCAACCCTCAGTTTTAGCAGATGCCCCTTGGTTCTGGTGTTTTGATCTCTCTCTGTCCAAGAGGCTTGGGGGCTCACAGCCTTGCTGGTGCTCCCCTCGGCCTCAGCAAGTACCCCCCAAACCCGGGTCCCAGTCCTGGCCGGACTCCCCCTCCAGCGCCCTGCCTGAGCTGACAGTCGACCCGCCAGCTCCACCAGGCAGCCGTTAGCCTGCACCGCAGCCCTCGCGTGGCGGCCCAGGCCAGCTCCTGTTACGGGTCCCCTGAGCCCCGCAGGCGGCCTCGTCGTCCTCCGAGCAGCTGTCGGCTGCCGCGCAATTTGTCAGCGGCAATTGAGCCTTCCAGAAGTGCCTCGTGAGCCTTTTCGCACAAAGCGGCCTCTGGAGCGATCGTGATGAGCCCCCCCCTCCCCCGGCTTCCCCTGCAGCTCCAGGCCTGCTTCTCCTGATCAATCAATCTCACGATGCCATCATTGCACACAGAGATGTCTCCGAGAGGCCGGCAGACGCGTCAGGCTGGACAAGCAGGTGCCTTTCAAGGAGACCCTCTCCGGCCCTCCCTGGGATGCTCAGCGCAGGAAACGGAAGACGGCTGGGGGCCAAGCTCCCTACTGCTGGCTTGGCAGGTGGTTCTCAAAATCCTAGACCCTCAAAGACAGGAATGGTGTCAAGCGGGTTAAATGCACCGGGCAAAGAGACTCTCTTTCGCATCCCTCTTCTGTTCAGCAGGGGAAGGAGAGCAAGAGAGCAACCCTACCCTGGAGTTAGGTCCGCACGACGATGCTAGCAAAGTTTGGCCAGCACAAGGGACACTGTAAAGTATGCATGGACCACGCTTGGAGTCAGAGAGGCCGGCAGCACACAGACGTGAGTCATCCTTCTTGACTCAGAGAGCAGTCCAAACACGCTTTATGGTGGCCCTCGTGCTGGCCAAACTTTGCTGATCTTACTGTGCCAGGTCAGGATTGCCCCCCAAGTGTCCCTCTTCCTTCCAGCACAGGGTCTGGTCTAGCAGCTGTTTCCTGGGGTTTCGTCCCCATCCTTGTTTAGCCTTTCGAGAGAGGAAGCCACTTATGGATACCGTTCGTTGCACAAACTGCCGCCTGCACTTTTGGTGATGGAAAAGGCTGGCAAAAATATGCTTAAGAATGATGAATGTTTCGAAGCAACACAGCACCTCCCCAAAGACTTGTGTGTTGCTGTCCCCATTTCTTTTGAATGACGACTCATAGCTGTGATGACAGAGTTGTCTGTCAACTGATAATAAAAGGTCTGTTTTCAGCCTTACTGTCATCTGTCTGTCAACTAGTGATGTCTGTCCAGTGGTATTCCTATAGGGGGAATGCTGTTTTGCAGGATCCTGAAGTCCTGTGTAACGCAGCCCCTTCCCCCCCCTTCAGAGCCATGTGCGGCTTTCTAAGCCACGAATGGCTCTCAAGGGGAGGGCTGTGTTACACAGGACTTCAGGATCCTGCAAAACTTAGTATCCTCCCCATAGGAATGCCACTGCATCAGTCTACTAATAATAAAGGTGAATGGCGCTTTTAGACATCTGAGGAGTAATTTCTACTTATTTTGTAAGCATTTTTGTAAGGTTGTGCAGGTGCACAACCATCTTCAAATGTCTGAAGGGCTGTCCTAAGGAAGAAGGGACACATTTGTTCTCATCTGCCTTTGACAGTAGAACTAGATCCAATGAGTACAAACTGCAAGAGAGGAGATTCCGGCTGGGCATCAGGAAGAATTTTTTGACGATAAGGCAGTTTGACAGTGGAACAGATTGCCGAGGGAGGTGGTGGATTCTCCCTCACTGGAGACCTTCAAGCAGAGGCTTGACAGGCACCTGCCGGAGATGCTCTAGGAGGATTTCCTGCCACAGGCAGGGGGTTGGACTAGATGACCTTGTAGGTCCCTTCCAGTTCATAGATCAATGATTCATCTAAGCCTGGATAGAAGGGTTTCAACCCAAAGACCACAGGCCCCACTTTGTCTGGGAGAAACAAGCACTGTAGCAGCACAACAACCTGGGCACCTTTCCCTGAGTGATGACAGACCAAGGTGCTTCGGCAGGCCCAGCATCAGAGAGCAGCATCCTCAGGTAGCTGCCAACAGCCCCTTGGTAGGGTTTTTTCAGGGTTTCGAGGGATGGATAAAGGGGAGAAGGGGATGTTCTTTTCCCTCTCTCACAACACCAGAACCAGTGGTTTTTCCCAAAATTGAATGTTGGGAGAGTTGGAACGGATGAAAGGAAATACTTTTTTTTTTTACCATTTTTTACCATTAATCTGTGGAACTCCTTGCCACAGGAGGTGGTGATGGTGTCCTTTAAAAAGTGCTTTTAAAAGGGGATTGAACAGATTTCTGGAGGATAAGTCCATCGCAAGCTATAGGCCATGATGGGCGGTGCAACCTCCTTATGTTAGAAGTAGACTACTTCAGAATGTCAGGTGCACAGGAGTGGCAGCAGAATGCCGGCATCTTGTGGTCTCGTGTGCTCCCTGAGGCATCTGGTGGGCCACTGTGAGATAAAGGAAGCTGGACTAGATGGGTCATTGGCCTGATGCAGCATAGGGGCTCTTCTTATGTTCTTATGAGGGTCATCTCTGGCTCCCCAACCAGGCTGCCAGGTCTCCGGTGTTCAGGCAAAAAGTGCTTTTTGGTGACTTTACGCTTCGGAAAGCCACCACCCTGCTGCCTCCCCCTTCCAGACAACATTGAGCAAGCACTGTTGATGTGCCCCCACCTTTCTCCATTCAGAGTTGGAAGAGGCGGAGTGCGGCAGCAGCTGTTGGCACAGCTGGCTTCTGCAGTGTCTTTGGGGAGACCTCTGTGAAGACGATCCCTGCCCAGCTCGTGGTTATAAAGAAAGGAGAAGCTTTACCAAAGGAAGTCCATAATTGGAGCGGAGAGTGAGAGAGGCAGAGTGCCAGCCTGACTCACGGAGCATCCTGAGCAGGAGACAGGCGGAAGGAGATCAGCTGCCCGGGAGGAGAGCAAGCTGCATACTGCGGGCTGCTTGCGGGAAAGCGAAGCACAAGAGAGGAAGTTCCTCCCGGGCCCTTGAGGTGCAGGGGGGCTTGTGCAGGTGGGGGGGCACCTTCCTCCTCTCCCAGCAGCAGCAGGAGTGTCACAATATTATTTTAACATGCTGCTTTTTCATGCATTTCACTTGGTTTGGAACATTCAGCGCCTGCTCTGAGTTCCTTCACATACCAGACTTCATGTTGACACACTGATGTGGAACCACCACTCTGGGGCTCTCCCCCCCCCCCCAACAACCACACCACATGCTCACCACCAAAGCTGCACACAAGCAGCCTTTCCCAACCTCTTAAATGCTGAGGGATTTTATCCAGCAGTTAGTTACTCCAACGAGTGCAAGTCAGGATTTCTAAAGCTAGACCCCCTGCAAGACTTCCCCCAAACATCTAGGGATTGGCTGAACATTTATCCCTTTTCTGCTTCTCCAGTACACCAGTTACAGACTGGTGACAAATCAGGTCCGGTTTACTCAGTTTGGTTAGGTGATAGACTGCATTACTGAATCCTTTACTGTTACAACTCTTTTCACCAATAAATTTCTTGGGTCTTTGAAGATGCTCCCTTGTCAGTCTTGTGAATTGATTTCTTGCTCTTTGCACTTGGCCCCCAAGATCCCTTGTTGGACTGGCTGCTCCTCCAGGGAAGGTCAAGGCTTAGCTATCCCAATCCTTGGAGACAGACATCCCTGCATCTTTAAAGCAATTCCCCCAGAGTGATTCCTGAGGCATGGTGCGTGAGACCTCCTGGCCTGGTGGATGCAGTGCTGCTGGTCAGAGTGCAGGAAGAAAGCTGCTTGCACAATGGAAAATCAGGAAGAGGGAGAGAGAAGAAGGGGGAGGAAGGAGAGAGAAGAGAGCGATGAAAATGATTACGGGGCTGGGGCACCTCCCTTATGAAGAAAGACTGCAGCGTTTGGGGCTCTTCAGTCTAGAAAAAAGGCGCCTGAGAGGGGACATGATTGAGACATAAAATAATGCACGGAAGGGATAGAGTTGATAGAGGGATGTTCTTTTCCCTCTCCCAAAACACCAGAACCAGGGGGCATCCGCTAAAACTGAGGGTTGGGAGAGTTAAAACAGATAAAAGGAAGTACTTTTTTACCCAGCAGGTAGTTAATCTGTGGAACTCTTTGCCATAGGATGTGGTGATGACATCTGGCCTAGATGCCTTTAAGGGGATTGGACGGATTTCTGGAAGAAAAGTCCATCATGGGCTATAGGCAATGATGGGTTGTAACCTCCTTACATTAGTAGTAGGCTACTTCAGAATGCCAGGTGCAAGCGAGTGGCAACAGGATGCAACAGGTCTACTGAACTCCCTTAGGCACCTGGTGGGCCGCTGTGAGATACAGGAAGCTGGACTAGATGGGCCTTTGGCCTGATCCAGCAGGGCTCTTCTTATGTTCTTATGAAGGGGGCCAGGTAGGGACACATCTCCACAGGTTGAAGAAGACAAAGAGCTGGGACAAGGCAGCTTCTGAAGCATCTGCCTCTCGAACCATGCAGCGCCCCCTACTGTCCTGCAGGAGGCTCGGTACCAACTTTCCACCAGAAACAACCCTAATGCAAATATTTTATTGCAAGATGGAATTCACTCTGGAGATCAAAAGGCAGGATAGAAATCCATCAAATAAATAGTGTGGCTCCCAAAGGCCAGGAAGGAAGGAAGAACGATGGAATGGAGAGACGGAGCCTGTGGGGCCAAGTCCCTGAAAGCATCCGCTGTCCAGGCCTTTTTCCAGCCCCATAAAACGACTCAGTTGACTGCGCGTGTGGATAAAAGGGTCAGGGAGGGCTTCCTAAATAGGTTCTCAGGCAGCCTCCACTGGCCTCATTAGCTTGTCAGCAGCAGTGTCAGGAATGCACAAATGGAGCAAGTACTTTCTTCAGCGATGCTTGGGGAGCGAGGCCCAGGGGCGGCTGGCTGCTTGCCTCTGGAGGAAGCGCTGGAAGAAGTGATGAATCAGGGAAGGCCAGAAAAAAGCTGGAGTGACTCAGAGCCGAGATTGATGGCCCAACTGAACATTATTCTCATCTCTCTCAATCAAGGAAATGTGGTGTGAAGGGAGCCATTCTTTGGACCGGGCAGGTCCTAGGAATTTATCTGAACCAGGCCAGGCTATGATTGTGGCACAGAATCGCCACAAATATTCTATGTTTGGAAGGGAAAGATCAGTGATGAACTGTTGACAGTCACAGATCTAGGGGGGACCGGGGGGCATGAACCCTGGGCGCCGTCTTGGGGCCGTCTAGGGGGGCACCAGTGGCCCCCGCAACATTGTGCGGGTAGACCTGGGCTCTGGAGCCCAGGTCTACCCATTAGAAACGGCTGCGGGTAGACCAATTTGCCTATACCCCCGGGGGGGGCGATCTCCCATGCAAATTGGGAGCATTGCATGATGGTCTCTGCTCACATGTGGCTTTTTCAGACACTGACTCAGATTTTTGAAAGTGGAGACACAGGGATTTCAAACTGAAGTCAGGAAAGGTAAAGAACCAACTACAAAAAAACTAAGGCTGAGCTCACCGTGACCTTAAAAGTTATGAAGAATTAAAGATGCCTTGGCACTGGAAAGATGTTTTGAATGGGTGGGGGAAGGTCTGCACTACGAATGTTTTCTTGATCTGCGTAGCGCTGGTCTACCTGTGGCTGGTCCCAATGGGTAGACCTTGGCTCTGCTGTTGTTTCTAATGGGTAGACCTGGGTTCCAGAGCCCAGCTCTACCTGCGGCTGGTCCCAATGGGTAGACCTGGGCTTTGTGGCTGCTTCTGGTGGGTAGACCTGGGCTCCCGTGGGGGTGCACTTCTATTGGGTGCCCTGGGTGCTATTTTGACTAGGTCTGCCCCTGACTGTTGACAACTGACACAGTTGCAATAGAAGATTACTTTGGTGGTGGTGGGAAAATCTATTAAGACCTAGAGATAGCTGGGAATGTTAGAAGCAAGAAATCAACTGCGGGTTCAGCTTTTAATCTTGTATTTTTTTATTCTGCTCTTCTTCTATATAACTTAAGGTGCTTCTTAAGGTGCTTAATGCCTCTTCCACCCACTTACCTCCCCACCAGAGGATAGGCTGAGAGGTGGTCTCACTCCAGGTGTCTTGTGATGGAGTGAGCACTTGAACCCAAAGCTCTTCAATGTTCAGTTTATGGATTGCTGCCAACATTCCCTCTAACCATTACACTGCACTACCACATACTGGCTTTTTTGAGCACAAGCAACCAGAACTAAGGATAGGGTCAGGTGAGTGGGGTGGAGCTGGGCCCATATCAAATAACACTTGGATTCCCCACAGTGATGTCATGCAGGGGGAATGCAGGGGGAATGCAGGGGGAACTCAATTCCACTAGTTAAAATTAGGGCTGACTCCGCCCACTTCACTCTCCCTCCTCCCCCCTCCCAATTCCTCTGCAAAGAGCTTTTCTTCTTAGTTGGCCGGCACTCAGAGGGTTAAAGGGAGCGACTCCGGATTCCTAGGGGGGCGAAGGCAGTGATGTCATTCAGGGGGAACGGACCAGAACGGGCTCCGTGGCTGGTTCCAGGTTCCCAACAAGTGCCAATCAAAAGTGAGTTCCTGTTCCTAAATCATTTGAATGACACCACTGATTCCCCACCCCCACCCTGTCATAACCAGAGAATGGACTGTTCTCTGGTTCCCCTTCCCTATTACAGTAAGCAGCTTGGCTTGCTTACGTGAGCCACCTGTCACCAATGTAGGTGCCTCGCTCTTTGACAGACTGCTGAAGTTTCAATCCATATTAAATAATTGGCTATTTTGTGTTTCTTAGTTTGGTCATTTTAACGATGAGGGTGAGTCAGCCTTCTAGTATATGTTACTATGTTACTGGTGATTTAAATATTTTAGCAGATGCATTGGGAAATCATGAATAGGAAATGAGGGTAATTATTCTCAAATGCCACTGCAGTTCTCAGTGGCTACAGCAGCACATGTGTGCAAAGGGTTTGCCATGACCCTGGAATGCAGCTCTCCCAGCATGGGCTAGCAGGCAGGCAGGCAGGCAGATGCTCTCTAGCAGCAGCTATGCAACAGATCCTGTGACACACTCCTTAAGCCACGCAGTAGTGAGACTGGGAAGCATGAGAACCTGCTTTTTCTGTAGTCAAATGAAGCCCAGCAGGCAGTGGCATAGCCAGAGGGAGGGCAGCACAGTAAGTCCCGCAGTGTGTCATGTGAGCAGTCCCCCCACCCCGGCAGAGCCATTCAGGGCAGCGACGGCAACACACAGGTGCTCGCTGAACTAAATGGCGTCTCCAGCATGTTGCCATCACTCCCTGGAATGGCTCCAATGGCGAGGGGGGCGCATTTTACATGGTGCATTGCAGCACCTGCAGTACGTAGAGTGCTGCTCTCCCTCTGGCTATGCTGTTGCAGGCAGGTGCTCAGTAAAAATAAAAGGAAGTTTATTAAAGAACTGAACAAACAGAACAAATTTAAAGGGTCGGGGATGAAGAGGTTAAAAAGACAAGGCATATATCAAAATGAAAACAGGACTGGCCAAGCTGGTCAATAACAACTTGGATTAAAAGAACTTAAAAGACAAGTAAAGCAGAAAATGAAATTGTTTTCCTTACCCTTAACTACTCGCGCTGTTCCAGGCGGGCTGGTGCCCCCATCCTCAGTGCAGCCTAGCAGATGGCTGTGCCTTTCACTCCAAACAGCAGCTCTTCTCAGTGCTGGTCTATGGCAATGGCCACAAGCAGTTGTGTGCATTAACTTAGAGCGCAGTCCTAAGCTGGAGTTAGGCTGGCACAGTTAGGCCAGCAAAGGGACACTGTAAAGCGCGTTTGGTCTACTCTCAGAGTCAGGGAAGATGGTGCACGTCTATGTGGTTCAAACATACTTTACGGTGTCCCTTGTGCAGCCAAACTTTGCTGGCCTAACTGAGCCAGCCTAAATCCAGGTTAGGATAGGGCTCTTAAACCCAGTGTGCAGCAGCAATGAAGAAGGCCACTTCCATGCTTGGGGTCATTAAAAAAGGGGTTGAGAATAAAACAGCCAATATTATCATGCCATTGTACAAATTGATGGTAAGGCCACACCTGGACACCTGGTGTGTACACACCTGGTGTGTACACACCTGTAAACACCTGTGTACAGTTCTGGTCGCCGCACCTCAAAAAGGACATAGTGGAGCTGGAAAAGGTGCAGAAGAGAGTGACACAAATGATTACGGGGCTGGGGCACCTCCCTTATGAAGAAAGACTGCAGCGTTTGGGGCTCTTCAGCCTAGAAAAAAGGCGCCTGAGGGGGGACATGATTGAGATATAAAAAATCATGCACGGAAGGGATAGAGTCGATAGAGGGATGTTCTTTTCCCTCTCTCAAAACACCAGAACCAGGGGACATCCGCTAAAACTGAGGGTTGGGAGAGTTAAAACAGATAAAAGGAAGTACTTTTTTTTACCCAGCGGGTAGTTAATCTGTGGAACTCCTTGCCACAGGAGGTGGTGATGGCATCTGGCCTAGATGCCTTTAAGAGGGGATTGGACGGATTTCTGGAAGAAAAGTCCATCGTGGGCTATAGGCAGTGGTGGATTGTACAACCTCCTTACATTAGTAGTAGGCTACTTCAGAGTACCGGGTGCAAGGGAGTGGCAACAGGATGCAAGCATCTTGTTGTCTCCTGCCTCCATGGGGCACCTGGTGGGCCGCTGTGAGATACAGGAAGCTGGACTAGATGGGCCTTTGGCCTGATCCAGCGGGGCTCTTCTTATGTTCTTATGTTCTTAAACAAGGGCTAATGTCTTAGAGGTGATAGGTAGAAATTCTGGTTCTTTGACCTGAATGCAGGTATAAGAGATTTGAGCCATAGCCTATAGTTATTCTTTAGTCTTTTATTACAGTGGTTCCCAAACGATGGGTCTGTGGCCCACCAGCAGGTTACATCCCACTTTTTGATGGTTCGCGAAACTGACAGGGTAGATTAGGCTAGGTGCATCGAGGGTTAAACAACCTGCTATTTGCGGGGGAGTACTGCTGCCCAATCACCATGAATGCCGCAGAGGCTTGAGCATCTGGTAAATTTCCTTTTATCTTTTTTTTAGGTGGGTCCCAATGCAGAAATGTTTAGGAACCACTGATTTATTAGGAAATTAGCTCATGACCAACAAAGGTTTGCATAGTCAAAGCGATGGTTTTCCCAGTAGCAATGTATGGCTGTGAGAGCTGGACCATAAGGAAGGCGGAGTGCCGAAGAATAGATGCTTTTGAATTATGGTGTTGGAGAAGACTCTTGAGATTCCCCTGGACTGCAAGGAGATCCAGTCAGGCCATCCTCCAGGAAGTCAAGCCCGATTGCTCCCTGGAAGGACAAATCCTGAAGCTGAAGCTCAAATACTCTGGCCACCTCCTGAGAAGAGAGGACTCTTGAGAAAAGACCCTCATGCTGGGAAAGATGGAAGGCAAAAGGAGGAGGGGGCGGCAGAGGATGAGATGGTTAGAGAGTGTCACCGAAGCAATGAACATGAAATTGGGTGAACTCAGGAAGCTGGTGGAGGACAGGGAGGCCTGGCGTGCTGTGGTCCAGGGGGTCGCGAAGGGTCAGACATGACTTAGCGACTGAACAACAAGCTCATGACCGGGTCCTTTTACAATTTCCAGTAGTCCAACTCAGCCACTCCCAGGTGCAATCCTAACCAACTTTCCAGCACCAGGGTAAGGGCAATGCAGCTCTGAGGTAAGGGAACAAACATGGAGACTGCCCCCCCAACTGCAGGATGTAGCACATGCCCCATTGGCACAGCTATGTCAGTGCTGGAGGGTTGGTTAGGATTGCACACCCAGACTGTTAGGGAGTTAGGCCGGCACAGTTAGGCCAGCAAAGTTTGACTAGCACAAGGGACACTGACAAGTATGTTTGGACCACTCTCGGAGTCAGAAAAGCCAGCACACAGGCATGCACCATCCTCCTCGACTCCAAGAGTGGTCCAAACGCACTTTACGGTGGCCCTTGTGCCGGCCAGACTTTGCTGGCCTAATTGTGCTGGCCTAAACTCCAGGTTAGGATTGCGCCCCCCAGTCAAGTTAGATCTCTTGTCCTTTGCACAAACAAGTTACATAAACAAGTTACATTTGGACAGTTACAATCCCATTACCCACAAAAACACATTCCGGTCTATGATCCTCTGACCTGCCAAGAATGTCATTTTTCTATCCAAGGGTCCTGACCCTCCAGAGAGTATAAACCATCTCACTTTGCCAGTTCATCTTACACAACTCTCTTGGCTAGCTATTTTGCCCATTTATCAGACCCAAAGAATATTTAACTCTTTTGGTGCTTTGAATACAAGTAGCCTTGAGCATAGCTTGCGGTATTCAGTGCAGTATTTTCTACACAGTAGATTTCTATGTAATGTCGTATTGTAACTTCAGCACACAATTTAGTTTCTATCCATCAGAGTCAACTGACTGAGCTCTTCACCTATTCCCTGACCAGGTCAGGATCACTGGGATGACTACCAACTGGCACGCACCAACCTCAGCAGGAAGGTTGTCCGGAATTCTTCATTTGAGGAAACACAAACAATCTTCTTGTGGGTAATTAATTACCCAGAGGGTAATTAATCTGTGGAACTCCTTACCACAAGAGGTGGTGATGACATCTGGCCTAGGTGCCTTTAAAAGGTGATTGGATAGATTCTCTCTCTCTCTCTCTCTCTCTCTCTCTCTCTCTCTCTCTCTCTCTCTGTGTGTGTGTGTGTGTGTGTGTGTGTGTGTGTTTGTAAAAGGGGATTGGACAGAGGAAGGTCACCTCGGAATGCTGGATGCAGGGGAGGGTAACAAGATGCAAGCTCTTTTTATTTTGTTGTCTTGTGCATCTGGTGGGCCGCTATGAGATACAGGAAACTGGACTAGATGGGCCTTGGCCTGATCCAGCATAGGAGCTCTTATGTTCTTAAGGAAAAACTGAAGCGGTGGTGGGGCTCATGCAGAGAGGGAGGGAGGGTGCTGCAGGGGGGGGCAAGCACGGCGGGGGTTGGCTGCGGTTGGGCAGTGGCGCGGAAAAACCTGTGTGCTTTTTGGTCCTCCCTTGCGCTCTAATCACTCCTAAATGGAGCTACTTCTGGCACGGGGAGGTGTGGCTGGGCAATGCACCTGGGTGGGGTGGCCACACAAAGGGGCATGGTGACACTGGCCCACCCCAGGCGTGCTGTGAGCCAAGTATGGCTTTGGATTTTTCTTATGTTCTTACTTGTGAAGGGCTTGTGAGTGCAAATAAACTTCAGTTTGGGGTTTAGAGCAGTGGTGGCATCTAAATGATTTAAGAACAGGAACTCACTTTTGATTGGCACGTGCCAGGACCCGCCCACCGGAAGTGACGTCATAAGCCGGAGGCTGGCGGAGCCCAGGTCTACCCGCGGGTGGTTCCTATGGGTAGACTGGTTCCTATGGGTAGACCCCTTCGCCCCTCTAGGAATCCAGAGTCGCTCCCTTTAACCCTCTGGCCAACCAAGAAGAAAAGCTCTTTGCAGAGGAATCGGGAGGGGGGAGGAGGGGGGAAGCGCTGCGGAGTGAAGTGGGCGGAGTCAGCCCTAATTTTAACAAGTGGAAATGAGTTCCCCCGCGTTCCCCCTGCATGACATCACTGGTTTAGAGGAACTGGAGGAGGACAACTCACCCTGTTCTGGGGCCCTCTGACACCAGGCTAGGCTTAACCTTGCCCCTTACAACCTACAGCATTATGAAATGCGACCTATACTGTGTACGGAACGCATGAAGCTGCCCTTCTGCAGAGTCGGCTTATTGAGCCATCTTTGGCCAGGACGGCCTGCAGCTCTCCAGAGTCCCTGGCACAGAGAGGTCTTTTCCTGCCGTGTTACCTGATCTGAGGGGGGGGGGAGGGAGGAAGATGGAGAGAGATATGCCAGGGGTTGACTGGGAAATTGGGAGCAGTGGCATAGCGAAGCAATTGCAGCGGGCAACAAGCTTAGAGGGTCAACATTTGTTCCCTTGCCCAGGGGTAAGCTTCCAGTGCCCAAATGGGTCTACTCGGGCCTGCACCAGCTAGAGGTGTAACTAGAAGCCACAGCTCCCAGGGCAGTGACACCATGACATTGCGATGTCATTTCTGGGTTCTCCTTGGAGGAGGAGGAGGAGGTGCTGGTGGCTTCGCGTCTCCCATTCCTTCATCTGTGGAGGCTCCCCAAAGGAACCCGGAACCTGGAAGTGACCAGCTTGCATGTTG
The DNA here is from genome assembly GCA_029204185.1 of Lerista edwardsae. Taxonomy (NCBI): domain Eukaryota; kingdom Metazoa; phylum Chordata; class Lepidosauria; order Squamata; family Scincidae; genus Lerista; species Lerista edwardsae. The sequence continues at coordinate 580,949 of JAJKFI010000104.1, read as the reverse complement.
CACCCCCCTCTTGTGTAGTGCCTAGGACAGGTACCCCTCAGGCTCCACCCTAGTTACACCTCTGGAGTCAGTTTTTTAACTGGGCAAGCCTCTGAATCCAAAAAGGCAGGTGGAGGCCAGGAAGAAGGATACGATATCAGTCACTGCCACTGACACTATTCCTTCCCCGGTGCTACTTCTGTGAAGCAGCATTGTGGAAAGCTACTGAAACATCCTTCTGCAGGAGCCTTTGTCCCTTTTGAAATCATGCCATGACAGAAGGACCGTGTGACAACCCAGACGAGCCTCATATAGATCATAGGAACATAAGAACATCAGAAGAGCCCTGCTGGATCAGGCCAAGGCCCATCTAGTCCAGCTCCCTGGATCTCACAGTGGCCCATCAGATGCCTCAGGGAGCACACAAGACAACAAGATGCCTGCATCCTGTGGCCACTCCCCTGCACCTGGCATTCTGAAGTACCTACTTCTAACATAAGGTGGTTGCAGCACCCATCACGGCCTGCAATTGTCCTTTCCTCCAGAAATCTGTCCAATCCCCTTTTACACACACACACACACACACACACACACACACACACACACACACACACTTCATCTTAGCCAAAAAGCCGAGAAGCGATCCCCTTTTAAAAGCTCCCAAGCTTACCCCTTCCTGTGGCAAGGGGTTCCACTGATTAATTACCCACTGGTAAAAAAAACAAAAAACTACTTCCTTTTCTCTGTTCTAATTCTCCCCACACTCAATTTTAGTGGATGTCCCTTGTCACTGTGCAAAGATCAGATTGCCCTTGTCTAAGGCTCCCGAGCCTTGTCACTGCAGGGAGCACTGATGACCTTCAGAGAAGGTGCCCCCATGAGAGAGACAAGCTGCTCATCCTGAGAAGTGTGCTCTCAGGTCGGGATTTCAGGGGTCTAGGTGGGCAGGGCCAGGCCCTGGAGGTGGGTGGGGGAGAGGTGTCCACTCAAGCATATGGGCACAGCTGGCTGTCAAGAACCCAAGAAAAATGTGGAGCTCAGCCTGCAGGCTTGTTGTGGAAAGAGAATCTGGAGGGAGGCCCCCAAGTCTGACGGCGTCATGCTGCCGGTACGCTGGGCGGGAGGAACGGGTGAGCGGCAGCCCGCCCGTTGCATACCGCTCCATTTCGCCGTCTTCCCCGCCCCTGCATACTGGCAGCATGATGCTGCTGCAGATCAGCCCTGCACAGTTTTGAAGGGCAGAGGGTCTGAAGGGCAGAGGGTGCTGCTGGGTCCTCATACAGATGCCCACATGGCACCTCTGGCAGGGAACTCCTTCTGCCAACTCCTCCTGGAGCCTCCGTCACATCCAGGTTGGAGTATTGCAGTGGACTGTAGGTGACCCTTCCCTTTGAAGAGGGCTTGGAAACCTCAGTTGGTTCAGAATTTTACTTATTGCTGTTATACACTGTACAACAGTGTTTTACTTATTATGAAATAATGAGCCACCTTTATAGTAGAATAACAGGCTTTGTAAGCCACCTTCAATATTTGCTTTGCCGTAGGAAAGGCGGGATATACATTTTTTTTTTTCAAACAAGTAACTATGATGGCCAACCTGCTAACCAGGAGCTGCTGTCAGGAGCATCTCTGGCCAGCACAGTAAATGAACACCAGCTTCGACTTTGTGTGTTCCGGTGCAATTTCAAGTGCTGAAGGAAAGCTTGTTGTTGTTGTTGTTCAGTCGCTAAGTCGTGTCTGACCCTTCGCGACCCCCTGGACCACAGCATGCCAGGCCTCCCTGTCCTCCACTAGCTTCCTGAGTTCGCCCAATTTCATGTTCATCGCTTCGGTGACACTATCTAACCATCTCATCCTCTGCCGCCCCCTTCTACTTGTGCCTTCCATCTTTCCCAGCATGAGGGTCTTTTCTCAAGAGTCCTCTCTTCTCATGAGGTGGCCAAAGTACTTGAGTTTCAGCTTCAGGATTTGTCCTTCCAGGGAGCAATCAGGCTTGACTTCTTGGAGGATTGACCGGTTGGATCTCCTTGCAGTCCAGGGGACTCTCAAGAGTCTTCTCCAACACCATAATTGGAAAGCATCTATTCTTCGGCGCTCTGCCTTCCTTATGGTCCAGCTCTCACAGCCATTCATTGCTACTGGGAAAACCATCGCTTTGACTATGCAAACCTTTGTTGGCAGGGTGATGTCTTGGCTTTTTATTAAGTTGTCTAGGTTCACCATAGCTTTCCTCCCAAGAAGTAAACGTCTTTTAATTTCATGGCTACAGTCACCGTCTGCGGTGATCTTGGAGCCCAGGAAAATAAACTCTGTCACTGCTTCCATTTCTTCCCCTTCTATTTGCCAGGAAGTGATGGGAGTGGTTGCCATGATCTTAGTTTTTTTAATGTTGAGCTTCAAGCCAATTTTGGCACTTTCCTCTTTCACCCTCATCAGAAGGTTCTTTAGGTCTTCCTCACTTTCTGCCATTAGAGTGGTATCGTCTGCATATCTGAGGTTGTTGATATTTCTCCCAGCAATCTTGATTCCAGCTTGTGAATCCTTCCTTGTGAAGGAAAGCTACAAAGTCCTAAATATCCCTGCTAACTGGGGACAGAAGACTTTTGCACTGGTGGCTCATTGGCTTATATTGTTTTATAAATTAGGCTCAATCCTAACCTGGAGTTAGGCCGGCACAGTTAGGCCAACAATGTTTGGGACACAGTAAAGTCTGTTTGGACCACTCTCGGAGTCAGAGAGGCCAGAACACAGACATGCACCATCCTCTTTAACTCCAAGAGTGGTCCAAATACACTTTATGGTATCCCTTGTGCCAACCAAACTTTGTTGGCCTAACTTCAGATTAGGATTGTGCCCACAATCTTATAATCTATGTATATACAAGAGAACGTGTGTTTGTAATGTGTTTGTACGTGTGTACATATGTTCCGCATAGGTACCGCAACGCCTGGAGCGATTTACACAAAACTTGGCACGCATATACCTTGTGGCCTGGTGACAATCACTGCGGGGGTCAGATCCCCCTAGCGCCCCTGGGGGTGGGGGTACAGAGGGGCCCCCGCATGAAGGCGGTCGAAAACAGCCATAATCGGCGTCAAATCTGTAGTTTCCGGGGTGGCTGAGATGAGTGGCGACACTCTCGACGTCATTGGAGTCTGGGTTTGCCCCCCCTTGACATGGGGGGCGAGAAGGGGTGCAAAACAATATGTCCACCATGCCCTGCTAGAATGCCTGGAGCGACACGCACCAAACTTGGCACGAACATGCCTTGCGGCCTGGCGACAGACACTGTGGGGGTCAGGCTCTCGTAGCACCCCCAGGGGTGGGGGTATGGAGGGGGCTCCACATGAAGGCGGTCAAAAACAGCTGTAATCAGCATCGAATCCGTAGTTTCCGGGGTCGCCTGGATGAGCGGCGACATTCCCGACGCCGTTGGAATCCGGGTTTGGCCCCCCCTCGGCGTGGGGGGCGAGAAGGGCTGCGAAACAAAACATCTGCCATGCCCTGCTGGAATGCCTGAAGCGACACGCACATGCCTTGCGGCCTGGCGACAGACACTGCGGGGGTCAGGCCCCTGTAGCACCCCCAGGGGTGGGGGTACGCAGGGGGCCCTGCATGAAGGTGGTCGAAAACAGCTGTAATCGGCATTGAATCCATAGTTTCCAGGGTCGCCGGGATGAGCGGCAACGCTCCCATTGCCATTTGAGTCCCGGTTCGACCCCCCTCAGCGTGGGGGGGGGCAGAAGGGGTGCGAAACAAAATGTCCACACTGTCCCGCTGGAACGCCTGGAGCGATTGCCACCAAACTCACCACGCATACGCATTACGGCCTGACGACAAACACTGGGGGGGGGACGACCCCCCTGTCGACCCCAGGGGTGGTGGTACGCAGAGGGGCCCACCTTAAAAATGGTCGAAATCCACACTTTTCGGGATCGCTAAGCTGATTGGTGACAGTCCCGATGACGTTTCTTACCCGGGCAATGCCGGATACCAAATAGCTAGTTGGCTTATATTTCTCAGGAGTCTAGAACTATCCCTCTTCACTCCAGCAAAACATTTGTTTTCCGTGCTTGCTTTTCTGGGCTGGGACTGTGTGCGTGTGTTTGGATTGGGCTATGGGAATCCCACCCCAGAACTACTTCTTTGTAGCTGTGCAGGGCAGGGGAATCAAGATCTTTTGTGGCTCTTAGGCTCACCCCTTCCCCCCTTCGGATTCCATGGCTAGTCCTGCCTTCCCTCAGGGATGAATCTCACCTTCTCCTTTACCAGTTTCTGGCACAGGTTACCGAAGCTTGGCACTGTTGCCCTGGCTGAAGCTTGGCCAAGAAAATAGCTCATCGTGAGTCAGACAAGCGCTCCTGCCTGCAAGCCTCTGATCTGACCGTTTCTGACAAAGTGCACCACTCACATTAATGAAGCACTTTCATGAAAGGAAAACAACCACCAAGCAAAACCTGAAGTGGTACAGAGTTCAGAATGGGCTCTCCCCTGCCTCTCTCTGCTCAGCTGTGAGGCGCCTTATGCACTGACCTGCCTCGGGATGCTCATTAACGTTCTAGCTGCTTAGGATGTCAGTGTTAATGGCAGAACACTGAGGACCAATGGAGCTCCTCCTAGGGAAGCAAAAGCTCAGTTTGGCTGGGAGGAAAACTCTTGCAAGGTCTAGGAACAGGAACAGCTGTGGTGGGTGCAGCCAGGGACTGATCATGCAAGGGAAAACATTGAGGTCTAGACCAGTGTTCCTCAAACTGTAGGTCAGGACCCACTTGGGTGGGTCCTGGTGTCAGGTGGGTCTCAGAAAGCTGGGAGGAGCCGTTTTGGAAGCTGCAGACCTCTCTCTTGCTATATTCCTTTTGTGAGCGTCAATAGTTTGAATTTTCAAGTGAGAGCTTTTTACGTTTTTTTAGTCTAGTGCTTTCCCGTAATATTTTGTCCTCATCTTGCTTTCTGTCAGGGATGCTTCATAGTTGGGCAATTGCTGCCGTCCCAGAATGCCAGTTTACATTCCAGGAGTGTCATTTGATTATGTCACACTGACGGCACTTCCTGCTTGATATGTCACTTCCGGCCATGGCATCCCTTAACGACATCACTTCTGGTGTATCCAGACATGCATGCCATTCTAAAAAGTGGTCCTGGTGCTAGAAGGTTTGAGAATCACTGGCCTAGACACAGTGGTGGGATTCAAATAAATTAACAACCGGTTCTATGATGTCATAGCCGGAGCAAAAAAAACCCCGAAGCCAGCTGAGGTAAGCGAGCAGGCGGGGCCTGGCCATTTAACAATCGGTTCTATAGAACCTGGGTGAACCCCCTGAATCCCACCACTGCCTAGACGTCAGGTGTGTGAAAGCATGTGAACCTATGCAGCTGCCTTGGCCAGATCATTGGTCTTTCTGGCCTAATGCTGCCTACTCTGACTGGCTATGGCTCTCCCACATCTCTGAGAACTGTAATCCTTTTAGGTGGGGATTGAGCATGGAACCCTCTGCACACAAAGCCCCTGAACTAGGGCCTCTCTCCTCTTTCAAAGTGGTAGGGGTAAATGTCTGTGCAAAACCCGTAAACTAACCAGTTACAGTGGGCAATCCTAACCTGGAGTTAGGTTGGCACAATTAGGCCAGCAAAGTTTGGCTGGCACAAGGGACACTGTAAAGTATGTTTGGCCCACTCTCGGAGTCAGAGAGGCCAGCACACAGATATGCACCATCCTCCTTGACCCCGAGAGTGGTCCAAACATGCTTTACGGTGGCCCTTGTGCCGGCCAAACTTGCCTGGCCTAGCTGTGCTGGCCTGACTCCAGGTTAGGATTGCGCTCACATATTGGTTTGTAGGTGTTACACCACATGCAGTTCTATCTTCCGAACGTATCAGCACCAGGGCTGGGCCATCCTGCCACAGTCTGCCTCTGCGTTCTGACCGAAGCTGCAGGTAGTCTTGAACTGCTGACCTGAGGAGGGAACTGAGATGAAGATTTCACCTATCCTGTGCAGCAGGAAGGATGGCAGGCGGGCAGACAAGGAAGATGTGAGAATGGAAGGCAAGGGGAGAAAACTGATCCAGCCAGCTGCAGAGCTTCCAGCGGAGGCTTCATCTGCAGAAATAAGTGGCTGGAACTTTCCCCAGCATGGGCAGAGATCCTTGCATATTAAACTGGTGCTAAAGGCACAGCTGTTGTGTCCAGCTGCAAGGGTTGGTGGCCCTCACTGCCCCTGAAACCTGAAATAGATTTCTAGCATTTGGAATCTTGGTTTGTAGCCAACCTGTTTTCCACTGAACCAGTTGAGTTCAGGGACCAGCAAAAGAGAGATAAAGGCTAGGTGGCTGGAAGGAGTCATTGAGGAAAATAAGGCGCACTCTCTGCCCACTGGGAGCTAGTAAGCCATTCTCAGCACAACCCAGGGGGCCATTCCTGGGCCCAGTTCCCATTGAGAGGAATGGGAGCTACAAGAGGGCGTGGCTGGGTTCCTACACTGCTCATAGTCATCTCAGTGGGGTTTGCACAGGAGCCCCTCCTGCTGATGGTGCCATAAGATCAGTGATGTCATGCAGGGGGAACGCGGGGGAACTCAGTTCCACTAGTTAAAATTAGGGCTGACTCCGCCCACTTCACTCTCCCTCCTCCCCCCTCCCAATTCCTCTGCAAAGAGCTTTCCTTCTTGGTTGGCCGGCACTCAGAGGGTTAAAGGGAGCAACTCCGGATTCCTAGGGGGGCGAAGGCAGTGATGTCATTCAGGGGGAACGGGCCAGAACGGGCGTTCCGGATCCTAACGGGCTCCGTGGCTGGTTCTGGGTTCCCGACAAGTGCCAATCAAAAGTGAGTTCCTGTTCCTAAATCATTTGAATGACACCACTGCCTAAGATCCATCCGGGTTCTCAGCACATGAGGTTCCAAAGGCCCCTCATGGGCAGCAATGTGCTGATCTCAGCCACATGCTTGAGCGACTCTGCAGCACCTGTAACATTCACGGGCTGCAGCTGCGACACCCTCAAATTGCAAGTTGCCTTCTATTCAGCTGCCTTCCCTTCTGGAGAAGGAGACATGACATTCTGCAGACCTGGTGCTGCTTGGGAGAGAGCATGACAGACAGTTAATCAAATGCCTGATCTCATTCAAGCTGCTCCCATTCAGCCCTTATCTCCTCTATTGCAAAGCTTCAAGGTCTTTTCTTGGGGTTTTTCCCTCCTGTTAGCAAAAAAAGAAAGTGATTTTCCCCCCCCCCCTCCTGTTCTTGCTTCATTTCTTTTTTATCCAACAGGAAGCATCATTCTCCAAAACTATATGGGTCCTGTACAGTATATTTCATCCCATGTCTTTCTGCTTGGAGGGTTTGATAATCTCTTGGGGGTGAGGGAAATGAAAATTACCAGGAAATTATACCACACACCCCCCCGTATTTCCCCAGGCTGGAGAACTCCCTTTGAAGCCTTGCCTTCAGGGGGGGGGCCTTGGGAAATTGCAATGTGATCACAAGAAGGAGCCACAAAGGGATGGGCCAGGGGGGCATTTTGCTTTTGGGGTTGTCCAGGCCTGCCACAGTAGCCATGATGGAAAAGAATGTAGAGAAAACAATCACAAGAAGCAACGTTCTAGTTTATGCTTTTATTTAGCTGTTTTGCTTTGACCTTTTGCATGGCTCCAGATAGATGACGACACTGCCACAGACAAAATATGAGACTCCTTTTTGAAAACATGACAACACAACCATCTCTATAAGCACACTGTGGGGACTGATTTTTCTGGCACACTTCCTGGTGTGTCAGAATAGCAAAGGTCATGTGCGTTAGAATCTGAAGCCAGATCTACTGGTAGCGCGTGGTATTGGGTGTGTGGTGGCAGTTTTGGGGCAGTGTGTTCTACATGGGAGCAAGACTGACTAGGTCTCTAAGAAGCTCTGAAATAGAAGTTGAGAAAAGGAACTGGTAGCTCTCAGCTACAAAAGGTGCCCAGAATGAATGCACCCTGTTGTTGCTTGCAGGGGAATTTTGCTACCTGACACCGTTGAATGCTCACCCTGCACATCTGTAAGTAAGGTGAATGTGACACAGACACAGAAGCCTCCTACTCCCAAAGGAAACCATATCTGCCCCTGGAACTTCTCACCATGGGGGGTGGGGGACATGTCATGAGAGCAGACATTCAGATTCTTTCAACTGGATGCAAATAAGAATTTAGAACAACAGTCATTTTAATTTCTTTTTTCTTTTTTGCAGGGGGGTGGAAATGGTTCAGGATCTGCTTAGCCTGTTTTTTCTTACAACTTTCAGGGAAGCAGTTCAGAAGCCCCACCCAACCATGTGGGAGACATACACCCTTGCACAAACAAGTTACATAAGCAAGTTGGATACAATTCACTAATCCCTAATTTAGGCAAAACTTTTCTAACTGTACCTCATTCCTCAACAAGGGGAAAAAAACACCACGTCATCCCTTCCTGGAACTTCACAGCTGGACTGATCAGGACCATGCTCTCTAGGACTGGGCTGTGAGGGGCCTTTGAAAGAAAGCACATGGAGAGCGCAATCCTACATTGGAGTTAGGCAGGCAAAGTTTGGCCGGCAAAGTTTGACTTGCAGAAGGGCCACCGTAAAGTGCATCTGGACCACTCTCAGTGTCAGGGAGGATGGGGCACGTCCCTGGGCTGGCCTCTCTGACCCTGAGAGTGGGCCAAACAGACTTTACGGTGTCCCTTGTTGTACATTTGATTCAGAGTGATAACTTGAGCATGCATTTTAATTTTTTCCCCATCAGATGTGTAGGTCCCACATGTGAGGGCTCAGCTGAAGCCTCCCAATACAACAGACTCTGGGGACTGTCCGACTACTCCAGCAGTGCCAGGGGACTATGAGAAGCTCAGGAGGCGATTTGCAAAAGAGCTGCCCTTTAACACTCTTCAAGAAAGGCGGAGGGCGGCGAGAGAGACAGCCGGGTTTGCCATCAGGCAGAGGCCAGCATCCAGCCCAGGACGCGAGGAGTCGCGGATTGGCTGGGATGGTGGGCTGAGGAAGATCCAGACCCCTGCCTTGGAAAGAGTATTATGCACGACCAGCATCCTGGGAAGATGCCCAGGAACCTTGCGGGGGGGGGACAGGCAGCTCAGCCACTTAGGATGGCGACCGGAGGCAAAATGACTCGAGAGGTCCTGCTGCCACCTGCCCGTCCCCGAATACGTGCAAATATTGCGAAGAAGCCCCCTTTCCTGGCCTCATCCCCGACAAGCCCTCGGGAGGAGAACAGGGACGCCGCTCTGATTTGTACAGCACCGGACACACCTCCAGCCACCGCGATGAATCGCGGCAGCTGCTCCCCACCCAGGAGACCGCCTGCTTGGGCCAAGCGCCATCTCCCCCCTTCGAGACCCGGAGACGCACCGAAAGGCCGAGCGGCCCGTGCCCGCGGGTGCCAACCCACTGCAACACTATGCACGCTCCGTGGCCCCGGGAGGCCCTGCTCCCGCCGAGGTCAGGAGGGAGGGGTGCTGCGAGCATCTCCCCCAGGAGCCGAGGCCACGGATGAGGGTGTGGTGGGGGCGTGGCTAGGCCGGAGCCCGGCTCATCGCAGGCAGCCCACGGGGTGGGAGGGCTGTCGGGTTCCCCGAACGCACGGCCGGGGGAGCCGAGGCAAGGAAGGAGGCGACAGGGGCCCCAGAGGGCCTCCGCCCCAAGGAGGCTCCCCTCTCTTTGGCGCAGCTCCGGGGGAGACCGTGAAGGAGCTGG